>CP097511.1:57774282-58266782 GCA_023547065.1 Musa troglodytarum
AAGGATAAAGAGCTTTTGGCTCACTACTCAAACAATAAAGTCTAACAAGACTAACAAACTAGTCTAACAAGACTAACAAGACTAACAAACTAGTCTAACAAGACTAACAAAACTAACAAGACTAACAAATATCTACTTCCAAAGATTATTAAATCACTTTGGAACTTATCCTTAATAACTCCCCTTTGATGTAGCATCAATCAGCAACGGATTTTGATATTGGTATCATCATCCTTTATTCCACCGAAGTAAATTGTAACCGAAGTTAGTTTTGGCATCAATAAGTACTGATAGTGTTTGTTTTGCCGAAGGAATCAACTTAGGACTTAAGGATTGATTAGTAATCTCGGATGCTCCCGCATCACTTCCAGAAATAACTTAAAAATTTAGAATCACGATCAGATACAATGGTCTTTGGTACTCCATGAAGGCGAATGATCTCCTTGAAATAAAGATTAGCCACATGAGATGCATCATCTGTCTTGTGGCATGGAATAAAATGGGCCATTTTAGAAAACCGATCAACAACCACCATAATAGCATCTTTTCCCCTCTGAGTTCTTGGAAGAGCCACAATAAAATACATGCTCGCATCTTCCCAAGGCTGTAATGGTACTGGAAGGAGAGTATACAGCCCTTGGTGGAAATGACTCTTTGCTCTTTAACAAGTTGCACACCTCAAGATGATAGCATGTACGTCTCCACTCATCTTTGGCCAATAAAAGTGCTCTTGAAGGATTTCAAGAGTTTTGTTCATGCCGAAGTGACCAGCCAGACCTCCACCATGTGCTTCTCGGATCAACAATTCTCTAAATGAACTCTTCGGCACACATAATCGATTTCCCTTGAAAAGAAAATCATTTTGGACAGAATATATACCTTGAATTCCATGTTTGCAACTATCGATAATAGTAGAGAACTCCGGGTCTTCAGAATATAGTTCTTTCATGGATTAAAAACCAAGAATTCTAGAATCAAGAACAGCAAGCTTAGAGTATCTTCTTGATAAAGCATCCGCAACAACATTAGTATGGCCAGGTTTATATTTCGAAACTGATGCGAATTGGTTCGCAAAAGAATAAGGATTGCGGTTTTATTGTGCCACGAGCAAGAGGATCGATAGGTTGATCTTGGATACAGGTTAAACCACCACCAAAGATCGATAGAACGGGATCACCACCAAACTTGGATACAGATACCACCACCAAGCAAGGATACAGATTCCCAAGAGGCTCACCACACTCGGAATCCACCAAGTGATACAGATGCCTTAATGCAAGAAACTTGCAAAGAGATTAACTCTCAATATTCATTCTACCACTCTTACAAATGAGAATATGACTCATTATATAGATACTAGATTCAAATAAAACTTGAGAACTACTCAAACAATAAAGACTAACTAGACTAACAACACTAACAATACTAACAAGTCTAACAAACTAGACTAACAAGTCTAACAAACTAGACTAACAAGTCTAACAAACTTAGTTTACTAACAATAACCAGTAAATATCTCCTTCGAAAGAATATTAAATCACTTAGTAATCTCAGATGCTCCCGCATCACCAATAAGTTGAATATGTCACAAATTAATTCCACATAAGCATAGTGACAAGTGGCGCATGAGGAGAATTCAGCATGTTGCAATTTGGTGTAGCGCCATTCAGCAAAGTGTTGAACGAAATGCATCATCCTCCCTTTGCTGGAAAAGATTTGTCCTCAAATCTTGAGGTTTTGTCTTCCTCAAATGGAGATAGGTCTTGAACATTGAATGTTCTTTGAGACATGGGACTCACCGGAAGATCGATCTTGTAGGCGTTGTCATTGACTCTTTCTAATACCTTGAAGGGACCTTCAGCTCTAGGCATCAACTTGGACTTGCGTTTGGAGGAAACCTCTCCTTTGGAAATGAATCCAAACTAAATCTCGAGCGAAAGATAACAGCTCGCCTATTCTTGTTTGCCTTCCTTTCATAAATCTCATTTTGCTTAGCAATTTGAGATTTAATCTTCTCATGTAACTCCTTTATTACCTTGGCTCGCTGGTTAGCTTCTTTGTGCACCAAATCCTTGCTAGGCAAAGGTAGCAAATCGATGGGAGTAAGTGGATTGATGCCATACAGCTTCAAATGGTGAACATCTTGTAGTGCGACTTGGAACTCTATTGTATGCAAACTCGGCATGAGCAAGCTTCAAGTCCCAATCCTTCTGATTTTTGGACACTAAAGTTCTCAATATAGCTCCCATGATGCGGTTGACAACCGGTTTGTCCATCTGTTTGAGGATGACAAGAAGTGCTGAGCAAGCCGTACCAAGCTTACTCCATAATGTCTTCCAAAATCCACTTAGGAACTTGCTGTCCCTATCCGAAACAATGGTGCGAGGAACTCCATGAAGTCGAATGATCTCACGGAAGTACAAATCAGCAATGTGAATAGCATCGTCGGTCTTATGGCAAGGCACAAAATGAGCCATCTTTGAAAACCGATCGACAACCACCATAATAGCATCTTTTTGTCTTTGAGTCCTTGGTAAACCAGAGCAGAAATCCATGCTTACTGACTTCCCAAGGAACCTCGAGGAATTGGCAATGGCGTGTATAATCCTTGTGGAAGAACATGACTCTTGGCTTTGTGACAAGTGACACACCGCCTAAGGATTCTTTGAACATCTCTTGCCATCTTTGGCGTGAAAGTGCTCTTGTAATAGAGTCAAAGTCTTGTTAACGCCAAAGTGGCCAGCAATTCCACCTCCATGGACTTCTCTAATCAACAACTCCTCGTTGAACTCGAGGAATGCACAACTTGTTGTCCTTGAAGAAAACCTTCTTGGACATGGAAATGATCCACAGCACCTTTTGACATGCTGCAAATATAGAATTAAAGTCCACATCATCCGCATAGAGTTCTTTTATTACCTCGAAGCCGATAAGCTTGGAATCCATCAAGGAGAGCAAAGAATGTCTCGCGATAGTGCATCGGCGACAACATTGGATTTTCCTGCTTTATGCTTGATCATGAAGGAGTAGGATTGAAGATATTCAACCCATTTGGCATGCCTCTTATTCAGCTTGTGTTGGCCATTGATGAACTTCAAAGCTTCATGATCGAATGCAAGACAAACTCCTAGGCAATAAATAGTGGCTCCAATGTTCTAATGCACGAATGATTGCATAGAATTCTTTATCATAAGTGGAGTAATTCAGCCTGGAACCATTAAGCTTTTAGAAATAAGCAAGTGGTCGCCATGTTGAAATACTCCTCCAATCCCAACACCGGAAGCATCATCACTCTACTTCAAGAGCTTTTCAAAATCAGGAAGTGCAAGCACCGGGCCTCACACAACTTCAGTTTAATGGTTTCAAAGCTTTGCTGCGCTTGATGATCCACTCAAATGTTTCTCCTTTCAAGCAATCAGTAAGTGGAGCAATAATGGTGCTGAAATTTTTAATGAAGCGCCTATAGAAAGAAACCAATGAAAACTCCTTACATCATGAACAGATTGGGGAGTTGGCCAGGATTGGATTGCTTCAACCTTGCTTTCGTCCACTTTGATGCCTTCACTTGAGATGACATATCCCAGGAATACAACTCTAGAAGTAAAGAAATGGCACTTCTTGAGATTGCCAAATAGTTGCTGAATCGCAACTCTTCAAATAGCTTCTTCAAGTGCTGCAAGTGTTCTTCTTCATCTCTCAAGGATGTCATCAAAGTAGACAACAATGAATTTCCCAATAAAAGGCCTTAGAACATGATTCATTAGCCTCATGAATGTGCTAGGAGCATTAGACAAACCGAATGGCATAACAAGCCACTCATAGAGACCTCCTTTGGTCTTGAATGCCGTTTTCCATTCATCTCCTTCCTTCATGCGAATCGATGGTAACCACTCCGGAGATCTACCTTGGAAAAAATAGTGGCACCATGCAATTCATCTAGCATATCATCAAGCCGAGGAATAGGATAGGTACTTTACCGTTATCTTGTTGATGGCGACTATCCATGCACATTCTCCATGAGCCATCTTTCTTTGGAACTAGCTGGAGCAGACAGGACTCAAGCTTTCTTGGACATAGCCTCTAGACACCAACTCATCAACTTGTTTGAAGCTCTCTAGTCTCCTCCGGGTTACACCTATAAGCTGGTTTGTTGGGCAATGGTGCTCGGGCATTAAGTCAATTTGATGCTGAATCTCTCTCTTTGGAGGCAAGCCGAATGGCAATTCTTAGAAGACATCAGCAAATTCATTCAGCAATGGTTTCACCAAAGGGTGAATTAAATCTTCATGGACCGCATTTGCTTCAAGCAAGAGCAATGCAAACAGTTGCCTCTTCTTCAAACAAGTCTCTCGAAGTTCGGCTTTGCTCAAAAAGCGGCCAGCAACTCCATTCTTCTTATGTTGACCACAATCAGCAAGACTTGGAGATAATGGGGTAAGTGATCTTCTGCCCCAGAAGGATGGAATAGGTGTTCTTGAAGCCATCATGCATAGCCCTGCGATCATATTGCCATGGTCTTCCAAGCAACAAGTGACATGCATCCATAGGGATCACATCACAAGTAATTTCATCTTGATAATGCTTCCCAATCGAAAATGAGATTAAGGCTTGTTTAGTTACCTTAACATCACTTTCCTTGTTCAGCCATTGAAGTTTGTAAGGTTGAGGATGTGTGATTGTTGGCAAACTCAGCTTCTCAATCATAATTGCTGAAGCAACGTTAGTGCAACTTCCACTATCAATGATGCATTTCGGTTCAACACTTTGCTGAATGGCGCTACACCAAATTGCAACATGCTGAATTCTCCTCATGCGCCACTTGTCACTATGCTTATGTGGAATTAATTTGTGACATATTCAGCTTATTGGTGATACGGGAGCATCCGAGATTACTAAGTGATTTAATATTCTGTCGGAGTAGATATTTCTGGTTATTGTTAGTAAACTAAGTTTGTTAGACTTGTTGTCTAGTTTGTTAGACTTGTTAGTATTGTTAGTGTTGTTAGTCTTGTTAGTCTTGTTAGTCTTTATTGTTTGGGTAGTTCTCAAGTTGTTTTTTTAGTCTAGTTTCTAAATAATGAGACATATTCTCATTTGTAAGGGTAGTTGAATGAATATTGAGAGTTAATCTCTTTTGCAAGTTTCTTGCATTAAGGCATCTGTATCACTTGGTGGATATCCGAGTGTGGTGAGCCTCTTGGGAATCTGTATCCTTGCTTGGTGGTGGTATCTGTATCCAAGTTTGGTGGTGATCCCGTTCTATCGATCTTTGGTGGTGGTTTAACTCGTATCCAAGATCAACCTATCGATCCTCTTGCTCGTGGCACAATAAAACCGCAATCCTTATTCTTTTGCGAACCAATTCGCATCATTTGGCGCCGTCTGTGAAACGGTTCCTTTGTGCATTTCTTCTATACACCATCTTCATTCCCCTAAACACTTACATACCGAAACCCCATCTTCACTATACATGGCGCGAGTTCCAACATGGTTTGACATTTAAACAAGCTCGTTCTATGCGAATGGAGAGATTGCTGATTTGAGATGTCAAATGGAGCAGCTTTAAATCAAGAGGAGCAACATCGTCTCATGCTAGTTCGGTGATGATGAGGAGAATCCTTTCGTGAGAACTCAAGTGGTGAGGAGTCTCAAGGAGGAGGCATCACGATTCAATCATCACAAGAATAAATCCGATGTCAAAGTGGAGATTCGGATTTGAAGGTAAACTTTCACTGATGACTTCATTGATTGGCTACACACCATGGAGAGAGTCTTTGAATTTAAAGACTATTCGGAGGAAAAGAAAGTGAAGGTTGCAGCTTTGAAGTTGCGCCATTCGAGCCTATGGTGGGAGAATCTTAAAGCTCGTGCTAGAAGGGAAGAACAAGATCGAGCGTGGGAGAAGATGAAAAGGGAGATGAGAAGGAGATTCGTGCGAAAATTACAGGCAAGATATGTTCTTAAAACTCCATACTCTAAAACAGAATGACTTGAATGTTGAAGAGTACACTCGTGAGTTTGAACAACTCATGATTAAGTGTGATGTTACTGAATCCATGAGCAAACCATTGCACGTTATCTGGGTGGTTTAAAGAAACCAATTGCTGATTTGGTGGATTTACAACCCTATTGGAGCTTAAATGATGTATGCAAGCTAGCAAACAAGGTGGAGAAGCAGCAAGACTCTTCCAAGAGGTAGTCCTACAAGCCATTTGAGAAGGGCTTCTTCCAGCAAAGGGGCACTTCTTTTGGTGAGAAGACTACAGCAAGGAAGGATAAAACCAAAGTTGATTCCCAGCCGTGACAACCTCCAAGGAGAGCGATGCTTCAAATGCCAAGGTTTTGGGCATATTGCTTCGAATGTCTAATCGGCGCACTATCACCCTCAAAGAGGTTGAAGAACCAAATTTTGAAGAGGATGAACCGATTTGGGATTCGAAGAAGGAGAAGAGCATGTGGAACATCACGATGATGGCGAACTCCGGTGATTACAAGGCACTGAATGCCAACTTGGTGGCTATGGAGAACAAAGGGAGAACCTTTTCCAAACACGATTATGCGATCAAGGGAAAGGTATGCCATGTTATTGTTGATAGTGGAAGTTGCACTAACGTTGCTTCAACAATTATGATTGAGAAGCTGAGTTTGCCAACAATCACACATCCTCAACCTTACAAACTTCAATGGCTGAACAAGGAAAGTGATGTTAAGGTAACTAAACAAGCCTTAATCTCATTTTCAATTGGGAAGCATTATCAAGATGAAATTACTTGTGATGTGATCCCTATGGATGCATGTCACTTGTTGTTTGGAAGACCATGGCAATATGATCGCGGGCTATGCATGATGGCTTCAAGAACACCTATTCCATCCTTTTGGGGCAGAAGAAGATCACTCTTACCCCATTATCTCCAAGTCTTGCTGATTGTGGTCAACATAAGAAGAATGGAGTTGCTGGCGCTTTTGAGCAAAGCCGAACTTAGAGACTTGTTTGAAGAAGAGGCAACTGTTTGCATTGCTCTTGCTTGAAGCAAATGCGGTCCATGAAGATTTAATTCACCCTTTGGTGAAACCATTGCTGAATGAATTTGCTGATGTCTTCCTAAGAATTGCCATTGGCTTGCCTCCAGAGAGATTCAGCATCAAATTGACTTAATGCCGGAGCACCATTGCCCAACAAACCAGCTTATAGGTGTAACCGGAGGAGACTAGAGAGCTTCAGCGACAAGTTGATGAGTTGGTGTCTAGAGGCTATGTCCAAGAAAGCTTGAGTCCTTGCTCCGTTCCGGCCATTCTAGTTCAAAGAAAGATGGCTCATGGAGAATGTGCATGGATAGTCGTGCCATCAACAAGATAAGATGAAATGCCGTTATCCTATTCCTCGACTTGATGATATGCTAGATGAATTGCATGGTGCCACTATTTTTCCAAGGTAGATCTCGAGTGGTTACCATCGATTCGCATGAAGGAAGGAGATGAATGGAAAGCGGCATTCAAGACCAAAGGAGGTCTCTATGAGTGGCTTGTTATGCCATTCGGTTTGTCTAATGCTCCTAGCACATTCATGAGGCTAATGAATCATGTTCTAAGGCCTTTTATTGGGAAATTCATTGTTGTCTACTTTGATGACATCCTTGTCTATAGAGATGAAGAAGAACACTTGCACTTGAAGAAGCTATTTGAAGAGTTGCGCATTTTTGGCAATCTCAAGAAGTGCCATTTCTTTACTTCTAGAGTTGTATTCTGGGATATGTCATCTCAAGTGAAGGCATCAAAGTGATGAAAGCAAGGTTGAAGCAATCCAATCTGGCCAACTCCCAATCTGTTCATGATGTAAGGAGTTTTCAGTTTGGCTTCTTTCTATAGGCGCTTCATTAAAAATTTCAGCACCATTATTGCTCCACTTACTGATTGCTTGAAAGGAGAAACATTTGAGTGGACTCTGGCGCAGTGCTTTGAAACCATTAAACTGAAGTTGTGTGAGGCCCGGTGCTTGCACCTGATTTTGAAAAGCTCTTTGAAGTAGAGTGTGATGCTTCGGTGTTGGGATTGGAGAGTATTACTTCAACATGGCCGACCACTTGCTTATTTCAGAAAAGCTTAATGGTTCCAGGCTGAATTACTCCACTTATGATAAAGAATTCTATGCAATCATTCGTGCATTAGAACATTGGAGCCACTATTTATTGCCTAGGGTGTTTGTCTTGCATTCGGATCATGAAGCTTTGAAGTTCATCAATGGCCAACACAAGCTGAATAAGAGGCATGCCAAATGGGTTGAATATCTTCAATCCTACTCCTTCATGATCAAGCCTAAAGCAGGAAAATCCAATGTTATGCGATGCACTATCGCGGAGACATTCTTTGCTCTCCTTGATGGATTCAAGCTTATCCGAGGTAATAAAAGAACTCTATGCGGATGATGTGGACTTTAATTCTATATTTGCAGCATGTCAAAAGGTGCTGTGGATCATTTCCATGTCCAAGAAGGTTTTCTCTTCAAGGACAACAAGTTGTGCATTCCTCGAGTTCAACGAGGAGTTGTTGATTAGAAGTCCATGGAGGTGGAATTGCTGGGCGTTAACAAGACTTTGACTCTATTACAAGAGCACTTTGGCCAAAGATGGCAAGAGATGTTCAAAGAATCCTTAGGCGGTGTGTCACTTGTCACAAAGCCAAGAGTCATGTTCTTCCACAAGGATTATACGCCATTGCCAATTCACGAGGTTCCTTGGGAAGCTGTAAGCATGGATTTTAGTTCTTGGTTTACCAAGGACTCAAAGACAAAAGATGCTATTATGGTGGTTGTCGATCGGTTTTCAAAGATGGCTCATTTTGTGCCTTGCCATAAGACCGACGATGCTATTCACATTGCTGATTTGTACTTCCGTGAGATCATTCGACTTCATGGAGTTCCTCGCACCATTGTTTGGATAGGGACAGCAAGTTCCTAAGTGGATTTTGGAAGACATTATGGAGTAAGCAGTGCAAGCCATTGTTCTTGTCATCCTCAAACGGATGGACAAACCGAAGTTGTCAACCGCACCATGGGAGCTATATTGAGAACTTTAGTGTCCAAAAATCAGAAGGATTGGGACTTGAAGCTTGCTCATGCGAGTTTGCATACAATAGAGTTCCAAGTCGCACTACAAGATGTTCACCATTTGAAGCTGTATGGCATCAATCCACTTACTCCCATCGATTTGCTACCTTTGCCTAGCAAGGATTTGGTGCACAAAGAAGCTAACCAAGCCAAGGTAATAAAGGAGTTACATGAGAAGATTAAATCTCAAATTGAAGCAAAAAATTTATGAAAGGAAGGCAAACAAGAATAGGCTGTTATCTTTCATAGATTTAGTTTGGATTCATTTCCGAAAGGAGAGGTTTCCCTCAAGCAAGTCAAGTTGATGCCTAGAGCTGAAGGTCCCTTCAAGGTATTAGAAAGTCAATGACAAGCCTACAAGATCGATCTTCTGGTGAGTCCCATGTCTCAGCAACATTCAATGTTCAAGACCTATCTCCATTTGAGGAAGACAAAGAACACGAAGATTTGAGGACAAATCTTTTCCAGCAAAGGAGGATGATGCATTTCGGTTCAACACTTTGCTGAATGGCACTACACCAAATTGCAACATGCTGAATTCTCCTCATGCGCCACTTGTCACTATGCTTATGTGGAATTAATTTGTGACATATTCAGCTTATTGGTGATCGGGAGCATCAGATTACTAAGTGATTTAATATTCTTTGAAGTAGATATTTCTGGTTATTGTTAGTAAACTAAGTTTGTTAGACTTGTCTAGTTTGTTAGACTTGTTAGTATTGTTAGTGTTGTTAGTCTTGTTAGTCTTTATTAGTCTTTATTGTTTGGGTAGTTCTCAAGTTGTTTTTTTAGTCTAGTTTCTATATAATGAGACATATTCTCATTTGTAAGGGTGGTTGAATGAATATTGAGAGTTAATCTCTTTTGCAAGTTTCTTGCATTAAGGCATCTGTATCACTTGGTGGATTCCGAGTGTGGTGAGCCTCTTGGGAATCTGTATCCTTGCTTGGTGGTGGTATCTGTATCCAAGTTTGGTGGTGATCCCGTTCTATCGATCTTTGGTGGTGGTTTAACCTGTATCCAAGATCAACCTATCGATCCTCTTGCTCGTGGCACAATAAAACCGCAATCCTTATTCTTTTGCGAACCAATTCGCATCAAACATGGCATACCTTTCCCTTGATCGTACACCGTGTTTGGAAAAGGTTCTCCCTTTGTTCCTCCATAGCCACCAAGTTGGCATTCAGTGCCTTGCGAATCACCAGGAGTTCGCCATCATCAGGATGTTCCACATGCTCTTCTCCTTCTTCGAATCCCAAATCGGTTCATCCTCTTAAAAATTTGGTTCTTCAACCTCTTTGAGGTGATAGTGCTCGATTAGGACATTCAATACTAAAACCTTGGCATTTGAAGCATCGTCTCTCCTTGGAGGTTGTCACGAGTGAGAATCAACTTTGGTTTTCCTTCCTTCGTAGTCTTCACGAAAAGAAGTGCTCCCTTTGTCTTTGGAAGAAGCCCTCTTCTCAAATGGCTTGTAGAGTGACCTCTTGGAAGAGTCTTCTGCTTCTCCACCTTGTTTGCTAGCACATACATCATTTAAGCTCCAATAGGGTTGTAAATCCACCAAATCAGCAATTGGTTTCTTTAAACCACCCAGATATCGTGCAATGGTTTGCTCATGGGATTCAGTAACATCACACTTAATCATGAGTTGTTCAAACTCACGAGTGTACTCTTCAACATTCAAGTCATTCTGTTTTAGAGTATGGAGTTTTAAGAACATATCTTGCTGTAATTTTGACACGAATCTCCTTCTCATCTCCCTTTTCATCTTCTCCGTTCGGATCTTGCTCTTCCCTTCTCGCCGAGCTTTAAGATTCTCCACCATAGGCTCGCGTAATGGCGCAACTTCAAAGCTGCAACCTTCACTTTCTTTTCCTCCGAATAGTCTTTAAATTCAAAGACTCTCTCCATGGTGTAGCCAATCAATGAAGTCATCGGGTGAAAGTTTACCTTCAAACTCGGAATCTCCACTTTGACATCGGATTTATTCTTGTGATGATTGAATCGCGATGCCTCCTCCTTGAGACTCCTCACCACTTGAGTTCTCACGGAAAGGATTCTCCTCATCATCACGAACTAGCATGAGACGATGTTGCTCCTCTTTGATTTAAGAGCTGCTCCATTTGGCGTCTCAAATCAGCAATCTCTCGCTCCATTCGCACGAGCTTGTTCAAATGTCAAACCACGCTGGAACTCGTCGGCCATGTGTATAGTGAAGATGGGGTTTGGTATGTAAGTGTTTAGGGGAATGAAGATGGTGTATAGAAGAAATGCACAAAAGGAACGCGTTTCCCACGGCGCAAATGATCTGGTTGCAAGAATAAGGATTGCGGTTTTATTGTGCCACGAGCAAGAGGATCGATAGGTTGATCTTGGATCAGTTAAACCACCACCAAAGATCGATAGACGATCACCACCAAACTTGGATCTGAGATACCACCACCAAGCAAGGATACTGATTCCCAAGAGGCTCACACACTGAATCCACCAAGTGATCTGATGCCTTAATGCAAGAAACTTGCAAAGAGATTAACTCTCAATATTCATTCAACCACCCTTACAAATGAGAATATGTCTCATTATATAGAAACTAGACTAAAAAACAACAGAACTACAAGACTAAGACTAACAACACTAACAATGCTAACAACTAACTAACTATACTAACAAGTCTAAACAAGACTAACAAGTCTAACAAACTTAGTTTACTAACAATAACCAGTAAATATCTACTCCGAAAGAATATTAAATCACTTAGTAATCTCGGATGCTCCCGCATCACCAATAAGCTGAATATGTCACAAATTAATTCCACATAAGCATAGTGACAAGTGGCGCATGAGTAGAATTCAGCATGTTGCAATTTGGTGTAGCGCCATTCAGCAAAGTGTTGAACCGAAATGCATCAGAAACGAAAGAAAAGAATTGAAGAAATTCTACCCATTTGGCATGCCTTAAGTTGAACTTGTGTTGGCCACTAATAAACTTCAAAGCCTCATGGTCATAATGAAGTACAAATTGTTTATGCCTTAAATAGTGACTCCAATGATTAAGAGCTCTCACAATGACGTAGAACTCCTTATCATAAATTGAGAAGTTCTTTTGATCTTAACTTCAACTTTGAAATATGCCAATGGCCTTTGTTCTTAAACAAGAACATCCAATGCCAACTCCACTTGCATCATATTCAACTTCAAATACTCTATCAAAATTAGGAAGGGCAAGAATGGAGACTCTCAGCTTATTATGAGTTCAAAAGCGGCATCGGCTCTTGTCCATTCAAAAACCCTTCTTCATGCATTGTGATAGAGCCATGATTATCTGAAGTTCTTCAAAGCGATAGAAAGCAAGGCCATGAAAACTCCTTACATCGGTGATGGATTTGAGCAACCAGTTTCTGCATCCACTTTCAATCGATCACGGAAATTCCATCTTTAAAACCACATATCCAAGGAATATAATGCTTGAAGAAGAACTCACACTTCTCCATTTTGATAAAGCCTGTCTCTCAAGGCTTTAAGATCTGTTTCAAATGAGAAATATGCTCCTCCTCGCTTTGACTATAAACAAGGATATTGTCAAAGTATACAACAACAAATCGACCAATGAAGGAACGAAGAACCTCGTTCATAAGCCTCATGAACGTACTTGGAGCATTAGAAAGTTCGAATGGCATAACCAACCATTCATATAAACCTCACTTAGTCTTAAAATCTGTTTTCCACTTATCTCCTTTCATTGGATCGGTATAGTCATCAAATCTATCTTGAAAACAGATCTGATGCTGGTTCGCAAAAGAATAAGGATTGCGGTTTTATTGTGCCACGAGCAAGAGGATCGATAGGTTGATCTTGGATACAGGTTAAACCACCACCAAAGATCGATAGAACGGGAACACCACCAAACTTGGATACAGATACCACCACCAAGCAAGGATACAGATTCCCAAGAGGCTCACCACACTCGGAATCCACCAAGTGATCAGATGCCTTAATGCAGAAACTTGCAAAGAGATTAACTCTCAATATTCATTCAACCACCCTTACAAATGAGAATATGTCTCATTATATAGAAACTAGACTAAAAAAAAACAACTTGAGAACTACCCAAACAATAAAGACTAACAAGACTAACAACACTAACAATACTAACAAGCCTAACAAACTAGACTAACAACACTAACAATACTAACAAGTCTAAACTAGACTAACAAGTCTAACTTAGTTTACTAACAATAACTTGATGAAATATCTACTTGAAAGAATATTAAATCACTTAGTAATCTCGGATGCTCCGCATCACCAATAAGCTGAATATGTCACAAATTAATTCCACATAAGCATAGTGACAAGTGGCGCATGAGGAGAATTCAGCATGTTGCAATTTGGTGTAGCGCCATTCAGAAAGTGTTGAACGAAATCATCACTCCCTTTCTTGGAAAAGATTTGTCCTCAAATCTTGAGTTCTTTGTCTTCCTCAAATGGAGATAGGTCTTGAACATTGAATGTTGTTGAGACATGGACTCACCAAGATCGATCTTGTAGGCGTTGTCATTGACTCTCTAATACCTTGAAGGACCTTGACTCTAGGCATCAACTTGGACTTCACGTTTGAGGAAACCTCTCCTTTGAAATGAATCCAAACTAAATCTCGAGGCGAAAGATAACAGCTCGCCTATTCTTGTTGCCTTCCTTTCATAAATCTCATTTTGCTTAGATTTGAGATTTAATCTTCTCATGTAACTCCTTTATTACCTTGGCTCATGGTTAGCTTCTTTGTGCACCAAATCCTTGCTAGGCAAAGGTAGCAAATCGATGGGAGTAAGTGGATTGATGCCATACACGCTTCAAATGGTGAACATCTTGTAGTCGACTTGGAACTCTATTGTATGCAAACTGGCATGAGCAAGCTTCAAGTCCCAATCCTTCGATTTTGGACACTAAAGTTCTCAATATAGCTCCCTATCGGTTGACAACCGGTTTGTCCATCTGTTTGAGGATGAAGTCTTTGACAGAAGTACCAAGCTTACTCCATAATGTCTTCAAAATCCACTTAGGAACTTGCTCCCTATCAATGGTGCGAGGAACTCCATGAAGTCGAATGATCTCACGGAAGTACAAATCAGCAATGTGAATAGCATCGTCGGTCTTATGGCAAGGCACAAAATGAGCCATCTTTGAAAACCGATCGACAACCACCATAATAGCATCTTTTTGTCTTTGAGTCCTTGGTAAACCAAGAACGAAATCCATGCTTACAGCTTCCCAAGGAACCTCAGGAATTGGCAATGGCGTGTATAATCCTTGTGGAAGAACATGACTCTTGGCTTTGTGACAAGTGACACACCGCCTAAGGATTCTTTGAACATCTCTTGCCATCTTTGGCCAGTGAAAGTGCTCTTGTAATAGAGTCAAAGTCTTGTTAACGCCAAAGTGGCCAGCAATTCCACCTCCATTGATGCATTTCGGTTCAACACTTTGCTGAATGGCGCTACACCAAATTGCAACATGCTGAATTCTCCTCATGCGCCACTTGTCACTATGCTTATGTGGAATTAATTTGTGACATATTCAGCTTATTGGTGATACGGGAGCATCCGAGATTACTAAGTGATTTAATATTCTTTCGGAGTAGATATTTACTGGTTATTGTTAGTAAACTAAGTTTGTTAGACTTGTTAGTTTGTTAGACTTGTTAGTATTGTTAGTGTTGTTAGTCTAGTTAGGCTTGTTGTATTAGTGTTGTTAGTCTTGTTAGTCTTGTTAGTCTTTATTGTTTGGGTAGTTCTCAGTTGTTTTTAGTCTAGTTTCTATATAATGAGACATATTCTCATTGTAAGAATTGAATTATTGATCTCAAGTTTCTTGCATTAAGGCATCTGTATCCTGGTGATTCAGTGTGAGCCTCTTGAGAATCTGTATCCTTGCAGTGGTGTATCTGTATCAACAAGTTTGATCTTCTATCGATCTTTGTGGTGGTTTAACTCTCAACCTATCGATCCTCTTGCTCGTGGCACAATAAACCGCAATCCTTCTTTGCGAACCAATCGCATCAAGCCAAGGAGACTCGCTACCATATTCGACCCCATGTTGAGGTGTCGGCGTTGCCTATAAACCGAGTAATTGGCTTGAATTTCTTGACAAGCTCCACGTGCATGAGCGAAAAAGAGCAGCAAATATTACATCGTTTATGGTTTCCCGAATATGAAACATGCATCTTACGGGTGGTCCCATCAAAATCACGATAAAAAACCTCATTAGGAAGATCACCATCAGAAGAAACCATAATACATGCTCGTGCAAATGCCAATCTCGTCTGCGCTGCTGTTGCCTTGTCGATATATAATGGTTGTTCTAGAGTGCTACATAACTTAGCAATAAAACGTCTACTCCAAAGATGTAATGGAAGACCATAAAAAGATACCCATAAGGGAATAGACTATAGGCTGTCTAACTCCAAACGGACATCAGGGGACCAGCGTAGTATCATCGGATGGCCACGAATAGTCCAAAACCCTTCAAGAATCCGTTGTAAATCCTCTTCAGAATAGAGTTTGCATACAAAAAAACCATTGTCTAGCATATGAAGATCGAATGCCGATATTCCCCATCGAGTTTTGATAAATGAAGATAATGGAAAGTAGGATATCTTTAGACCAACCACATAACTAACAAGCGCCCTGGACCATGTCTCAATCAGCTCTGCAGAATCAACAGTCTCGTACACAGCAATCTTTTGGTTTGCCTGAATTTCTGGAGCAAAGAAATCTAGGCTAAGATCCGGACTTCCAACCGGAGCCTTGAAGAGGCTAGTCCAAGGCCGAGGATCTCTAAAAATAAGAGTAGGAGGCTGCGATCTAGAGCGCGACCTACCTCTATTTTGCATCATCGAAGAAGCATCTCGTCAGGATGAAGATAGCAAAGGTTGAGACTACACTAATTGGATATGGGTGGAGATTCTGAAGAGATTTGAACTCCATAGGCTACCAAGGCCAAACTTGCATCAGGAACTAGAACAATTGCAGCGAAGCATCTCAAGAAAAGGGCTTCTTACACAACTAGCAAAAATTACCTTTAGATGTGCTATTTGGTGGATTTGGAGGGAGAGGTGTAGCAGAATCTTTGAGGGCCACAACACACACAATACTCACCAATTGCTCGAGATACTTAGCGACTCAAGATCATGTATGGAGTAGGATCTGGAAATGAAGCATTTAACAAGTAGCAAAAGATATCTTTATCGATTCAATTTTATTCGTTAATGTTTTCTAGATTGAGGTTCTTTGTATTGTGTGTTTCTATGTTTCCATGTGATGTATTCACAGTCGTTTAGGAATAGTTTGCATTTTGCTATTTATTGAATTTGTAATCATAGTCTACAACATGTGTAGTCATGGCTAC
Source organism: Musa troglodytarum (assembly GCA_023547065.1). Taxonomy (NCBI): domain Eukaryota; kingdom Viridiplantae; phylum Streptophyta; class Magnoliopsida; order Zingiberales; family Musaceae; genus Musa; species Musa troglodytarum. Next base: position 57,790,789 of record CP097511.1, read on the forward strand.
TTTTTGCTTATGTTCTCTTGGAGATGAGTCAGTGGAATGAGTCCATTCCACCTTTAGTGGGTGCATTCTCTGAGCTCTAAGAGATCTCAGGCTATAGTCTACGGCTTGTATAGACAAAGCTACTTTGTGCAAACTTCATACTAAATACAATTACATTTACTTATAAAAAAAAAGACTATGACGCAATACGATAGGCAATAAATAACAAAATGCTAACCATTCTGAGGACACGAATGCATCACACATAAAACATAGAAGCACACAATACAGAATCACATTGATAAAGCATTAACGAATTATAAAATTGAATCGATAAAAAATTTTTCTCTACTTGTTAAATGCTTCATTTCCGGATCTGCTCCATACATGATCTTGTGTCGCTAAGTATCTCGAACAAAAGATTAGCATTGTGTGTTGTGGCCTAAAGATTCTACCCTCTCCTTCCAAATCCACCAAATAGCATCGAAGGTAATCTTTGCGATTGTGTAAGAAGCCCTTTGTTGAAGCTTTCTGCGATTGTTCTAGTTCTTAATGTAAGTTTGGCATTGGTAGCCTATGTAGTGCAAATCTCTTTATAATCTCCATCCATACCCAATTAGTGTAGTCGCAAGCATAATAGAGATGATCAATACTTTCTTCCTGTTGCAAACAAAGAGAACATCGGTTAACAAGATGATGCGTGCGTGGGTGAGTGACTCCGAACAGAAAATTTCAGGATTGCACGATTTCGGGAAAATGGGCGTAACTTCCTTGATGCAGATCGGATTGACCCGATTCCAAAAGCCACCGATCAAGGAAAAAAAAAGGACCGAGATAATTGCAGTTCACCACCAAGGCTTAAAGGAAATTCCATCGGCCAAGGATAAAGAACTGTTTGATTCACCACCAACGATTTTGGATAAAGAATCGAGATAAAATTCAACTCACAAGAGGAATTTTCATTCATTCAACTTCTTACAAATGAGAATATGTCTCATTATATAGATATTAGACTCAAAAAATAACATGGGAACTACCCAAACAATAAAGACTAACAAGACTAACAAGACTAATAAGACTAGAAGATAAAATTCGTTCACTAACAATAACAGCAAATATCTACTTCAAAGAGCATTAAATCACTTTGGAACTTATCTGAATAACTCCTTTGATATAGCATCAATCGGCCGAATTTTGATATTGGTATCATCATTCCTTATCCCACAAGTAAGTTGTAACAGTTAGTTTTGGCATGAATAAATGCGATAGTGTTTGTTTTGTCGAAGGAATCACTCGGGACTTAAGGATTGATTAGTAGTCTCGGATGCTCCTCATTCTCCGGGTTGTTTGAGATTTGTCCTCAATCGACAAGTCATCATCGTCCAAGTAAGGAGAAAGATCACCTACATTACAAGTTCTGAAACTCCATATTCTCCAGAAGATCAATCTTGTAAGCATTTTTGCCAATTCTCTAGAACATCAAATGGAGTCGACTGGGCATAAGCTTATTCTTGTGAGAAGAAAATCTTTCCATCCTTAAATGTAACCACAAGATCACTGGTTGAAATGGGTCTTTCTCCGATGTTTATTAGCTTTTTCCTATAAGACTTGTTAGCCTTCTCGATCTTACTTGAATCTGCTCATGGAGTTTTTATTGATTACTCGCTCTTTGCCATCAAAGTTCACTTATGAATTGGATGGAATAGAATTAAATCAATCGGTGTGGATTGATTCCATACAATTCAAGGGTGATCGACAGAGTATAACTCGCGTCGATTATAAGTGAACTCATGATGCATTTCGGTTCAACACTTTCTTTGAATGGCGCTACAAATTGCAACATCTGAATTCTCTCATCGCCACTTGTCACTATGCTTATGTGGAATTAATTTGTGACATATTCAGCTTATTGGTGATGCAGAGATTACTAAGTGATTTAATATTCTTTAGTAGATATTTCTTTATTGTTAGTAAACTAAGTTTGTTAGACTTGTTAGTCTAGTTTGTTAGACTTGTTAGTATTGTTAGTGTTGTTAGTCTAGTTTGTTGCTTAGTCTTTATTGTTTGGGTAGTTCTCAAGTTGTTTTTGAATCTAGTTTCTATATAATGAGACATATTCTCATTTGTAAGGGTAGTTGAATGAATATTGAGTTAATCTCTTTTGCAAGTTTCTTGCATTAAGGCATCTGTATCACTTGGTGGATTAAGTGTGGTGAGCCTCTTGAATCTGTATCCTTGCTTGGTGGTGGTATCGTATCCAAGTTTGGTGGTGATCCACGTTCTCGATCTTTGGTGGTGGTTTAACTGTATCCAAGATCAACCTATCGATCCTCTTGCTCGTGGCACAATAAAACCGCAATCCTTATTCTCTTGCGAACCAATTCATCATTTGGGAAGTCGTGGGAAACGCGGTTCCTTTTGTGCATTTCTTCTATACACCATCTTCATTCCCCTAAACACTTACATACCCGAAACCCCATCTTCACTATACACATGGCCGGCGAGTTCATGGTTTGACATTTGAACAAGCTCGTTCTATGCGAATGGAGCGAGAGATTGCTGATTTGAGACGTCAAATGGAGCAGCTTTTAAATCAAAGAGCAACATCGTCTCATGCTAGTTCTGGTGATGATGAGGGGAATCCTTTCCGTGCGAACTCAAGTGGCGAGGTGTCTCAAGGGAGGAGGCATCACAGATTCAATCATCACAAGAATAAATCGATGTCAAAGTGGAGATTCCGGAGTTTGAAGGTAAACTTTCACTGATGACTTCATTGATTGGCTACACACAATGGAAGAATCTTTGAATTTAAAGACTATTGAGGAAAAGAAAGTGAAGGTTGCAGCTTTGAAGTTGCGCCATTACGCGAGCCTATGGTGGGAGAATCTTAAAGCTCGGCGTGCTAGAGAAGGGAAGAGCAAGATCAGCGTGGAGAAGATGAAAAGGGAGATGAGAAGGAGATTCGTGCCCGAAAATTACAGGCAAGATATGTTCTTAAAACTCCATACTCTAAAACAGAATGACTTGAATGTTGAAGATTCCCAAGAGGCTCACCACACTCGGAATCCACCAAGTGATACAGATGCCTTAATGCAAGAAACTTGCAAAAGAGATTAACTCTCAATATTCATTCAACCCTTACAAATGAGAATATGTCTCATTATATAGAAACTAGACTAAAAAAAAAACAACTTGAGAACTACCCAAACAATGACTAACAAGACTAACAACACTAACAATACTAACAAGCCTAACAAACTAGACTAACAACACTAACAATACTAACAAGTCTAACAAACTAACAAGTCTAACAAACTTAGTTTACTAACAATAACCAGTAAATATCTACTCCGAAAGAATATTAAATCACTTAGTAATCTCGGATGCTCCCGTATCACCAATAAGCTGAATATGTCACAAATTAATTCCACATAAGCATAGTGACAAGTGGCGCATGAGGAGAATTCAGCATGTTGCAATTTGGTGTAGCGCCATTCAGCAAAGTGTTGAACCGAAATGCATCAATTCTAGAATCAAGAACAGCAAGCATAGAGTATCTTCTTGATGAAGCGTCCGCAACAACATTAGTATGGCCAGGTTTATATTTCGAAACGAAAGAAAAGGATTGAAGAAATTCTACCCATTTGGCATGCCTTGAGTTGAGCTTGCATTGCATAATAAACTTTAAAGCCTCATGGTGAATGAAGTACAAATTGTTTAGGTCTTAAATAGTGACTCCAATGATCAAGAGCTCTCACAATGGCGTAGAACTCCTTATCATAAGTTGAGTAGTTCTTCTTCGAATCGGTTAACTTTTCACTAAAATATGCCAATGGCCTTTGTTCTTGAACAAGAACAATTCCAATGCCAACTCCACTTGCATCACATTCAACTTCAAATACTCTATTAAAATTAGGAAGGGCAGAGCAGACTCACATAGCTTGGTTTGATGAGTTCGGCATGAGCGGCTCTTGTCCATTCAAAGAACCCTTCATGTATTCGGTGATAGGGGCCATGATTATGAAGTTCTTCATAAAAGACGATAGAAAGAAGCAAGGCCATGAAAACTCCTTACATCGGTGATGGATTTGAACGGTTTTCATTACATCCACTTTGATTTCATGGAAATTCCATCTTTAAATCACATATCCAGGAATATAATCTTGGAAGAAGAACTCACACTTCTCCATTTTGGCATAAAGCTTCTATTCTCTCAAGGCTTTAAAGACTGTTTCAAATGAGAAATATGCTCCTCCTCGCTTTGACTATAAACAAGGATATCGTCAAGTATACAATAACAAATCGACAATGAAGAGGCAGAACCTATTCATGGCCTCATGAGCGTGCTTGGAGCATTATAAAGTCCGAATGGCATAACCAATCATTCATACAAACCTCCTTAGTCTTGAAAGCTGTTTTCACTCATCTCCTTTCGCATTCGGATCAGTGATAGCCACTTGCAAATCTATCTTGAAAACACAAAGAGAACCATATAATTCTCAAGCATATCATCAAGTCTAGGTATAGATGTACTTAATAGTGATGTTGTTGATGGCTCATTATCGATACACATTCTGAATGTTCCATCCTTCTTTGGTATGAGTAAGTGGAGCAGAACATGGCTCATATTTTCTTGAACATATCCTCAATAAGTTCATTGACTTGTCTTTGCAACTCCTTTGTTTTCTCGGGTTGCATCTATATGCTTTGTTTGGTAGAGGGGCAATGGGCAGCAAGTCAATTTGGTGCTCAATACCTCTTATTGGAGGTAATCCAGATGGCAATTCTTTGAGGAACACATCTGCAAAGTCTCTTAACAAGGAATGCATTTTCGGATGTATAGGTCTCTCTTTCTCACTCTTTTTCTCAACCATAAGCAAAGCAAATACATTTTTCTATTTAGTAATGGCTCTCTTAACCTGTTTCACTCAGAAGAGATTTTCCTTACTAGTGTTTCCCTTCAGAGTTGATTTGATGTATCATGCTAGGTTTGATTCAAGAGTAATGCACTTTCGTTCCTTGTGAAAAGTGTATGTGTTTTTGCCCATCATATGCAGTCTTTTATCATATTGCTAAGGTCTACCTAACAACAAGTGACAAGCATCCGAATAACATCGCATAGAACTTCATCTTGATAATTCTTATGAAAATGATATAAGCTCGTTTGTTACCTTCACATCACTTCCTTTGCTAAGCCTGTAGCTTATAAGGTTGAGGATGTTTTGATGTTGTAGCAGTTTTCAATCATGGTTGCCGGCGACATTGCGCTTCCTCCATCGATAATCATCATACCTTCCCGTTAATAGTGCAATGGTGTGGAAGATGTTCTCCCTTTGCTCATTCTCGGAGATATCTCGGCATATAATGCTCTCAGTATCACCAACAACTCACCATCATCAGCTTTTTCAACGATATTCTCATATTCTTGACGAATCATTGGTCATGTTCGCGTTGGCCTCTTGAAGTTCAATCGATCTTCTCAATTTCTTGAAGAGTCATAACTCTCGATTTGGACAATTAGCTTAAGCCCATAACATGACACTTAAAACACTTCCTTGTGTCACCATTAACTTTCTTGCTGGTTTCTTTGATGGGTTCCACCAACTTCTCTTTACCCTTAGCGTTGTGAAACACCTTCATATTTGCGAGGAAGCACCCTAAAGTAGGATGTCCCTTGAGGTTGGAAGAAAACCTCTTACTACTCTTTAGTTGTTTCTCAACCTTCATTGCTAGCTTGCAAACATCTTGAAGGACCAATAAGGCTGAGTTCAACCAAATCTAATTTCCGATTCATGCCACCAAGGAATCGGCGATGGTTCTCGAACAGAAACTTAGCATCTTATCATTAGTTCTTCGAACTCACGAATATATTCTTCAATACTCATCCCTTGTTGTCTTAGGGAATTCAACTTGAGAAACAGATCTTGCTTATAGGTATCGGGCAAGAACCTTTTCTTCATAAGTTTCTTGAGTTTATCCCAAGACTTGATTCGGCTTTTTTTTTTCTAGTTCACTAGCGCTTTAAATTCTCCCACCATAGAGAACTTTTTGAACGGCTATTGAAGAACTTTTTCTGGAATGGTACGGATGGTAAGGCAATGCATATGGTAAATTGGGATAGTATCACAGACCAAGGATGAGAAATTTGAATCTGCGAAATGGAGAGTGGAATAAAGCTTGTTGTCTAGAAATTGTGGGATCTTTTGCAAAACAAATCCTTATGGTCACAATGGGTTTCTGCTAAATATCTAAGGAATCAATTTGGGAAGTTTCAGCAAGAACATATCATCTGTTGCTTGGAAAGGAATTTTGAAGGCAAGAAATTGGCTGATCAAGCACATTTCATATGCAATCTCTTTAGGGACCAGATTTAATATGTGGTATGATCCTTGGGTGAATGGGAAAAGTATATTTCAATTGTATGGTGATGGAGTAAGAAAAGATCTTGGGGTCCCTAAAGATTGAAAGGTTTCTGAGTTCATTGTTAACGGCACACAGTGTCTTCCTAATCCTATTTCTCCTAATATGCTATCGCTTTGGCGATTATTACAGTCTTCCAATCAGAACAATTCTTGATATGCTTAATTGGCTTCATGATAATGAAAAATTTAGTACTACATGCATGGAATCAAATTAGACAAAGAAACAATAAGTGGTTCAAGCATTGGACATGGGATAAATGGGCTCACAAAGACATTCCTTATGCACGTGGCAAGCCCTTCTTGCCAAACTACCTATAATGGACAATATAGCGAAAAGGTATATATCTTGTTGATGTTCTCTTGTCTGTTGAAGAAAGTATTGATCATCTATTATGTGCGACTACACTAATTGGGTATGGATGAAGATTCAAGAGATTTGCATAGGCTACCAATGCCAAACTTGCATCGAGAACTAGAAACATGACAAAGCTTCTCAACAAAAAACTTACAATTGGTAAGATTACCGGATATGCTATTTGGTGGATTTGGAAGGAGAGGTGTGGTAGAATCTTTGAACAACACACAATGCTAATCTTTGCTCGAGATACTTAGCGACTCAAGATCATGTATGGAGTAGGATCTGAAATGAAGCATTTAACAAGTAGAGAAAAGAGATTTTTATCATATTCAATTTTATAATTCGTTAATGCTTTGCTCGAATGTGATTGCTGTATTGTGTGTCTATGTTTCTATAATGTGATGCATTCTCAGTCGTTAGGAATGGTTAGCATTTTGTTGCCTATTGTATTACGTCATAGTCTACAACATGTGTAGTCATGACTACCTTTCTGTTTAACTTCTCTTGGAGATGAGTCTGGTGGAGTGAGTCCATTCCACCTTTCTGAGGTGGGGTGCATTCTCCTAGACTACTTTAAGAGATATCAGGCTATAGTCTATGGCTTGTGTAGACAAAGCTACTTTGTACAAACTTCATACTACATATAATTATATTTACTTACAAAAAAAACAATTCATCCATCTTAAGGTAGAGGACAAAAAGAATGACTGTCTTTTTCATATTACTGGTATATATGCTTCGAACAGTATGCATGAAAGAAATGCTCTATGGACTGATCTAACTTTCATTGCAAATGGTTGTCTTACAGTACCTTGGATTGTTCTTGGTGACTTTAATACTGTTTGGTACACAAATGAAAAAGTGAGGGGCAAACCACTTTCAGAAAGCCAACTTCAGAATTTTAATGATTACATAAATACTGCTGCATTGATCGATATGAAATCTGTAGGGGATTGGTTTTCATGGAGTAATCAATGTGTTGCCCACAGGAAAATAATGGCTCGACGATGTGTTTGATTAATCATGCATGGCTAACAGTTTATCTGATTCATAAGTATGATGTTGATTATTCTCCTATCACTCTTTAATATATACCATGAGACAAAGCAACACCCAAGGCAAGAAACCATTTAGATTCTTTAACATGTGGAGTACTCATCCTCGGTTCCTTGAGGTTATCGATCAACTTGGAATATTCTGTGCATGGTTCCCCTCCGTACATTTTGTGTCGAAGCTAAAAGCATGTAAAGCACTTAAGAAGTGGAATACAAACATCTTTGGCAATATTAACACCCGAGTTAAATTAAGCAAAAAGGAGCTAATGGCAGTGCAACAAGAGCTGCATCTCCTGCCCTTTGATGAGAATCTTATTTATAAAGAGGCAGAAGCCAGGCATCAGTTAGTTCATGCAAGCCTTAAAGCAGGAGGAAAGTTTTACAAAACAAAAATCTCGACAGCACTGACTTACTCTAGGGGATTCCAACACTAAGTTTTTCTATGCTGCCATTACTGCTAGAATGGCCATTAACTGCATCAAGAAATGTAAAGATAACGACGATAATCTTATTACGAACTTGGATGAGATTAAAGCACACACTGAGCAATTTTTTTTACTCTCTACTCAATCAAGAGGAGCAACCTAATAATATTCAGGTGGAACCTACTAGAAAGCTTGATTCGGTTGCCATCACGATTCTCAATGCACCAATTACAGATGAAGAAATAGTAAGAGTTGTCTTTAAGTCACCGAAGCACAAAAGCCCTGGTCCAGATGGATTTCCAACTGAATTTTATCAAATTGCATGGCCTATCATTGGTGATGACGTGATTAAAGCTTAAGCTTGTCAGCATTTTTTCTCTTCAGGACATATTCTTAAAGAGATAAATTACACTTTTATTTCTTTAGTTCCAAAGAATACAAGGGCTGATTCACTAGAGCATTACAGGTCCATTTCATTATGTAACTTTACTTACAAGATCATATCCAATTGGCTTATAGATCGAATGCAACATATTATGCACAAGATCATTGGTCCGACTCAGGCTGCTTTCATAAAAGGACAAAGTATACATCACAATGTTCTTCTTGCTAATGACTTGGTCAAGGATTTGCATTCCAAATCAAGAGGGACAAAATTCTGTTTTAAGGCTGACTTACGAAAAGCATTTGATTCCATTAATCGACACTTCATCTACAGGATGCTCCTCAGTATGAACTTCCCTCAACAATGGGTTAATTGGATTCAATGTTGTTTGGAAACTCTAAAATTTTCGATTCTCTTTAATGGTTCCCCTATTAGCTTTTTTGGGAGTATGAATGGCATCCGACAAGGAGATCCACTTTCTCCGTATCTTTTCACAATTGTAATGGAAAGACTCATGTATGTTGGAGAGCTCATTCTGGATATTAAGGTATCCATCTTTGGTTCTCTTAATATATCTCATATAACATTTGCAAATTATCTTATTATATTTTTTCACAATGACTCTACTTCAGTGAGAAATTTGGCTGCTATTCTGAAAGATTTTGGTTTGATTTCAGGCCTTCAACTCAATCATGCAAAAAGTAAAGCCTATATGGGTCCTTGCATTGCAGATAAACACTTTATTATGCAAACGTTGGGGGTTAGCGAAGGAAGTATGCCGGTTCCTTATTTAGGTCTCCCACTCATATCCACTGGCATTCACAAAACCCATTGTCAGCCTATCCTGCAAAAAATAAAGAGTAGAATTTTCTCTTTGAAAACTAGACTTCTTTCTAAAGCGAGTGAAACTCATCGATCGGTGTTGTTCTCTTACTCTGTTATTGGTCTAATGCATTTCTTTTGCACATAGACTTCTTGAGGATATTAAAGACTATTTAAGAACTTCTTCTAGAAAGTGCGGATGGTAGCCTTTGCATATGGTAAATTGGGATAACATCTGTGACCGAAAGATGAGTGAATCTGCGAAATCTGAGAGATTGGAATAATGCTTGTTTGGTACAAAAATTGTGGGATCTTATGCAAAACAAATCCTTATGGTCACAATGGGTTTCTGCTAGGTACCTATCTAAGGAATCAATCTGGAAATTTTCAGCAAAAACATATCATTCTGCTGCTAGGAAAGGAATTTTGAAGACAAGAAATTGGCTGACTAAACATATTTCTTATACAATCTCTTCTGGAACGAGAATTAATATGTAGTATGATCCTTGGGTGAATGAGAAGAGTATATTTTAATTATATGGCGATAGAGTACGAAGAGATCTTGGGGCCTCTAAAGATTGGGCTTTTAGTTCATTGTTACGGCACTGTGTCTTCCTAATCCTATTTCTCCTGATATGCTATTACTTTGGCCGACTATTACAACTCTTACAATCAAGAACAACTCCTCAGATATGCTTAATTGGCTTCATGACAATGGAAAATTTAGTGTTACATCTGCATGGAATCAAATCAGAGAAAGAAATAATAAGTGAATCCCAAGCAGTTGGACATGAGATAGATCGGGCTCACAGAGACATTCCTTATGCACATGGCAGGCCCTTCTTGCCAAACTACCCACAATGGATAATATGAAGCGAAAAGGTATATATATTGTTAACCGATGCTTTCTTTGTATATAACGAATATTGATCATCTTTATTTTGCTTGCGACTACACTAATTGGATATGGGAGGAGATTCTGAAGAGATTTGAACTCCATAGGCTACAAATGCCAAACTTGCATCAGAAACTAGAACAACTGTAGCAAAGCTTCTTAAGCAAAGGGCATCTTACACAACTCGCAAAAATTACCTTCAGATGTGCTATTTGGTGGATTTGGAGGGAGAGGTGTAACAGAATCTTTGAGGGCCACAACACACACAATACTTACCTATTGCTCGAGATACGTAGCGACTCAAGATCATGTATGGAGCAGGATATGGAAATGAAGCATTTTAACAAGTAGAGAAAAAAATATCTTTATCAGATTCAATTTTGTTATTCGTTAATGCTTTCTAGGATGAGTTTCTATATTTCAACAATGTGATGTATTCACAGGTCATTTAGGAATTACATTTTGCTATTTATTAAATATCGTAAGGCATCATAATCTACAACATGTGTAGTCATGGCTACTTTTTTGTTTATGTTCTCTTGGAGATGAGTCTGGTGGAATGAGTCTATTCCACCTTTCTGAGGTGGGGTGCATTCTCGTATACTGCTCTACGAGATCTCCGGCTATAGTCTACGGCTTGTGTTGACAAAACTACTTTGTGCAAACTTCATACTAAATACAATTTACATTTACTTACCGAAAAAAAAGTTTTACCTTTTGTTCAAGTGGTTCATGAAAATCAAAAATTCTTTCCACTATATTAAGCCAATCAATAAAGTCATCAACATTAATTTTGCCTTCAAACTCCGGAATATCCAATCTTGGGTTGTATTTGTTTTGCCATTCGTTTTTGACTGCATGCCTTGCTTGAAATCTTCTCAACTCCCGAGAGTGAGGAGGTGTATCATCATCAGAACTAAACTCTTGGACATTATTTTCATGCTGGTCATTTGTACTTCGAAGTTCTTCGATGATTTTATTTTTCTCTTGTATAATATTCAATTATCTGTGTAGCTGCAGCTTCAATGATTCAACATTATCGTCATGCCATGAGCTCTAGCCTTTAGCTCTAATACCAAACTGACATGGGGGCGATACAGAATAGGTTTTGAGAAAAGAAAAGTCGAGAGTATAATGGTATTCACTAGAATAAAAGTTCTTTCGGACAGAAAAGAACAATCTCATGAAAAATACTTAAACACAATCATAAAATAGTTCACCACCAGGTTTAAATTAACGAAGGGATACAAAAAACTCACCACCCTAAGAAAATTAATTAAGGATATAGAATAATACAAAAGGACTTACCACTCAAGGAAGAATCCAAGAGATATAGAGTTTTAAGAGAGCTCCAAGAATGCTTCTACCAATATCATCAGTTTCTAAACCCCTCTCTAACCCCAAAACACTAAAATAAATAGTTGTACATGAAACAACCCTTCATGTATAGGCAATTTCGAGATTAATGTTTTACAACTATTAACCATCTCTGTTACTGTGTTTCTTAGTCATGAAGAAAAGTATATGATATAAACCAGCAAGTTGATCATAATTCGATTAAAGACCCTTTAACTATTCATGGAGGACCAATGACGAGAGCTAAAGCTAAGAGGATGAAAGAAGCCTTAACCTGTTTATTGGAAAACATTTGGAAGGATCAAGCTAGTCAAGACTCAGTCAAGATTCTATGGTTGGAAGAAGAGCCTAAAATGGTCAACATGATCATTAAGAGAGAAGGACAAATTTGAAGACATCATCTTAAAGAATAAAAGTCCATTCAGCTATGATTACCTCATGGTGAATATGAATGTTATTTAATGCATTCATTCCCTTTGTACTAAGCCTCATACTATATAAATGAAATGAATCAAAATAAGACAGACAATTTGGGAAGTATAACATTTCTTCAACAGGTGAGTGTTTTTGTTTTAAGTTCTTGCATGAACTTTAGAACTTATCGCTTTTCTTGTGGCGTTCAAACCAAATCTTTGCTTTTCCTTTGACTTATCACCATAGTTTGTGGCGTCTTAAGGAATTCAAAGTGCTATTCAAGTTATTTTATCAATTTTCTATTAATAAGTAATTAGAATAGTTTCTTTTACTTCATTCTTGAACGATCCGCCTTTGTTTTCAATTCGTTGGAGGGTGTCAATTTGCATTCCATATGTATCATAGCTCTTTAGCTATCGGGGTATATGGTTGCTAAATTGATGATTTCCATCATTTGGTATCAGAGCTAGATCGAAATTACAAATTTTCGATCGAAATTACAAATTTTCACGGGGTATATGGTTGCTAGATCGAAATTACAAATTTTCACGTTGTTCACCATGTTCATCATTTTTACTTTGTAAACTAAGTGTGCGTTGAATAACCAAAATTTCACCTTTAGCATATTCTACGTCACTAGTATCCTCTGGAATGTCATCATCATCCTCTCTTTCACTTTCATTCTATATTCCCATCTCTTAGAATCATAACTCTCTTATTAGGACATTCACGTGCTATATGTCCATGCCCAAGACACTTAAAACACTTAATACTTCTACTTTGATTTGGTTGATTCTCACCTTTACCCTTGCTGCCAAATTCATTTTTGCCTTTAATATCATCAATTTTAGGCTTAATGGGTTTATCATCCTTTTACTCAAATTCGGTTTCCAAGATGAAGAAGAACCCGAATAAGGTTTTGAATCATACCTTGTGCCTTTTCTTTTGAGTTGTCTCTCAATCTTCATGGCCATATTCACCATATCATCAATCTCCACATAATGCTGTAATTCCACAAGATCACCAATGTTCTTGTTTAATCCACATAGGAATCGAGCCATTGTAGCCTCACAGTCTTCCTCCACATTAGCCCTTATCATGGCTATCTCCATCTCCTTGTGATATTCATCAACGCTCATGGAACCTTGTGTCAAAGTTTGCGATCGTTGATGCAAATCCCGATAGTAATGACTTGGGCGAATCTCCTCCTCATGATTTGTTTCATCTCTATCCAAGTCTCTCGCCTTTCACCATTTCTACGTCTCTTTACATAATTGATCCCACCAAATTATAGCATAATCACAAAATTCAGACTAATTTTACCTTTTTCTCTTGAGTAGTTGTGACATTCAAAGATTAGCTCCACTTTTCGTTACTCCAAATAAGTATCTGGATTATTCTTTCCTTGAAAGAAGGAATTTTCATTTGATGCTGCCTATGTTTCTGTCCACACCATCAAAACGTCCTCTCCTAGTTTGTCTCGTAGGATTTACATTTTGACCAATTAGAGTGACTTGGTCATCGTCGAGGTCATCTCTATCATTATATTCATCATAGACGAATCGGTTGTCTCCTCGCGTGGTTCACCTTCCAATCTATTAATTGCATCATCATGCCTTTCTAGATGATCTCTTACATCTCCTATCACTTTGAACATACGTTCAATTGTTGTTATGCTTGAAGCAAAAGATCATTTGATGAAGAACTCGCTTCCTTTTCTTTAGACATATTTGCAACGAAAAACAAAGTTAGAATAGCCTCACCAACACTCTCTCACGTGTTTCAAGATTTGATTCACTCCACTCGTATTTTCACACAATATTTGGCTTTTTTTTTTCGATATTGATCTCACTACTCTTGCCTTTTACCTCTTGTTTTGTTCTTTGAGTTCTTAGATTAACTAAGAAACTTAAACAAACAATTCAGATTGTGGCAATTCAAGGGTATTGAAATTGGATATAAAAGCAAAAAAAAATGTAAGCCAAGTTTAAAGGAGTGTGTAATACACTTCAAAAGATTAGAATTCAAGTATCAAATGAATTAAAGAAGATTTTCTGGAATAAAAAAATTCCAAACCTGAAACAAGAATTCAAAATTATGAAGATAGAATTTTGTAATTTTCAAGAAGTCCCTGAATTCACAAATTTTTTTTTTTAATTTCGATCTCTTTTTATCTTTCTTTTTTTTTTTTGACCTTTGATCTTCTCCTCTCTTTTTTTTATCTTGATTTCCTCTCCCTTTTTTTTACTTTTGATTTTCTCTCTCTCTTTTTTTTTGAACTTTCTGCTCTCTTTCTTTTTTTTTTTTGACAATAAAGTGAGGGAAAAAAAATGAAGAACAAACAGTAATAGCACAAGAAACACAACAATAAGGAGAAAGGAAGAATAGCAATTATGGATATTGCGATAAGAGAATAGGAAAAAGTTAAAAGATAACAAATAAATGGATAAGCAAACCTCAAACTTGAGCCGTGCTCTGATACCAAATGATGGAAATCATCAATTTAGCAACCATATACCCGATAGCTAAAGAGCTATGATACATATGGAATGCAAATTGACACCCTCCAACGAATTGAAAACAAGGCGGATCGTTCAAGAATGAAGTAAGGAAAACTATTCTAATCACTTATCAATAGAAAATTGATGAAATAACTAGAATAGTTTTTTACCAAATGATCAGCCGGATTTTGTTTGATTGATGAAATAACTAGAATAGTTTTTTACCAATAGAAAATAGTTTTTTACCAAATGATCAGCCGGATTTTGATGAAAATTTCCATCATTTGCCGGGTGAACAACATGGTGAACAACGTGAAAATTTGTTTCATACTCATTGTTTGATTGCTAACAAGTTGTGCAATGTGATTGTTGATAGTGGAAGTTGTACCAATGTGGCAAGTACCTTGCTCGTGGAGAAACTAAAATTGCCTACTATCAAACATCCAAAACCGTACAAGTTGCAATGGTTGAATGATAGTGGTGTAGTAAAGGTAAATCAGCAAGTGTTAATTCATTTTTCAATTGGTAGATATGAGGATGAAGTTTGGTGTGATGTGGTACCTATGTATGCTAGTCACATGTTGTTGGGAGACCATGGCAATATGATCGTAGGGTAACACATGATGGGTTCAAGAAGTTATTCCTTGATCATAGATGGAAGATATCAACTTGGACCGTTGCCTCCGAAGACAATTCTTGAAGACAGATCGCATAAAACAACAATATGAGGAGCTTGAGTCTTCATTAACCAAAACATTTGGGAGGAGCAAGTAAGAGAAAAAAAGAAAAGATGAGATGAGTGATAAAAATAAGAGTATTGAAAAACACAAGGAGAGAAAACAAGGAAGGCTTGAGTGAAAGAAAATGAGTGTTTATGCCAAAATGAGTGATGTAAAAAGGCCTTAATCATGAGGCAGCCCTTACTTGTACTTTATGTACAAGGATATTTTGATTTCTTCTAACAAAACTGACAAAGTTTGCCTAATGTTATTGTTAATCTTTTACAGAAAATGAGGATATCTTTCGAAGAAGTTCCCAATGGTTTGCCACCAATTAGAGGAATTGAGCATCAAATTGATTTCATTCCAGTGCAAGCTACCAAATAGGCCGCATATAGATGCAACCAGAAGAGACCAAGGAAATCCAAAAGCAAGTCGGAGCTTATGGAAAAGGGGTATGTGAGCATGAGTCCATGTGCGTTCCTGTTCTTTTGGTGCCTAAAAGGATGGATCTTGGAGAATGTGTGTGATTGCAGAGCCATCAACAAAATCACGGTGATGGAGGCTATGATTAGAGCGAATCCTTTCCGAAAGGGAATGATATAAACCAGCAAGTTGATCATAATTCGATTAAAGACCCTTTAACTATTCATGGAGGACCAATGACGAAAGCTAAAGCTAAGAGGATGAAAGAAGCCTTAACCTTTATTGGAAAACATTTGGAAGGATCAAGCTAGTCAAGACTCAGTCAAGATTCTATGGTTGGAAGAAGAGCCTAAAATGGTCAACATGATCATTAAGAGAAGGACAAATTTGAAGACATCATCTTAAAGAATAAAAGTCCATTCAGCTATGATTACCAAAAATCATGAATTCGAATATGAATGTTATTTAATGCATTCATTCCTTTGTACTAAGCCTCATACTATATAAATGAGGCTGAATCAAAATGTAAGACAGACAATTTGGGAAGTATAACATTTCTTCAACATGAGTGTTTTTGTTTTTAAGTTCTTGCATGAACTTTAGAACTTATCGGGCTATTGTGGCGTTCAAACCAAATCTTTGCTTTTCCTTTGACTTATCGGACTGTTAGTTTGTGGCGTCTTAAGGGAATTCAAAGTGCTATTCTTGTTATTTCATCAATTTTCTATTGATAAGTGATTAGAATAGTTTTCCTTACTTCATTCTTGAACGATCCGCCTTGTTTTCAATTCGTTGGAGGGTGTCAATTTGCATTCCATATGTATCATAGCTCTTTAGCTATCGGGGTATATGGTTGCTAAATTGATGATTTCCATCAGTATAACTGTCTTACAACTGTAACATAGTGTAGAGAATATACTAATGAGCTATCATGGGCTGAGTTGAAGACTATGAGACAACATTGTGGGTTGAAAATATACCATAGCATCAGCAAGGTCAATATGAGCATATTGTAGTAAATTAGGCACTCTTGTGTTAGTCTCTATCCAATAATATCTTATTAGCTCTTATTGGATCGCATCTTAAGATCCAATAATTTAAGGGCTTAACGGATATCCAATAAGTTAGGGGCTCTAACGGATATCTTATATCCGAACCTCTACTTGTCGCAACACCTACCATATGTGTGTGACTCTCTAGGCCCAATATCGACCTTACCATGAGTCATACTTGTCAGAACTCATTTTGACTCAGTGAATTATTATCTCTATAATAATTCACCTAACTCATCGACTACAGTCGTACTAGGCCACTACGTCGTAGCCCCCAAACGATATAGGAGAATCCAATCCTTTGAAACTATCTGTTTTCAGTTACCATATATCTATAGTCCCTTATCCATCTAATATCCCAGAGATCCTATTTCGGGCATGGTGTTGTCAGGGCCATACGGTCTCTCATTGAGTCTCGCTCTAGTCAGATTCTCTCATAGAACTCTTTCTTTCTCTATTCGAATAACCTTGGCCAAGGATTTGCTCGAGCAAGAATACATGAGATATTCCTCTCATGATACCGAGAGTGGATGATCCTCTATTGACACTCAATAGCCCTCATAAAGTTAGCTACCACTCTCAATAAACCGGCTATACTAGATCTGGAACTTCCAAACCTATAAGTCTGATATCAAAGAGTGGAGTACTCATACAGGACATCCTTGGTGTCTCATGTCTAAGACCAGATACAATATTGAGACTACGGAATCACTGTCTGACGTGTTGTCACGCACTTAGTTGAAATTGTTTAAGTGGTGAGGCACCCTTGCGGCAAACACGAACTTAGCTGAAGTTGCCTAAGTTAGGAATCACCTTTACGCCCACTCCGATTAGACTTAGCTTGGACTACCTAAGTCTTGAGGCACCCTTGCGATATATGCGTCTGAAAAGGATCAGCCGAATTGCAACCTCATGCAGGTCTCATAGGACCTATAAAAAGAGAAGTTGATTAGTTTTGAAAGGAGTAGCGGACAAGTCCCGACATCTCGCGAAGAGGGAAGCTTTACAAGCAATTGAGTGAGCACTTAGAGTGCAGAAAAATAGAGAAAGAGAGGAGGAAAACAAGAACTTTAGAAGGGTAAATGAGCAGTTGCAAGTCCATAAACAACTGCTCCCCGGGTATTAGGCCCAAAGGCAAGTTTTCATCAAGTTGACGTGCAAACTTGTGAAAGTGTTCAACACTCGACACTATACCGAAGACCCATCTAGTCATGTGCCACTCGGGGATTCCTGGGTGCTGAGATGGCTAACAAAACTGGATTAGCTGCGGGCTACAGAAATCAACCTGTGGCACACAAAAATGAAGTTGTTTTGGGGGTTTTTGGGCAGATGCAGCGAGTGATTATTCTGTAGCACTGCAAGTTACTGTTTCTTATATTTTTTCAGGGAAAACACACCAAAACATGGGAAAACAGGCTACCAAGGATATGTACATGCATGGGCAAGCGACGAACGGTTCGTTGAACGAAGTTGCTGCAAGTATGCAACGACCATTCATGACATTCTCCCCCACTTAAACTGTTGGTGCTCTTATCGACGCTTGCCGGTAGGCTTTGATGGCTGTCTCTTCATATCGGAGGGTATCTTCTGGCTCCCAATTAGCTTCAGTTTTGGGAAGCTTTCGCCACTTTACCAGGTATTGAGTCTACTCTGCTCTGTTAGGTAGCTTTGTCTTACGATTCGCTAAAATGGTCTCAACTCGCTACTCGTAGGAGGCTCTGGTGGGAGGTTGTCGAGTTGAAATGCCTCAAGAAACATCTTGCGGATCGGAGTGGTAGGCTTTCAAGTTGTTGGCATGGAAAACATTATGAATTTTGAGCCACGTTGGCAGTTGTAACTTGTAGGAGACATTGCCCACCCTACTGATAATTGGGAAGGGGCCATCATACTTGCACACCAATCCTTTGTGCACCTTGTTCCTAAAGAATTGGAGTAATGTTGGTTGGAGCTTCACCAACACCAAATCGCCGACTTTGAATTCTTGTGGTTTCTTTCCCAAGTCTGCCCACTTCTTCATCTTTTTGGCCGCCTTCTCCAAGTAAGCCTGCGTAATATCTGCATTTCGATGTCATTCTTTTGTAAGGTGATATGTGGATGGACTACTCCTAGTATATCCAACAGCCAAAGTGTGAGGAGTCGACGACTGTTGACTTGTATTTTTTTTGGTAAGTAAATGTAATTGTATTTAGTATGAAGTTTGCACAAAATAGCTTTGTCTACACAAGCCGTAGACTATAGCCTGAGATCTCTTGGAGCAGTCTAGGAGAATGCACCCCACCTCAGAAAGGTGGAATGGACTCACTCCACCAGACTCATCTCCAAGAGAAGATAAACAAAAAAAACAGTCATGACTACACATGTTGTAGACTATGACGCCTTACGATATTCAATAAATAGCAAAATATAATAACCAACCATTCCTAAATGACCTGTGAATAAATATATCACATTGTTGAAACATAGAAACACACAATACATCAATCTCATTCTAGAAAGCATTAACGAATAATAAAATTGAATCTGGTAAAGATATCTTTTTCTCTACTTGTTGAATGCTTCATTTCCAGATCCTGCTCCATACATGATCTTGAGTCGCTAAGTATCGTGAGCAATAGGTGAGTATTGTGTGTGTTGTGACTTGTAATGATCTCAAAGGGGCTCTTGTTGGACACAGAGCTCTGCTGCAGGTTGTAGGAGAATTGGGCTATGTCCAACAGTATCACCCAATCTCGTTGGTTGATACTCATGTAGTGCTGAAGATATTGCTCTAGGAGCGAATTTATTCTCTCAATTTGGCCATCCGTTTGGGGGTGCAGGCTTATAGAGAAGTACAGCTTAAATCCTAATAGTTTGAATAGCTCGGTCCAGAATCGTCTCAAAAATCGAGCATCCTGATCACTTATGATATTATGTGGGACTCCCTAATACTTCACTACATTCTTCATTATTAGCTTGGCCGCTTCCTCTGCTGAACAGTGTAGGGGTGCAGCAATGAAGGTTGCATACTTTGAAAATTGATCGACCACAACGAGTATCGATCCAAGTCTCCCTACTGGTGATGGAAATCATCAATTTAGCAACCATACACCCCGATAGCTAAAGAGCTATGATACATATAGAATGCAAATTGACACCCTCCAACGAATTGAAACAAGGCGGATCGTTCAAGAATGAAGTAAGGGAAACTATTATAATTACTTATCAATAGAAAATTGATGAAATAACTAGAATAGCACTTTGGATTCCCTTAAGGCCATACAAACTAACAAGTCGATAAGTCAAAGGAAAAGCAAAGATTTGGTTGAGCATACAAGCAGAAAAGCGATAAGTTCTAAAGTTCATGCAAGAACTTAAAACAAAATACTCACGGTGTTGAAGAATTGTTATACTTCCCAAATTATCTTACACTGAGAGTAAACCTCATTTATATAGTATGAGGATAGTACAAACGGAATGAATGCATTAAATAACATTCATATTCCTAATTCATGAATTTTGGTAAACATGGCTGAATGGACTTTTATTCTTCAAGATGAGGTCTTCAAATTTGTCCTTCTCTCTTCATGATCATGTTGACCATTTTAGGCTCTTCTTGCAATCATAGAATCTTGATTGAGTCTTGACTAGCTTGATCTGATTCATATCATTCCCCCTTTCTTGGAAAGGATTCGTCCTCGAATCATAGCCTCCATCACCTACATCAAACAAAGATAGATCAGAAACATTGAATGTTGCATTAATGTTGCCATACTCACACAGTAGTTCCAGCTTATATGCATTGTCATTGATTTTTTTGAAGGACTTGAAATGGACCATCTTCTCTTGGCATTAGTTTAGACTTCCTATGACTAGGAAATCTTTCCTTCCTTAAGTGTACCCAAACCCAGTCACCAGGTTCGAACACTACTTGTTTTCGGCCTTTGTTGTGTTGTTTCTCATATTGTAGAGTTTTCTTTTCAATTTGTGTTCGGACTTTTTCATGCAATGCTTTGACAAAATCAGTTTTTTTTCTTACCATCCAAATTGGCCCTTTCCAATGGTACAGGTAGCAAATCCATAGGAGTTAATGGATTGAACCCATACACAACTTCAAATGGGGAATGGTTTGTTGTAGCATGCACACTTCTATTATAAGCAAACACCACATGTGGCAAACACTCCTCCTAATTTTTTAAATTTTTTTGAATTATGGCCCTCAAAAGTGTTGATAAAGTTCGATTTACCACCTCCGTTTGTCCATCTGTTTGTGGATGACAAGTGGTTGAATACAACAATCTTGTACCCAACTTACTCCAAAGTATTTTCCAAAAGTGGATAAGAAACTTCACATCTCTATCACTCACAATTGTCCCTGGGATGCCATGTAACCTCAGAATTTCTTTGAAAAACAGTCCCGCAACATGTGTTGCATCATCTGTTTTATGGCAAGGAATGAAATGTGTCATCTTGCGAAACCTATCAACAACAACAAATATAGAATCTCTCCCTTCTTTTGACTTAGGTAAACCTAAGACAAAGTCCATGGATATATCAACCCAAGGTTCACTAGCTATAGGAAGGGGTGTATATATCCCATGAGGCATTACTTTAGATTTAGCTTGTTTACAAGTGATGCATTTCTCACACAATCTTTCAATATCCCTTTTCAAGTGTGGCCAAAAGAAATGATCACTTAACACATCTAAAATTTTTCTAACTCCAAAATGTCTCATTAAACCTCCACTATGTGCTTCTCTCACACGTAATTCTCTCATTGAACATTGAGGAATACACAGCTTATTTTCTTTAAAAAGAAAACCATCATGCCTAAAGAATTTATCAAAACCCCCTTTTTCACATGCCCCATAAACATTAGCAAAATCATGGTCAGAATTGTATAAATCTTTAATGTATTCAAAACCCAATAATTTTGCATCAAGTTTAGAAATTAGAGCATACCTTCTAGAAAGAGCATCGGCGACCACATTTTCTTTACCTTGTTTGTACTTGATGATGTATGGAAAGGATTCAATAAACTCTATCCATTTTGCATGCCTACGACTTAGCTTTTGGATTTCCTTGGTCTCTTCGAGGTTGCATCTATATGCTGGCCTATTTGGTATGCTTGCACCTGGAATGAAATCAATTTAATGCTCAATTCCTCTAATTGGTAGCAAACCATTGGGAACTTCTTCGGGAAAGATATCCTCATTTTCCTGCAAAAGATCAACAATAACACTAGGCAAACTTTTGTCAATTTTGTTAGAAGAAATCAAAATGTCCTTGTACATAAGTACAAGTAAGGGCTGCCTCATGGTTAAAGCCTTTTTTACATCACTCATTTTGGCATAAACACTCATTTTTCTTTCACTCAAGCCTTCTTTGTTTTCTCTCCCTTTGTGTTTCCCGATACTCTTATTTTTATCACTCATCTCATCTTTTTCTTTTTTCTCTCTTTCTTGCTCCCTTCCAAAAGTTTTGGTTAATGAAGACTCAAGCTCCTCATATTGTTGTTTTATGCGCATCTGGTCTTCAAGAATTGTCTTCGGAGGCAACGGTCCAAGCTGATATTTCTGTCCATCCATAATCAAGAAATAACGGTTCTTGAACCTATCATGTGTTACCCTACAATCATATTGCCATGGTCTCCCCAACAACATGTGATCAGCATACATAGGTACCACATCACACCAAACTTCATCCTTATATCTGCCAATTGAAAAATGAACTAACACTTGTTGATTTACCTTTGCTACACCACTATCATTCAACCATTGCAACTTGTAAGGTTTTGGATGTTTGATAGTATGCAATTTTAGTTTCTCCACGAGCAAGGTACTTGCCACATTAGTACAACTTCGGCTATCAATAATCACATTGCACAACTTGTTAGCAATCAAACAATGAGTATGAAACAGATTTTCACGTTCTTCACCGTCTTCATCATTTTTACTTTATAAACTAAGTGTGCGTTGAATAACCAAAATTTCACCTTTAGCATACTCTACATCACTAGTATCCACTGGTCTGTCATCATCATCCTCTCATTCACTTTCAGATTCTATAATCTCATCCTTTATGATCATAACTCTCTTATTAGGATATTTACATGCTACATATCCATACCTAAGGCACTTAAAATACTTAATACTTCTACTTTGATTAGGTTAATTCTCACCTTTACCCTTGTTGTCTAATTCATTTTTTTCTTTAATTTCATCAATTTTAGGCTTAACAATGGGTATATCATCCTTTTTACTCCAATTCGATTTTCAAGAAGAAGAAGAACCCGAATAAGGTTTTGAATCATACCTTGTGCCTTTTCTTTTGAGTTGTCTCTCAATCTTCATGGCCATATTCACCATATCCTCAAACTTCACATAATGTTACAATTCCATAAGATCAGCAATGTTCTTGTTTAATCCACTCAGGAATCGAGCCATTGTAGCCTCACGGTCTTCCTCCACATTAGCCCTTATCATGGCTATCTCCATCTCCTTGTGATATTCATCAACACTCATGGAACCTTGTGTCAAAGTTTGCAGTCGTTGATGCAAATCCCGATAGTAATGACTTGGGACGAATCTCCTCCTCATGATTTGTTTCATCTCTATCCAAGTCTCTACGGGCCTTTCACCATTTCTACTATCTTTACATAATTAATCCCACCAAATTATAGCATAATCACAAAATTCAACAGCAGCTAATTTTACCTTTTTCTCGGAGTAGTTGTGACATTCAAATATCAGCTCCACTTTTCATTCCCACTCCAAATAAGTATCTGGATTATTTTTTCCTTGAAAGAAGGAATTTTCATTTTGATGCTGCCTATGTTTCTGTCCACACCATCAAAACGTCCTCTCCTAGTTTGTCTCGTAGGATTAACATTTTGACCAATTAGAGTGACTTGGTCATCGTCGAGGTCATCTCTATCATTATATTCATCATGGACGAATGCTAGTTGTCTCCTACGCCGTGGTTCACCTTCCAATCTATTAATTGCATCATCATGCCTTTCTAGATGATCTCTTACATCTCCTATCACTTTGAACATACGTTCAAATTGTTGTTGCATTGCTTGAAGCAAAAGATCATTTGATGAAGAACTCGCTTCTTTATCTTTAGACATATTTGCAACCTGAAAAACAAAGTTAGAATAGCCTCACCAATACTCCCTCATGTGTTTCAGTCAAGATTTGATTCATTCCACTCGTGTTTTCACACAATGTTTGGCTTTTTTATCTC
Organism: Musa troglodytarum; assembly: GCA_023547065.1. Taxonomy (NCBI): domain Eukaryota; kingdom Viridiplantae; phylum Streptophyta; class Magnoliopsida; order Zingiberales; family Musaceae; genus Musa; species Musa troglodytarum. The sequence goes on from CP097511.1 coordinate 57,814,822, forward strand.
GATATTGATCTCACTACTCTTGCCTTTTACCTCTTGTTTTGTTCTTCGAGTTCTTAGATTAACTAAGAAACTTAAACAAACAATTCAGATTGTGACAATTCAAGGGTATTAAAATTGGACATAAAAGCAAAAAAGTGTAAGCCAAGTTTAAAGGTGTGTGTAATACACTTCAATAATAAGCAAAGATTAGAATTCAAGTATCAAATGAATTAAAGAAGATTTTCTGGAATGAAAAAAAAACTTTCAGACCAGAAACAAGAATTCAAAATTATGAAGATAGAATTTTGTAATTTTCAAGAAGTCCCTGAATTCACAATTTTTTTTTTATAATTTCGATCTCTTTCTATCTTTTTTTTTTTTTGACCTTTGATCTTCTTCTCCCTTTTCTTTTTCTTTGATCTTGATTTCCTCTCCTTTTTTTTACTTTTGATTTTCTCTCTCTTATTTTTTTTAACTTTCTGTTCTCTTTCTTTTTTTTTGACGATAAAGTGAGGGGAAAACACAAACAAACAGTAATTACACAAGAAACACAGCAATAAGGAGGAAGGAAGAATAGCAATTATGAATATTGTGATAAAAGAAGAATAAGAGAACAGGGAAAAGTGAAAAGATAATAGATAAGCAAACCTCAAACTTGAGCCGTGCTCTGATACCAAATGATGGAAATCATCAATTTAGCAACCATACACCCCGATAGCTAAAGAGCTATGATACATATGAAATGTAAATTGACACTCTCCAACAAATTGAAAACAAGGCGGATCGTTCAAGAATGAAGTAAGGGAAACTATTCTAATTACTTATCAATAGAAAATTGATGAAATAACTAGAATAGCACTTTGAATTCCCTTAAGACGCCACAAACTAACAAGTCTGATAAGTCAAAGGAAAAGCAAAGATTTGGTTCGAACGCCACAAGCAGAAAAGCCTGATAAGTTCTAAAGTTCATGCAAGAACTTAAAAACAAAACACTCACCGGTGTTGAAGAATTGTTATACTTCCCAAATTGTCTGTCTTACACTGAGAGTCAACCTCATTTATATAGTATGAGGATAGTACAAAGGGAATGAATGCATTAAATAACATTCATATTCCTAATTCATGAATTTTGGTAAACATGGCTGAATGGACTTTTATTCTTCAAGATGAGGTCTTCAAATTTGTCCTTCTCTCTTCATGATCATGTTGACCATTTTAGGCTCTTCTTGCAACCATAGAATCTACCTCACCTTTCTAGCTCAACTCACCTCACCAGACGCTTGCTTTGCACTCTCTCCAAATCCAAATCATCAAGATTCATTTTGGCTTTGCTTTCTTGCTTTTTGTTCTGAGAGAGTTCTAAGTCCGAACTTTCGCTTGTCATGCATTCATTCTTTCAAGTTTCAACCAATCTTAAAGAAGATAAAATTACTCGTAATTAGTGGTCAAGTGGATCACCGCATTCATCCTTCTCTCGCTGATACCGTCGCTTGGTCTGTCTCATAGAGGTCTCTTCGATCTACTTCTCGTCTCAATACAAAGTACTGGACTCAGTGGCTTCTAATCTGAGCATACTCTTCAATGGAGTAGTCTTGAGTCACTGTCATGTCTCTCATACTTTCTTTGTCAAGCTCGGTGGCGCCTGTCTTTCAATACCTAGTCTTAGCGAGCCATGGCTGGATCTTCAATAACACTTCAGGTTCACAAACCCATGGAACAACCACTTGTTTGCACACAACTTACCATCAACATGGATCTATCCATCGATGCCCCAAGAATAAGATATCTTTCTGAGCAAAGTAGCACTTCTCCTTTTTTACGAACAAAGAATTCTCCCTAAGAACTTTGAAGATTGTTCAAAGGTAGTCAATATGCTCCTTTAGGGTTTGGCTATAGACAATAATATCATCCAAGTAGACGACCACAAATTTGTCCAAATACTCCTTGAATAGCTGATTCATAAGAGTGTAGGATATGGCCGAAGCATTGGTTAAGCCAAAAGGCATTACCAAGAACTCAAATGCTCCATACCAGGTCACACAAGTAGTCTTTACCTCATCGCCTTTAACAATACGTACCTGCCAGTACCCCGACCGAAGGTCGAATTTGGAGAAATACTTTGCCTTGCCCAGTTGGTCGAACAAGTATGCAATGAGCGGGATAAGATACTTGTTCTTCACTATCACCTTATTAAGGGCTCGATAGTCGACGCATAGTCGGAGGCTCCCATCTTATTTCTTTTGGAAGAGAACTGGAATGGTGCTGCTGGGGATGAGACCACTTAGCTTCATCTAACTACCGAGCTCTGCCAACTCAGGAGGGGGCATACGGTATAGTGGTCTCATTGAAGGCTTCACTCAATAAGATGATTCAAGATGGTAGAGTTTCTAACTTAGGTGGCATAACATTGGGAACTTCTTCAAGATATCCTCTTTTCCCGCCAAAAGTTCAATAGCAGCCACGGCCTTTTGCAGTTGAAGCAATCAATAGTTGTCCTTATGACAGTAATTGTTGCTTCATGATAAGGCCTTTTACATCACTGGCATATAACACTCATTTTCTTATAAGCCTTCTTGTTTTCTCTCCACTTGATCCAATACTTAGAAGTCACCCAATAGATCTCCTCTTACTTGCCTTCAAATGTTTTTCTCCAAGGTCCCAAGTCGTCTTGCTTCTCGGTCCAAAAGTTTCTCAGGCAACGGTCCAAGTGGGTGGTTTGTCCACCATGATCCCGATGGTTCTTGCACTGTGTCCACACACACATCATTCTCCCAACCTTTTGACCTCGCAATGCATTCAACAAATGCATCGCACCCATTCGGGGTCCTTGTGACTTCTTTATCATCGCTACCAAATTCAGAGTTACTCGAACTGAAAGCAACTGCCTTGCCCTTGTCTAGCTTGGGAGGGTTGATAGAAGCCGACAAGGCATTGAGTGCCTACTTCTGTGGGCACTCCCATATCCTATGTGGTCCTCCGCACTAATGGCATCCATTGGATCTTGGGGTCTTGCCTTTTGAGTTTGGCCCATTTTGAAACTCTTCTTCCTTTGTTTGCCCCTAGGTTCCTTCCTAAGATGATGTTTTGGATAGCAATTACCTATAGACTATTTCTTCTTCCTCGGGTCCTCTGAAGAAACAAAGGATTGAGCCTTTTGACTATTTACTCCGATCAAGAGGATCGATAGGATGAAGTTCTATACATGGATTTAAACCATCAAGAAAATTGAATAGCTTATATTTTTCAAACATGTTGATGCGAATTGGTTCGCAAAAGAATAAGGATTGCGGTTTTATTGTGCCACGAGCAAGAGGATCGATAGGTTGATCTTGGATACAGGTTAAACCACCACCAAAGATCGATAGAACGGGATCACCACCAAACTTGGATACAGATACCACCACCAAGCAAGGATACAGATTCCCAAGAGGCTCACCACACTCGGAATCCACCAAGTGATACAGATGCCTTAATGCAAGAAACTTGCAAAAGAGATTAACTCTCAATATTCATTCAACCACCCTTACAAATGAGAATATGTCTCATTATATAGAAACTAGACTCAAAAAAACAACTTGAGAACTACCCAAACAATAAAGACTAACAAAACTAACAAGACTAACAACACTAACAATACTAAACTAACAAGTCTAACAAACTTAGTCTAACAAACTACTAACAATAACCAGTAAATATCTACTTCGAAAGAATATTAAATCACTTAGTAATCTCGGATGCTCCCGCATCACCAATAAGCTGAATATGTCACAAATTAATTCCACATAAGCATAGTGACAAGTGGCGCATGAGGAGAATTCAGCATGTTGCAATTTGGTGTAGCGCCATTCAGCAAAGTGTTGAACCGAAATGCATCATCCTCCCTTTGCTGGAAAAGATTTGTCCTCAAATCTTCAGGTTCTTTGTCTTCCTCAAATGGAGATAGGTCTTGAACATTGAATGTTGCTGAGACATGGGACTCACCAGAAGATCGATCTTGTAGGCGTTGTCATTGACTCTTTCTAATACCTTGAAGGGACCTTCAGCTCTAGGCATCAACTTGACTTGCGTTTGGAGGAAACCTCTCCTTCGGAAATGAATCCAAACTAAATCTCCAGGGCGAAAGATAACAGCTCGCTATTCTTGTTTGCCTTCCTTTCATAAATCTCATTTTGCTTCGCAATTTGAGATTTAATCTTCTCATGTAACTCCTTTATTACCTTGGCTCGCTGGTTAGCTTCTTTGTGCACCAAATCCTTGCTAGGCAAAGGTAGCAAATCGATGGGAGTAAGTGGATTGATGCCATACACAGCTTCAAATGGTGAACATCTTGTAGTGCGACTTGGAACTCTATTGTATGCAAACTCGGCATGAGCAAGCTTCAAGTCCTAATCCTTCTGATTTTTGGACACTAAAGTTCTCAATATAGCTCCCATGGTACGGTTGACAACTTCGGTTTGTCCATCTGTTTGAGGATGACAAGAAGTGCTGAAGAAGCTTCGCACTGCTTACTCCATAATGTCTTCCAAAATCCACTTAGGAACTTGCTGTCCCTATCCGAAACAATGGTGCGAGGAACTCCATGAAGTCGAATGATCTCACGGAAGTACAAATCAGCAATGTGAATAGCATCGCTCGGTCTTATGGCAAGGCACAAAATGAGCCATCTTTGAAAACCGATCGACAACCACCATAATAGCATCTTTTTGTCTTTGAGTCCTTGGTAAACCAAGAACGAAATCCATGCTTACAGCTTCCCAAGGAACCTCAGGAATTGGCAATGGCGTGTATAATCCTTGTGGAAGAACATGACTCTTGGCTTTGTGACAAGTGACACACCGCCTAAGGATTCTTTGAACATCTCTTGCCATCTTTGGCCAGTGAAAGTGCTCTTGTAATAGAGTCAAAGTCTTGTTAACGCCAAAGTGGCCAGCAATTCCACCTCCATGGACTTCTCTAATCAACAACTCCCTCGTTGAACTCTGAGGAATGCACAACTTGTTGTCCTTGAAGAGAAAACCTTCTTGGACATGGAAATGATCCACAACACCTTTTTGACATGCTGCAAATATAGAATTAAAGTCCACATCATCCGCATAGAGTTCTTTTATTACCTCGGCCGATAAGCTTGGAATCCATCAAGGAGAGCAAAGAATGTCTCCGCGATAGTGCATCGGCGACAACATTGGATTTTCCTGCTTTATGCTTGATCATGAAGGAGTAGGATTGAAGATATTCAACCCATTTGGCATGCCTCTTATTCAGCTTGTGTTGGCCATTGATGAACTTCAAAGCTTCATGATCCGAATGCAAGACAAACTCCTAGGCAATAAATAGTGGCTCCAATGTTCTAATGCACGAATGATTGCATAGAATTCTTTATCATAAGTGGAGTAATTCAGCCTGGAACCATTAAGCTTTTCGCTGAAATAAGCAAGTGGTCGGCCATGTTGAAGTAATACTCTCCAATCCCAACACCGAAGCATCACACTCTACTTCAAAGAGCTTTTCAAAATCAGGAAGTGCAAGCACCGGGGCCTCACACAACTTCAGTTTAATGGTTTCAAAGCTTTGCTGCGCTTCAGTAGTCCACTCAAATGTTTCTCCTTTCAAGCAATCAGTAAGTGGAGCAATAATGGTGCTGAAATTTTTAATGAAGCGCCTATAGAAAGAAGCCAAACCATGAAAACTCCTTACATCATGAACAGATTGGTGAGTTGGCCAGATTGGATTGCTTCAACCTTGCTTTCGCCCACTTTGATGCCTTCACTTGAGATGACATATCCCAGGAATACAACTCTAGAAGTAAAGAAATGGCACTTCTTGAGATTGCCAAATAGTTGCTGAATGCGCAACTCTTCAAATAGCTTCTTCAAGTGCTGCAAGTGTTCTTCTTCATCTCGGCTATAGACAAGGATGTCATCAAAGTAGACAACAATGAATTTCCCAATAAAAGGCCTTAGAACATGATTCATTAGCCTCATGAATGTGCTAGGAGCATTAGACAAACCGAATGGCATAACAAGCCACTCATAGAGACCTCCTTTGGTCTTGAATGCCGCTTTTCCATTCATCTCCTTCCTTCATGCGAATCTGATGGTAACCACTCCGAGATCTACCTTGGAAAAATAGTGGCACCATGCAATTCATCTAGCATATCATCAAGTCGAGGAATAGGATAACGGTACTTTACCGTTATCTTGTTGATGGCACGACTATCCATGCACATTCTCCATGAGCCATCTTTCTTTGGAACTAGAATGGCTGGAACGGAGCAAGGACTCAAGCTTTCTTGGACATAGCCTCTAGACACCAACTCATCAACTTGTCGCTGAAGCTCTCTAGTCTCCTCCGGGTTACACCTATAAGCTGGTTTGTTGGGCAATGGTGCTCCGGGCATTAAGTCAATTTGATGCTGAATCTCTCTCTTTGGAGGCAAGCCGAATGACAATTCTTTAGGGAAGACATCAGCAAATTCATTCAGCAATGGTTTCACCAAAGGGTGAATTAAATCTTCATGGACCGCATTTGCTTCAAGCAAGAGCAATGCAAACAGTTGCCTCTTCTTCAAACAAGTCTCGCGAAGTTCGGCTTTGCTCAAAAAGCGGCCAGCAACCTCATTCTTCTTATGTTGACCACAATCAGCAAGACTTGGAGATAATGGGGTAAGAGTGATCTTCTTCTGCCCCAAAAGGATGGAATAGGTGTTCTTGAAGCCATCATGCATAGCCCTGCGATCATATTGCCATGATCTTCCAAGCAACAAGTGACATGCATCCATAGGGATCTGATGCATTTCGGTTCAACACTTTGCTGAATGGCGCTACACCAAATTGCAACATGCTGAATTCTCCTCATGCGCCACTTGTCACTATGCTTATGTGGAATTAATTTGTGACATATTCAGCTTATTGGTGATACGGGAGCATCCGAGATTACTAAGTGATTTAATATTCTTTCGAAGTAGATATTTACTGGTTATTGTTAGTAAACTAAGTTTGTTAGACTTGTTAGTCTAGTTTGTTAGACTTGTTAGTATTGTTAGTGTTGTTAGTCTAGTTTGTTAGGCTTGTTAGTCTTTATTGTTTGGGTAGTTCTCAAGTTGTTTTTGAATCTAGTTTCTATATAATGAGACATATTCTCATTTGTAAGGGTGGTTGAATGAATATTGAGAGTTAATCTCTTTTGCAAGTTTCTTGCATTAAGGCATCTGTATCACTTGGTGGATTCCGTGTGGTGAGCCTCTTGGGAATCTGTATCCTTGCTTGGTGGTGGTATCTCAGATCCAAGTTTGGTGGTGATCCCGTTCTATCGATCTTTGGTGGTGGTTTAACCTGTATCCAAGATCAACCTATCGATCCTCTTGCTCGTGGCACAATAAAACCGCAATCCTTATTCTTTTGCGAACCAATTCGCATCATTTGGCGCCGCCTGTGGGAAACGCGGTTCCTTTTGTGCATTTCTTCTATACACCATCTTCATTCCCCCCCTAAACACTTACATACCCGAAACCCCCATCTTCACTATACACATGGCCGACGAGTTCCAGCGTGGTTTGACATTTGAACAAGCTCGTTCTATGCGAATGGAGCGAGAGATTGCTGATTTGAGACGTCAAATGGAGCAGCATCTTAAATCAAAGAGGAGCAACATCGCCTCATGCTAGTTCTGGTGATGATGAGGAGAATCCTTTCCGTGAGAACTCAAGTGGTGAGGAGTCTCAAGGGAGGAGGCATCACAGATTCAATCATCACAAGAATAAATCCGATGTCAAAGTGGAGATTCCGGAGTTTGAAGGTAAACTTTCACCTGATGACTTCATTGATTGGCTACACACCATGGAGAGAGTCTTTGAATTTAAAGACTATTCAGAGGAAAAGAAAGTGAAGGTTGCAGCTTTGAAGTTGCGCCATTACGCGAGCCTATGGTGGAGAATCTTAAAGCTCGGCGTGCTAGAGAAGGGAAGAACAAGATCCGAACGTGGGAGAAGATGAAAAAGGAGATGAGAAGGAGATTCGTGCCCGAAAATTACAGGCAAGATATGTTCTTAAAACTCCATACTCTAAAACAGAATGACTTGAATGTTGAAGAGTACACTCGTGAGTTTGAACAACTCATGATTAAGTGTGATGTTACTGAATCCCATGAGCAAACCATTGCACGATATCTGGGTGGTTTAAAGAAACCAATTGCTGATTTGGTGGATTTACAACCCTATTGGAGCTTAAATGATGTATGCAAGCTAGCAAACAAGGTGGAGAAGCAGCAAGACTCTTCCAAGAGGTCGTCCTACAAGCCATTTGAGAAGAGGGCTTCTTCCAGCAAAGGGAGCACTTCGTTTCAAGCTGAGAAGACTACAGCAAGGAAGGATAAAACCAAAGTTGATTCCCAGCCCGTGACAACCTCCAAGGAGAGACGATGCTTCAAATGCCAAGGTTTTGGGCATATTGCTTCCGAATGTCCTAATCGGCGCACTATCACCCTCAAAGAGGTTGAAGAACCAAATTTTGAAGAGGATGAACCGATTTGGGATTCAGTAGAAGGAGAAGAGCATGTGGAACATCCGATGATGGCGAACTCCTGGTGATTCGCAAGGCACTGAATGCCAACTTGGTGGCTATGGAGGAACAAAGGAGAACCTTTGCAAACACGTGTACGATCAAGGGAAAGGTCTGCCATGTTATTGTTGTTACTGGAAGTTGCACTAACGTTGTTTCAGCAATTATGATTGAGAAGCTGAGTTTGCCAACAATCACACATCCTCAACCTTACAAACTTCAATGGCTGAACAAGGAAAGTGATGTTAAGGTAACTAAACAAGCCTTAATCTCATTTTCAATTGGGAAGCATTATCAAGATGAAATTACTTGTGATGTGATCCTATGGATGCATGTCACTTGTTGTTGGAAGACCATGGCAATATGATCGCAGGGCTATGCATGATGGCTTCAAGAACACCTATTCCATCCTTTTGGGGCAGAAGAAGATCACTCTTACCCCATTATCTCCAAGTCTTGCTGATTGTGGTCAACATAAGAAGAATGGAGTTGCTGGCCGCTTTTGAGCAAAGCCGAACTTCGAGAGACTTGTTTGAAGAAGAGGCAACTGTTTGCATTGCTCTTGCATCAAGCAAATGCGGTCCATGAAGATTTAATTCACCCTTTGGTGAAACCATTGCTGAATGAATTTGTTGATGTCTTCCTAAAGAATTGCCATTCGCTTGCCTCCAAAGAGAGAGATTCAGCATCAAATTGACTTAATGCCCGGAGCACCATTGCCCAACAAACCAGCTTATAGGTGTAACCCGGAGGAGACTAGAGAGCTTCAGACAAGTTGATGAGTTGGTGTCTAGAGGCTATGTCCAAGAAAGCTTGAGTCCTTGTCTGCTCCAGCCATTCTAGTTCCAAAGAAAGATGGCTCATGGAGAATGTGCATGGATAGTCGTGCCATCAACAAGATAACGGTAAAGTACCGTTATCCTATTCCTCGGCTTGATGATATGCTAGATGAATTGCATGGTGCCACTATTTTTTCCAAGGTAGATCTCCGGAGTGGTTACCATCAGATTCGCATGAAGGAAGGAGATGAATGGAGCATTCAAGACCAAAGGAGGTCTCTATGAGTGGCTTGTTATGCCATTCGGTTTGTCTAATGCTCCTAGCACATTCATGAGGCTAATGAATCATGTTCTAAGGCCTTTTATTGGGAAATTCATTGTTGTCTACTTTGATGACATCCTTGTCTATAGCCGAGATGAAGAAGAACACTTGCAGCACTTGAAGAAGCTATTTGAAGAGTTGCGCATTCAGCAACTATTTGGCAATCTCAAGAAGTGCCATTTCTTTACTTCTAGAGTTGTATTCCTGGGATATGTCATCTCAAGTGAAGGCATCAAAGTGGACGAAAGCAAGGTTGAAGCAATCCAATCCTGGCCAACTCCCCAATCTGTTCATGATGTAAGGAGTTTTCATGGTTTGGCTTCTTTCTATAGGCGCTTCATTAAAAATTTCAGCACCATTATTGCTCCACTTACTGATTGCTTGAAAGGAGAAACATTTGAGTGGACTACTGAAGCGCAGCAAAGCTTTGAAACCATTAAACTGAAGTTGTGTGAGGCCCCGGTGCTTGCACTTCCTGATTTTGAAAAGCTCTTTGAAGTAGAGTGTGATGCTTCCGGTGTTGGGATTGGAGGAGTATTACTTCAACATGGCCGACCACTTGCTTATTTCAGCGAAAAGCTTAATGGTTCCAGGCTGAATTACTCCACTTATGATAAAGAATTCTATGCAATCATTCATGCATTAGAACATTGGAGCCACTATTTATTGCCTAGGGAGTTTGTCTTGCATTCGGATCATGAAGCTTTGAAGTTCATCAATGGCCAACACAAGCTGAATAAGAGGCATGCCAAATGGGTTGAATATCTTCACTCCTACCCCGTCATGATCAAGCATAAAGCATGAAAATCCAATGTTGTCGCCGATGCACTATCGCGAAGACATTCTTTGCTCTTCTTGATGGCTTCCAAGCTTATCGGCTTCGAGGTATTAAAAGAACTCTATGCGGATGATGTGGACTTTAATTCTATATTTGCAGCATGTCAAAAGGTGCTGTGGATCATTTCCATGTCCAAGAAGGTTTTCTCTTCAAGGACAACAAGTTGTGCATTCCTCGAGTTCAACGAGGAGTTGTTGATTAGAGAAGTCCATGGAGGTGGAATTGCTGGCCACTTTGGCGTTAACAAGACTTTGACTCTATTACAAGAGCACTTTCACTGGCCAAAGATGGCAAGAGATGTTCAAAGAATCCTTAGGCGGTGTGTCACTTGTCACAAAGCCAAGAGTCATGTTCTTCCACAAGGATTATACACGCCATTGCCAATTCCCGAGGTTCCTTGGGAAGTGTAAGCATGGATTTCGTTCTTGGTTTACCAAGGACTCAAAGACAAAAAGATGCTATTATGGTGGTTGTCGATCGGTTTTCAAAGATGGCTCATTTTGTGCCTTGCCATAAGACCGACGATGCTATTCACATTGCTGATTTGTACTTCCGTGAGATCATTCGACTTCATGGAGTTCCTCGCACCATTGTTTCGGATAGGGACAGCAAGTTCCTAAGTGGATTTTGGAAGACATTATGGAGTAAGCTTGGTACGCGAAGCTTCTGTTCAGCACTTCTTGTCATCCTCAAACAGATGGACAAACCGGTTGTCAACCGTACCATGGGAGCTATATTGAGAACTTTAGTGTCCAAAAATCAGAAGGATTGGGACTTGAAGCTTGCTCATGCCGAGTTTGCATACAATAGAGTTCCAAGTCGCACTACAAGATGTTCACCATTTGAAGCTGTGTATGGCATCAATCCACTTACTCCCATCGATTTGCTACCTTTGCCTAGCAAGGATTTGGTGCACAAAGAAGCTAACCAGCGAGCCAAGGTAATAAAGGAGTTACATGAGAAGATAGGCAACCAAGAATAGGCGAGCTGTTATCTTTAGCCTTGGAGATTAGTTTGGATTCATTTCCGAAAGGAGAGGCTTCTCTCCAAACGCAAGTCCAAGTTGATGCCTAGAGCTGAAGGTCACTTCAAGGTATTAGAAAGAGGCAATGACAACGCCTACAAGATCGATCTTCTGGTGAGTCCCATGTCTCAGCAACATTCAATGTTCAAGACCTATCTCCATTTGAGGAAGACAAAGAACCTGAAGATTTGAGGACAAATCTTTTCCAGCAAAGGAGGATGATGCATTTCAGTTCAACACTTTACTGAATGGCGCTACACCAAATTGCAACATGCTGAATTCTCCTCATGCGCCACTTGTCACTATGCTTATGTGGAATTAATTTGTGACATATTCAGCTTATTGGTGATGCGAGAGCATCCGAGATTACTAAGTGATTTAATATTCTTTCGAAGTAGATATTTACTGGTTATTGTTAGTAAACTAAGTTTGTTAGACTTGTTAGTCTAGTTTGTTAGACTTGTTAGTATTGTTAGTGTTGTTAGTCTAGTTTGTTAGGCTTGTTAGTCTTTATTGTTTGGGTAGTTCTCAAGTTGTTTTTGAATCTAGTTTCTATATAATGAGACATATTCTCATTTGTAAGGGTGGTTGAATGAATATTGAGAGTAGGATCACATCACAAGTAATTTCATCTTGATAATGAAAATGAGATTAAGGCTTGTTTAGTTACCTTAACATCACTTTCCTTGTTCAGCCATTGAAGTTTGTAAGGTTGAGGATGTGTGATTGTTGGCAAACTCAGCTTCTCAATCATAATTGCTGAAGCAACGTTAGTGCAACTTCCACTATCAACAATAACATGGCATACCTTTCCCTTGATCGCATAATCGTGTTTGGAAAAGGTTCTCCTTTGTTCCTCCATAGCCACCAAGTTGGCATTCAGTGCCTTGCGAATCACCAGGAGTTCGCCATCATCGGATGTTCCACATGCTCTTCTCCTTCTTCAGAATCCCAAATCGGTTCATCCTCTTCAAAATTTGGTTCTTCAACCTCTTTGAGGGTGATAGTGCGCCGATTAGGACATTCGGAAGCAATATGCCCAAAACCTTGGCATTTGAAGCATCGTCTCTCCTTGGAGGTTGTCACGGGCTGGGAATCAACTTTGGTTTTATCCTTCCTTGCTGTAGTCTTCAGCTTGAAAAGAAGTGCTCCTTTGCTGGAAGAAGCCCTCTTCTCAAATGGCTTGTAGGACGACCTCTTGGAAGAGTCTTGCTGCTTCTCCACCTTGTTTGCTAGCTTGCATACATCATTTAAGCTCCAATAGGGTTGTAAATCCACCAAATCAGCAATTGGTTTCTTTAAACCACCCAGATAACGTGCAATGGTTTGCTCATGGGATTCAGTAACATCACACTTAATCATGAGTTGTTCAAACTCACGAGTGTACTCTTCAACATTCAAGTCATTCTGTTTTAGAGTATGGAGTTTTAAGAACATATCTTGCCTGTAATTTTCGGGCACGAATCTCCTTCTCATCTCCCTTTTCATCTTCTCCCACGCTCGATCTTGCTCTTCCCTTCTCTAGCAGGCCGAGCTTTAAGATTCTCCCACCATAGGCTCGCGTAATGGCGCAACTTCAAAGCTGCAACCTTCACTTTCTTTCCTCCGAATAGTCTTTAAATTCAAAGACTTTCCATGGTGTGTAGCCAATCAATGAAGTCATCAGTGAAAGTTTACCTTCAAATTCCGGAATCTCCACTTTGACATCGGATTTATTTCTGTGATGATTGAATCTGTGATGCCTCCTCCTTGAGACTCCTCACCACTTGAGTTCTCACGGAAAGGATTCTCCTCATCATCACCAGAACTAGCATGAGACGATGTTGCTCCTCTTTGATTTAAAGCTGCTCCATTTGACGCCTCAAATCAGCAATCTCTCGCCCATTCGCATAGAACGAGCTTGTTCAAATGTCAAACCACGCTGGAACTCGCCGGCCATGTGTATAGTGAAGATGAGGGTTTCGGGTATGTAAGTGTTTAGGGGGGGAATGAAGATGGTGTATAGAAGAAATGCACAAAAGGAACCGCGTTTCCCACAGACGGCGCCAAATGATGCGAATTGGTTCGCAAAAGAATAAGGATTGCGGTTTTATTGTGCCACGAGCAAGAGGATCGATAGGTTGATCTTGGATACAGGTTAAACCACCACCAAAGATCGATAGAACGGGATCACCACCAAACTTGGATACAGATACCACCACCAAGCAAGGATACAGATTCCCAAGAGGCTCACCACACTTGGAATCCACCAAGTGATACAGATGCCTTAATGCAAGAAACTTGCAAAAGAGATTAACTCTCAATATTCATTCAACCACCCTTACAAATGAGAATATGTCTCATTATATAGAAACTAGAAAAAACAACTTGAGAACTACCCAAACAATAAAGACTAACAAGACTAACAATACTAACAAGCCTAACAAACTAGACTAACAACACTAACAATACTAACAAGTCTAACAAACTAGACTAACAAGTCTAACAAACTTAGTTTACTAACAATAACCAGTAAATATCTACTTCGAAAGAATATTAAATCACTTAGTAATCTCGGATGCTCCCGCATCACCAATAAGCTGAATATGTCACAAATTAATTCCACATAAGCATAGTGACAAGTGGCGCATGAGGAGAATTCAGCATGTTGCAATTTGGTGTAGCGCCATTCAGCAAAGTGTTGAACCGAAATGCATCACATGTCTTGGATGTCCATCATCAGTGCAGAAAATTGCTTCACATAGTCCCGAATGGAAGTCGTTTGGAGTTGTCTCAACTTCCTCCTTGTGACGAACTTAGTGTTCTCGGGTAGGAATTGAGTTCTCAACTCTCGCTTCAAGTCTTCCCATGTGTCCACTCAGTACCGACCTTATTAAATATCCTCCCAGCGGGTTCTCCACCAAAGTTTTGCATCTCCGTTCAGATACATGGTCGCTATCGAAACTTTGGTGTCCTCAGAGTCCGCCCTCGTGGCTCGGAAGTATTGATCCATATCAAACAAGAAATTCTCAAGCTCCTTAGTATCTCTAGCACCCCCATAACAATGTGGGTAAGGTGCTCGCATAAGTAACGCGTGCTTTAGCATTCAACGCTCGAGCACGCTTCTGGAAGTGAGTTCTGTCACCATCTCTTGTAACCATTGCACGGAGTCCTTGGTGTCATCCGTTAGTCAGTCGACTAGGACTTCAACCTTGTCGATCCTGGATTCAACTTCTTGCGAGCTCTCTATGCCAAGAAGCCTATTTTGGCCTTGGTAGAGTTCGTCCAAGCTCGCTTCGAGAACATCCAAGTAGGTTTCCACCGCTACGATCCTCTCTCTATAGCTCTTTTTTCTAGTTGGCGCTCCAAATTGCGCCTCCTCCACTTATGGTGAGTAGCCAACTTCTTGCTCATCATGTTCGCTGCCTCGCACCTCTTCAGCGGCTCTAGCAGTGAGGGAGCGAGTTTGCACATGCAGCCCACCTGCGGCTACTTGGGGCAACTGACCGGCATGCCCCATCTTGCTCGATTCACCGCGATGTTTTACCATGGCAAGATTGCGAAGTTTCTTCACTGCTTACTCAAATTGCTAACCTGGATCTGATACCAGACTGTCATGCACTTAGCTGGAATTGTCTAAGTGGTGAGGCACCCTTGCGGCAAACACGAACTTAGCCGGTTGCCTGGTTAGGAATCACTTTACACCCCGATTCTAGCTTGACTATTGTCTTGAGGCACTTTGATATATGTCCAAAGGATCATAATCGCAACCTCATGCAAGTCTCATAGGACCTATAAAAATAGAAGTTGATTAGTTTTGAAACGAGCGGCGGACAAGTCCCGACGTCTCACGAAGAGGGAAGCTTTACAAGCAATTGAGCGAGCACTTAGAGTGCAAGAAAATAGAGAAAGAGAGGAGGACAACAAGGACTTTAGAAGGGTGAATGAGCAGCTGCAAGTCCACAAACAACTACTCCCCGAGTGTCGAGCGCAAAGGCCAGTTTTCGTCAAGTTGATATGCAAACTTGTGAAAGTGTTAAATGCCTGATACTATACCGAAGGCCCATCCAACTGTGTTCCACCTAGGGGGTTCCTTGGTGCTGAGGTGGCTGACAAAACTGGGGTGGCTCCTGGCTACAGAAATCAGCCCGCGGCATACAAAAACAGAGCTATTTTGGGGGGTTTTGGCAGATGCAGCGAGCAATCATTTTGCAGCGCTGCAAGCTACTATTTCTTACATTTTTATAGGGAAAACACACCAAAACATGGCAAAACAGGCTGCCAAGGAAATGTACATGCATGGGCAAGTGATGAACGGTTCATTGAACAAAGTAGCTGCAAGTGGGTGACGATCGTTCGTGATAGTGTGGTATCAATAATCATCCAGCATTCCGTAAGCGGATCAATCAGTGAACTCATTCTCTAATGAGCATATGCACTTAGTGTCTCCACACGAGTAGCTATGAGACTAACCACCTCCATCATATGGATGGGTATACAGCACACCAGTCTATCAGGTTATCTCGATGTCCCTCTCAAATAACCTATGATCAGGATTATTTAGGGTTTGTATTTAAAGGTGAATTGGTCTCATTATCATGATCTCATCACGATTCGATTCCCATTGCACAGATCCAAGAATATCATAATATATGCAACATGTAAGATAAAGTGATAAAATACTTAATAATAATAAGTAAAAGAAAGAGTGCATATCAAGTCACAAGTGCTATCACTCATGTGATTGGCTTACAGGACACAAATGACTACCCTTAGAAATTTGAAATTGTCGATATTTTGAATTTTCAAGTTGGTGCGAAAAAAATCGATCAAACATCGACATTGCATAAACTTTATGACCATCATGTTTTTTGGCGAAACCAAGTTTATTCAACTTTCCTAGGCCTAATAAGTTGGAAATATTTTGAATTTTCAAGATGGTGTGAAAAAAATCGATCAAACATCAACTTTGCTCAAATTTTATGACCGTCAAGTTTTTTGGTGAAACCAAGGTTATTCCACTTCCCTGGGCCTAATAAGTTGGGAATAGATAATATTTTTAATTTTTGAAATGGTGTGAACAAAACCAATCAAACATCGACTTTGCAAAAATCTTATGACCGTCATGTTTTTTGGTGAAACAAAGGTTATTCAACTTCCGTTGGCCTAATAAGTTGGGAATGGTCAATATTTTGAATTTTTGAGACGGTATGAAAAAAATCGATCAAACATCGACTTTTCGCAAACTTTATGACCATCACATTTTTTGGCGAAACTGAGGTTATACAACTTTTTTGGGATTAATAAGTTGGGAATAGTCGATATTTTGAATTTTCGAGATGGTGCAAAAAAAAATCGTTCTGACATAGACTTTGGGAAACTTTATGAATGTCATCTTTTTTGGCCAAATCAAGGTTATTCAACTTCCCTAAACCTTATAAGTTGTGAATGGTTAATATTTTGAATTTTCGAGATGGTGCGAAAAAAAATCGATCAAACATCGACTTTCTGCAAACTTTATAACCGTCATTTTTTTGGCGAAACCTAGGTTATACAACTTCCCTAGGCCTAATACATTTGGAATGGTCAATATTTTGAATTTTTGAGACGGTGCGAAAAAAAATGAACAATAAAGGTTATACAACTACCCTAGTCCTAATAAGTTGGGAATGGACAATATTTCGAATTTTCAAGATGTTGTGAAAAAAATCAGTGAAACATCGACTTTCCGCAAACATTATAACCATCACATTTTTTAGCGAAACCTAGGTTATAATAACTTCCTTGGGCCTAATAATTTTGGAATGGTCAATATTTTGAATTTTCAAGATGGCATGAAAAAAATCGAACAAACATTGACTTTTTGTAAACTTTATGACTGTCACGTTTTTTTTTGTGAAACTAAGATTATACAACTTCCCAAGTCCTAATAAGTTGGGAATGATCAATATTTTAAATTTTTTAGATTGTGTGAAAAAAACTAATCAAACATTGACTTTGCATAAACATTATGAACGCCATGTTTTTTGGCGAAACCAAGGTTATTCAACTACCCTAGGCATAATAAATTGTGAATGGTCAATATTTTGAATTTTCGAGACTATGTGAAAAAAATCGATCAAACAATAACTTTGCGTAAACTATTTGCTATCACATTTTTTTTTGGTGAAACCTAGGTTATACAATTTCCATGGGCATAATAAGTTGAGACCATTCCACCTTTCTGAGGTGGGGTGCATTCTCCTAGACTGCTCTAAGAGATCTCAGGCTTTAGTCTATGGCTTGTGTAGACAAAGCTAATTTGTACAAACTTCATACTAAATCTACTAACATTTACTTACAAAAAAAAAAGTCTAGTTTTCCAAAAGGAAATTCTATTCTTTATTTTTTGCAGGATAGGTTGACAGTGAATTTTATGAATGCCAGTGGATAAGAGTGGGAGACCCAGATAAGGAACTGGTAGACTTCCCTTGCTAACCCCCAGAGTTTGTATAATAAAGTCTTTATCTTCAACGCAAGAACCCATATAGACTTTACTTTTTGCAAGATTTAGGTGAAGGATAGAAACCAAACCAAAATCTTTCAGAATAGTAGCCAAATTCTTCACTGAAGTAGTGTCATTGCGAAGGAAGATAATAAGATCATCTGCAAATGTTATGTGGGATATATGAATAGAACCAGTATGGGGTACCTTAATGCTACCATCAGAGACTGCCTTTTCTAACATACAGCTGAGTCCTTCCATGACAATTGTAAAAAGATATGGAGAAAGTGGATCTCCTTGTCGGATGCCATTCGTACTCCCAAAGAAGCCAACGGGGGAACCATTGAACAGAACTGAAAATTTTGGAGTTTCCAAGCAGCACTGAATCCAATTAACCCATTGTTGAGGGAAGTTCATACTGAGGAGCATCTTGTAGAGAAACTGTCTATTAACTGAATCAAATGCTTTTCGTAAGTCAGCTTTAAAACATATTTTCGTCCCTCTTGATTTGGAGTGCAAATCTTTGACCAAATCGTTAGCAAGAAGAATATTATGATGTATACTTCTTCCTTTAATGAAAGCAGCCTGAGTATGACTAATGATCTTATGCATAATCATTTGCATTCGATCTGCAAGCAACTTGGAGATGATCTTGTAAATAAAGTTGCATAAAGAAATGGGCCTGTAGTGCTCTAGTGAATCAGCCCCTGCATTCTTAGGAACCAAAGAAATAAAAGTACAATTTATCGCTTTAAGAATATGACCTGAAGAGAAAAAATGCTGACAAGCTTTAATCACATCATTTCCAATGATTGGCCATGCAATTTGGTAAAATTCAGCTGGAAATCCATCTGGACCAGGGCTCTTGTGCTTTGGTGACTTGAAGACAACTCGTACAACTTCTTCATCTGTAATTGGTGCATTAAGAATCGTGATGTCATCCGAATCAAGCTTTCTAGTAGGCTCCACATGAACATTATTAGGCTGCTCTGTTTGATTGAGTAAAGAATAAAAAAATTATTCAGTGTGTAGCAATGGCTGATACATTTTCAATAAGCATACCATCTTGGTCTTTACATTTCCTGATACATTTAACAGCCCTTCTAGTAGCAATGGCTGTATAGAAAAACTTCGTATTGGAATCCCCTAAAGTAAGCCAATGCTGTCGAGACTTCTGTTTTGCAAAACTTTCTTCCTGCTTTAGGGCCTGCATGAATTGAGATCTAGCTTCTGCCTCTTTGCAAATAAGATTCTCGTCAAAGGGCTGAAGATGTAGCTCATGTTGCACCGCCATTAGTTTCTTTTTGATTAACTGAACTCGGGTGATAATATTGCCAAAAGTGTTTGTATTCCACTCCTTTAGTGCTGCTTTACATGCTTTAAGCTTTTGGCATAAAATGTAAGGAGGTGATCCATGCACATTAACATTCCAAGCAGATCTGATAACCTCAAGAAACTGAGGATGGGTACTCCACATGTTAAAGAATCTAAATGGTTTCTTGCCTCTGGGTATTACTTTGTCTGCATGTATATACATTAAAGAGTGATCAGAGAACAATTGAGATCCATACTCCAGAAGTGAATCAGGGTAAACTGTTAACCATTCGTGATTAATCAGACACCTATCAAGTCGAGCCATTATTTTCCTGTGGGCAGCACCTTGATTACTCCATGAAAGCCAATCACCTACAGATTTCATATCAATCAATGCAGCAATATCTATGTAATCGTTAAAACCTTGAAGCTTGCTCTCTGAAAGTGGTTTACCCCCCACTTTTTCATGTGTGTACCGAACAGTATTGAAGTCACCAAGAACAATCCAAGGCACTGTAAGACAGCCATTTGCAATGTTAATCAGATCATTCCATAGAACATTTCTTTCCTGCATACTGTTAGAAGCATATACACCAGTAATATGGAATTGACAACCATTCCTTTTATCCTCGGCTTTAAGGTGGATGAATTGTTCTGTAGCAGAAATAAAGCAAGCACTAACAGAGTTCGGATGCCATAATACCCATATTCTACCATAAGTGTCACAAGTATCGTTGGTAAAAAGTTCTGCCTCTGGCCATATTAAATCTTTTTGAACACAAACCCGAGATGGTTTAATTTTTGTTTCCACAAGAATAACAATATCACAAGCATCAGACTTGATTGTTCTATTAAGCTCTCGACATTTCTCAAATTTATTCAGCCCACGAATATTCCAACAAAGTATATTCATCAGAATCAAAACAGATTGGAAATGAAATAAATGACTCTTCCAAGGTAGACGGAAGTATGTGCAACTTACTAGTTCCATCCTTCTTCTTATCCTTGGGTTTTGCAATGTCCTCCCGCATAATATCCTTATCTTTTAAAGCCTTATTTCTATTTTTCTCCACTTCATCCACAGCTTGCAAATGCTTTAACTTTGAAATACCCAAAATATCTAGGTTGGCATTGTTTGTTGAAGGTTGTTGAGGCTGAATATCTAGCGATCCTCGGCCTTGGACAAGCCTCTTCAAGGCTCCGGTTGGAAGTTCAGATCTTAGCTTGGATTTCTTTACTCCAGAAATCCAAGCTGCTCAGAAGATTGCTGTGTATGAGGCTGCTGATTCTGAAGAGTTGATTGAGAGATGGTCCATGGCGCTTGTTGGTTATGTGGTCGGTCTCAAGACATCCTATTTCCCGTTATCATCATTCATCAAGACACGATGGGGAACATCAGCATTCGATCTTCATATGTTGGAGAATGGTTTTTTTGTATGCAAACTCTATTCTGAAGAGGATTTGCAATGGATTCTTGAAGGGTTTTGGACCATTCGTGGCCATCCGATGATACTACGGCGCTGGTCCCCTGATGTCCGTTTGGAGTTAGACAGCCTCCAGTCGATTCCCTTATGGGTTTCCTTTCATGGTCTTCCCCTGCATCTTTGGAGTCGACGTTTTATTGCTAAGTTATGCAGCACCTTGGGACAGCCATTGTATATTGACAAGGCAACAGCATCGCAGACGAGATTGGCTTTTGCACGAGCATGTGTTATGGTTTCTTCCGATGGAGATCTTCCTGATGAGGTTTATTATAGGGATCTTGAGGGGACCACTCGTAAGGTGCATGTTTCATATTCCTGGAAGCCACAGCGATGTAAGATTTGTCACTCCTTCGGTCATGCACATGGAGCTTGTTAGCAAATGCAAAAAACGATCACTCAGGTTTACTGACAACGACAGACAACTCATCATGGAGTTGATGCTGCTATGATTACTGATGAACAAGGTGAGTCTCCCGAACCAGTAGCATCGATGACGACAAAAGAGCATTCTGACTTGCTTGGGCAACAACACGAACAAAAGGATACATCTGAAACTTTAATTCTTCCTATTATAGCCCCTTCCACAACAGCAATTTTCCAGGGTACCCAAGAACAAGAGACGAAGTTGAGAACTTCATCTCTTCCTACATTGACAGGAGGTACTGCAACGGGGATCCCACGTCCCATTCATCGTGCTAATCAGGATATTATATCTCAACCAATCCCAATAAACCTGCTTGATATTCAGCCTCAACAATCTTCAACAAACACTGCTAACCTAGATATCTTGGGTATTTTAAAATTTAAGTATTTGCAAGCTGTGGATGAAGTGGATAAAAATAGAAATAAAGGCTTAAAAGGTAAGGATATTATACGGGAGGAAATTACAAAACCCAAAGATAAGAAGAAGGATGGTACTAGTAAGTTGCACATACTTCCGTCTACCTAGGAAGAGTTCTTTATTTCCTTTCCAACCTATTTTAATTCTGATGAAGATACTTTGTTGGAATGTTCGTGGACTGAATAAATTTGAGAAATGTCAGGAGCTTAATAGAACAATCAAGTCTGATGCTTGTGATATTGTTATTCTTGTGGAAACAAAAATTAAACCATCTCGGGTTTGTGTTCAAAAAGATTTAATATGGCCAGAGGTAGAACTTCTTACCAACGATACTTGTGACACTTATGGTAGAATATGGGTATTATGGCATCCGAACTCTGTTAGTGCTTGCTTTATTTCTGCTACAGAACAATTCATCCACCTTAAAGCCGAGGATAAAAGGAATGGTTGTCAATTCCATATTACTGGTGTATATGCTTCTAACAGTATGCAGGAAAGAAATGTTCTATGGAATGATCTGATTAACATTGCAAATGGCTGTCTTACAGTGCCTTGGATTGTTCTTGGTGACTTCAATACTGTTCGGTACACACATGAAAAAGTGGGGGGTAAACCACTTTCAGAGAGCAAGCTTCAAGGTTTTAACGATTACATAGATATCGCTGCATTGATTGATATGAAATCTGTAGGGGATTGGCTTTCATGGAGTAATCAAGGTGCTACCCATAGGAAATGATGCGAATTGGTTCGCAAAAAAATAAGGATTGCGGTTTTATTGTGCCACGAGCAAGAGGATCGATAGGTTGATCTTGGATACAGGTTAAACCACCACCAAAGATCGATAGAACGGGATCACCACCAAACTTGGATACAGATACCACCACCAAGCAAGGATACAGATTCCCAAGAGGCTCACCACACTCGGAATCCACCAAGTGATACAGATGCCTTAATGCAAGAAACTTGCAAAAGAGATTAACTCTCAATATTCATTCAACCACCCTTACAAATGAGAATATGTCTCATTATATAGAAACTAGATTCAAAAACAACTTGAGAACTACCCAAACAATAAAGACTAACAAGACTAACAACACTAACAATACTAACAAGTCTAACAAACTAACAAGTCTAACAAACTTAGTTTACTAACAATAACCAGTAAATATCTACTTGAAAGAATATTAAATCACTTAGTAATCTCGGATGCTCCATCACCAATAAGCTGAATATGTCACAAATTAATTCCACATAAGCATAGTGACAAGTGGCGCATGAGGAGAATTCAGCATGTTGCAATTTGGTGTAGCGCCATTCAGCAAAGTGTTGAACCGAAATGCATCATCCTCCCTTTGCTGGAAAAGATTTGTCCTCAAATCTTCAGGTTCTTTGTCTTCCTCAAATGGAGATAGGTCTTGAACATTGAATGTTGCTGAGACATGGGACTCACCAGAAGATCGATCTTGTAGGCGTTGTCATTGACTCTTTCTAATACCTTGAAGGGACCTTCAGCTCTAGGCATCAACTTGGACTTGCGTTTGGAGAAACCTCTCCTTTTGGAAATGAATCCAAACTAAATCTCAGGCGAAAGATAACAGCTCGCCTATTCTTGTTTGCCTTCCTTTCATAAATCTCATTTTGCGCAATTTGAGATTTAATCTTCTCATGTAACTCCTTTATTACCTTGGCTTGGTTAGCTTCTTTGTGCACCAAATCCTTGCTAGGCAAAGGTAGCAAATCGATGGGAGTAAGTGGATTGATGCCATACAGCTTCAAATGGTGAACATCTTGTAGTGCGACTTGGAACTCTATTGTATGCAAACTCGGCATGAGCAAGCTTCAAGTCCCAATCCTTCTGATTTTTGGACACTAAAGTTCTCAATATAGCTCCCATGAGTACGGTTGACAACCGGTTTGTCCATCTGTTTGAGGATGACAAGAAGTGCTGACAGAAGCGTACCAAGCTTACTCCATAATGTCTTCCAAAATCCACTTAGGAACTTGCTGTCCCTATCCGAAACAATGGTGCGAGGAACTCCATGAAGTCGAATGATCTCACGGAAGTACAAATCAGCAATGTGAATAGCATCGTCGGTCTTATGGCAAGGCACAAAATGAGCCATCTTTGAAAACCGATCGACAACCACCATAATAGCATCTTTTTGTCTTTGAGTCCTTGGTAAACCAAGAACGAAATCCATGCTTACAACTTCCCAAGGAACCTCGAGGAATTGGCAATGGCGTGTATAATCCTTGTGGAAGAACATGACTCTTGGCTTTGTGACAAGTGACACACCGCCTAAGGATTCTTTGAACATCTCTTGCCATCTTTGGCCAGTGAAAGTGCTCTTGTAATAGAGTCAAAGTCTTGTTAACGCCAAAGTGGCCAGCAATTCCACCTCCATGGACTTCTCTAATCAACAACTCTCTCGTTGAACTCTGAGGAATGCACAACTTGTTGTCCTTGAAGAAAACCTTCTTGGACATGGAAATGATCCACAGCACCTTTTGACATGCTGCAAATATAGAATTAAAGTCCACATCATCCGCATAGAGTTCTTTTATTACCTCGAAGCGATAAGCTTGGAATCCATCAAGGAGAGCAAAGAATGTCTCAGCGTTAGTGCATCGGCGACAACATTGGATTTTCCTGCTTTATGCTTGATCATGAAGGAGTAGGATTGAAGATATTCAACCCATTTGGCATGCCTCTTATTCAGCTTGTGTTGGCCATTGATGAACTTCAAAGCTTCATGATCCGAATGCAAGACAAACTCCTAGGCAATAAATAGTGGCTCCAATGTTCTAATGCACGAATGATTGCATAGAATTCTTTATCATAAGTGGAGTAATTCAGCCTGGAACCATTAAGCTTTTAGCTGAAATAAGCAAGTGGTCGGCCATGTTGAAGTAATACTCCTCCAATCCCAACACCGGAAGCATCACTCTACTTCAGAGAGCTTTTCAAAATCAGGAAGTGCAAGCACCGGGGCCTCACACAACTTCAGTTTAATGGTTTCAAAGCTTTGCTGCGCTTGATGAGTCCACTCAAATGTTTCTCCTTTCAAGCAATCAGTAAGTGGAGCAATAATGGTGCTGAAATTTTTAATGAAGCGCCTATAGAAAGAAGCCAAACCATGAAAACTCCTTACATCATGAACAGATTGGGGAGTTGGCCAGGATTGGATTGCTTCAACCTTGCTTTCGTCCATTTTGATGCCTTCACTTGAGATGACATATCCCAGGAATACAACTCTAGAAGTAAAGAAATGGCACTTCTTGAGATTGCCAAATAGTTGCTGAATGCGCAACTCTTCAAATAGCTTCTTCAAGTGCTGCAAGTGTTCTTCTTCATCTCGGCTATAGACAAGGATGTCATCAAAGTAGACAACAATGAATTTCCCAATAAAAGGCCTTAGAACATGATTCATTAGCCTCATGAATGTGCTAGGAGCATTAGACAAACCGAATGGCATAACAAGCCACTCATAGAGACCTCCTTTGGTCTTGAATGCCGTTTTCCATTCATCTCCTTCCTTCATGCGAATCTGATGGTAACCACTCCGGAGATCTACCTTGGAAAAAATAGTGGCACCATGCAATTCATCTAGCATATCATCAAGCCGAGGAATAGGATAACGGTACTTTACCGTTATCTTGTTGATGGCACGACTATCCATGCACATTCTCCATGAGCCATCTTTCTTTGGAACTAGAATGGCTAGAGCAGACAAGGACTCAAGCTTTCTTGGACATAGCCTCTAGACACCAACTCATCAACTTGCTGAAGCTCTCTAGTCTCCTCCGGGTTACACCTATAAGCTGGTTTGTTGGGCAATGGTGCTCCGGGCATTAAGTCAATTTGATGCTGAATCTCTCTCTTTGGAGGCAAGCCGAATGGCAATTCTTTAGGGAAGACATCAGCAAATTCATTCAGCAATGGTTTCACCAAAGGGTGAATTAAATCTTCATGGACCGCATTTGCTTCAAGCAAGAGCAATGCAAACAGTTGCCTCTTCTTCAAACAAGTCTCTCGAAGTTCGGCTTTGCTCAAAAGCGGCCAGCAACTCCATTCTTCTTATGTTGACCACAATCAGCAAGACTTGGAGATAATGGGGTAAGAGTGATCTTCTTCTGCCCCAAAAGGATGGAATAGGTGTTCTTGAAGCCATCATGCATAGCCCTGCGATCATATTGCCATGGTCTTCCAAACAACAAGTGACATGCATCCATAGGGATCACATCACAAGTAATTTCATCTTGATAATGCTTCCCAATTGAAAATGAGATTAAGGCTTGTTTAGTTACCTTAACATCACTTTCCTTGTTCAGCCATTGAAGTTTGTAAGGTTGAGGATGTGTGATTGTTGGCAAACTCAGCTTCTCAATCATAATTGCTGAAGCAACGTTAGTGCAACTTCCACTATCAACAATAACATGGCATACCTTTCCCTTGATCGCAGTACGTGTTTGGAAAAGGTTCTCCTTTGTTCCTCCATAGCCACCAAGTTGGCATTCAGTGCCTTGCGAATCACCAGGAGTTCGCCATCATCGGATGTTCCACATGCTCTTCTCCTTCTTCAGAATCCCAAATCGGTTCATCCTCTTCAAAATTTGGTTCTTCAACCTCTTTGAGGGTGATAGTGCGCCGATTAGGACATTCGGAAGCAATATGCCCAAAACCTTGGCATTTGAAGCATCGTCTCTCCTTGGAGGTTGTCACGGGCTGGGAATCAACTTTGGTTTTATCCTTCCTTGCTGTAGTCTTCTCAGCTTGAAAGAAGTGCTCCCTTTGCTGGAAGAAGCCCTCTTCTCAAACGGCTTGTAGGGCGACCTCTTGGAAGAGTCTTGCTGCTTCTCCACCTTGTTTGCTAGCTTGCATACATCATTTAAGCTCCAATAGGGTTGTAAATCCACCAAATCAGCAATTGGTTTCTTTAAACCACCCAGATATCGTGCAATGGTTTGCTCATGGGATTCAGTAACATCACACTTAATCATGAGTTGTTCAAACTCACGAGTGTACTCTTCAACATTCAAGTCATTCTGTTTTAGAGTATGGAGTTTTAAGAACATATCTTTGCCTGTAATTTTAGACACGAATCTCCTTCTCATCTCCCTTTTCATCTTCTCCCACGTTCGGATCTTGTTCTTCCCTTCTCTAGCACGTCGAGCTTTAAGGTTCCCCCACCATAGGCTCGCGTAATCGCGCAACTTCAAAGCTGCAACCTTCACTTTCTTTTCCTCCGAATAGTCTTTAAATTCAAAGACTCTCTCCATGGTGTGTAGCCAATCAATGAAGTCATCGGTGAAAGTTTACCTTCAAATTCGGAATCTCCACTTTGACATCGGATTTATTCTTGTGATGATTGAATCTGTGATGCCTCCTCCTTGAGACTCCTCACCACTTGAGTTCTCACGGAAAGGATTCTCCTCATCATCACGAACTAGCATGAGGCGATGTTGCTCCTCTTTGAAAAAGCTGCTCCATTTGGCGTCTCAAATCAGCAATCTCTCGCTCCATTCGCATAGAAACGAGCTTGTTCAAATGTCAAACCACGCTGGAACTCGTCGGCCATGTGTATAGTGAAGATGGGGTTTCGGGTATGTAAGTGTTTAGGGGAATGAAGATGGTGTATAGAAGAAATGCACAAAAGGAACCGTTTCCCAGCGCCAAATGATGCGAATTGGTTCGCAAAAGAATAAGGATTGCGGTTTTATTGTGCCACGAGCAAGAGGATCGATAGGATGATCTTGGATACAGGTTAAACCACCACCAAAGATCGATAGAACGGGATCACCACCAAACTTGGATACAGATACCACCACCAAGCAAGGATACAGATTCCCAAGAGGCTCACCACACTCGGAATCCACCAAGTGATACAGATGCCTTAATGCAAGAAACTTGCAAAAGAGATTAACTCTCAATATTCATTCAACCACCCTTACAAATGAGAATATGTCTCATTATATAGAAACTAGATTCAAAAACAACTTGAGAACTACCCAAACAATAAAGACTAACAAGCCTAACAAACTAGACTAACAACACTAACAATACTAACAAGTCTAACAAACTAGACTAACAAGTCTAACAAACTTAGTTTACTAACAATAACTAGTAAATATCTACTTCGAAAGAATATTAAATCACTTAGTAATCTCGGATGCTCCCGTATCACCAATAAGCTGAATATGTCACAAATTAATTCCACATAAGCATAGTGACAAGTGGCGCATGAGGAGAATTCAGCATGTTGCAATTTGGTGTAGCGCCATTCAGTAAAGTGTTGAACCGAAATGCATCAGGAAAATAATGGCTCGACTTGATAGGTGTCTGATTAATCGCGAATGGTTAACAGTTTACCCTGATTCACTTCTGGAGTATGGATCTCAGTTGTTCTCCGATCACTCTTTAATGTATATTCATGTAGACAAAGTAATACCTAGAGGCAAGAAACCATTTAGATTCTTTAACATGTGGAGTACCCATCCTCAGTTCCTCGCGGTTATCAGATCAGCTTGGAATATTAATGTGCATGATTCTCCCCCTTATATCTTATGCTAAAAGCTTAAAGCATGCAAAGCAGCACTAAAAGAGTGGAATACAAACACTTTTGCATATTATCATTCAGTCAATCAAAAAGAAACTAATGGCGGTGTAACATAAGCTACATCTTCAGCCCTTTGACGAGAATCTTATTTGCAAAGAGGCAGAAGCTAGGTCTCAATTCATGCAAGCCCTAAAGCAGGAATAAAGTTTTGCAAAACAGAAGTCTCAATAGCATTGGCTTACTTTAGGGGATTCCAATATGAAGTTTTTCTATACAGCCATTGCTACTATAAGAGCTGTTGACTGTATCAGGAAATGTAAAGACCAAGATGGTACGCTTATTGAGAATTTGGATAAAGTTAAAGCACACTGAATAATTTTTTTATTCTTTACTCAATCAAACAGAGCAGCCTAATAATGTTGATATAGAGCCTACTAGAAAGCTTGATTCGGATGACATCACAATTCTTAATGCACCAATTATAGATGAAGAAGAAAATGAGTTGTCTTGTCACCAAAGCACAAAAGCCCTGGTCAGATGGATTTCAACTGAATTTTACCAAATTGCATGGCCGATCATTGGAAATGATGTGATTAAAGCTTGTCAACATTTTTCTCTTCATCATATTTTTAAAGGATAAATTGTACTTTATTTCTTTTGTTCCTAAGAATGCAGGGCTGATTCACTGGAGCACTAGAGGCCCATTCTTTATCTTATTTACAAGATCATCTTACTTGCAGATCAATGCAAATGATTATGCGTAAGATCATTAGTCATACTGAATGCTTTCATTAGGGAGAATGTACATCACATTCAAATGACTTTCAAGATTTACACTCCAAATCAAATAAAATTATGTTTTAGCTGACTTACAAAAGTTGATTGGTTAATAGATAGTTTTCTCTACAAGATGCTCCTCTTTGAACTTCCTCAACAATGGGTTAATTGGATTCAGTACTGCTTGAAACTCCAAAATTTTAGTTATGTTCAATGGTTGTTGGCTTCTTTAATCGAATGGCATCCGACAGAGAGATCCACTTCCTCTATATCTTTTTACAATTGTCATGGAAGGACTCAGTTGTATGTTAAAAAAGGCAGTCTCTGATGGCAGCATTAAGATACCTCATGCTGGTTCTATTCATATTTTCCACATAATATTTGCAGATAATCTTATTATATTTCTTCACAATGACACTACTTCAGTGAGGAATTTGGCTACTATTCTGAAAGATTTTGGTTTGGTTTCTGGCCTTCAACTAAATCATGCAAAAAGTAAAGTCTATATGGGTTCTTGCATTGAAGATAAAGACTTTATTATACAAACTCTAGGGGTTAGCGAGGGAAGTCTACCAGTTCCTTATCTGGGTCTCCCACTCTTATCCACTGGTATTCATAAAATTCACTGTCAGCCTATCCTGCAAAAAATAAAGAATAGAATTTCCTCCTAGAAAACTAATTCTTTTCAAGTAGGACGACTTCAACTCATCCGATCTGTGTTGTTTTCTTATTTATTTATTGGTCTAATGCATTTCTTCTACCTGTTGGACTTCTTCAGGATATTGAACGGCTATTGAAGAACTTTTTCTAGAATGATACGGATGGAAAGGCAATGCATATGGTCAATTGGGATAGCATTTGTAGACTAAAAGATGACTGAATCCTCAAACTGAAGATTGAAATAAAACTTGTTTGAAGAAATTGTATCTTTTAATTGATCATTGGTTGAGTAATTCCGGAATGGGTAATTTTCTTTGGAATTTTCTAAATGTTATCCTTGGAGATAACTGAATCACTAGATGTTATCCTTGGTGTAACTGAATCACTAGATGTTATCCTTGGTGTAACTGAATCACTAGATGTTATCCTTGGTGTAACTGAATTTTTGTTCAGTTATCACTCAAACAAATTTTGTTTGGTGATAGTTGCTCAAACAAAATTCAGTTATCATCAGAACAAACTTTAGATAGTTGCTAAATAAAATTCAGTTATCACCTCGACCAAAATTGATCATTCCAGTTCTTGAAAAAATCAAAATAAAATGAACGATCTTCTTCCAAGGTATAAAGGCCACGCACCAACCAAGGATAGGATCGATCTACAAGTTCACCACCAAGGCCTAAAGATTCCACCAGCCAAGGATAAAGGACTTGGGATAGGAGCTCACAAGGCCTAAGATATCACCCACCAAGGATAAGGGCTTGGGCTCACCACCAAGGAGTAATCCACGCTCAAGGATAAAGAGACCGTGAGTTATCCACTCTCCGAAGATATTCACTCACGTAGAGGAAGTCTCACCAATTTTCATTCATCCAAAATTTTCTGCCTTACAATGAGAATCATCTCTTATAGGAGAAAAAGAAATCTAGGAATTAACCAAAATATTAAAAAACCTCAAACAAGAAACATAATAAAGTACTTAGGTTCTATGGGTTTTGTTTCATTCGACTTAAATGACCCATCAAGCACATGATGCCCAAATTCTTTATTGACTTGAATAAGCATCGATGCCTTTGATTTGTTCGATAGACCTAAGTCGGATGCTCCCGCATCATCCTCCCCAGGTTGTTTGAGATTTGTCCTCAAATCTGAGAAATCTTCATCTTCCAAGTAAGGAGAAATGTCTCCCACATTGAATTTTGCCGAAACTCCAAACTCTCCAAGAAGTCAATCTTGTAAGCATTATCGCCAATTCGATAACTTAACGGACCATCAGCTTTGCATGAGCTTGTTCTTGTGTCATAAATCTCTCCTTCCTTAAGTGAACACAAGATCACCCTTTTGAAATGGGCCTTCCGAAACTGATTTGCTTTCTTGATAAGACTCATTGGCCTTCTAAATCTTTGATGAATTTGCTCATGAAGCTTCTTCATCGACTCAGCTCTATCTTTGCCATCAAAATTTACTTGGTCAGATGGAATTGGAATTAAATCGATGGGTGTGAGGATTGATTCCATAAACAACTTCAAATGGTGATCGTCAGTAAATGTAACTTGGTGATCGGTTGTAAGCAAATTCAGCATGCGCAAGCTTCAAATCCCAATCTTTCAAAGATTTACTCACCATGCAAGAAGAGTGGTAAGAGTACGATTGGTTACCTCCGTTTGGCCATCGGTTTGAGGATGACAAGTAGTGCTGAATAGAGTTTGGTCAAGCATTCTCCATAGTGTCTTCTAGAAGTAGCTTAGAACTTGGAATCACGATCCGACACAATGGTTTTTTGTACTCCATGAGCGAGTAATCTCCTTGAAATATAAGTCAGCAACATGAGTTGCATCATCGGTTTTGTGACATGGCACAAAATGAGCCATTTTAGAGAACCGATCGACAACCACCATGATGGCATCTTTTCCCCTTTGAGTTCTTGGTAGAGCCACAATGAAATCCATGCTAACATCTTCCCAGGGCTGCAATGGAACAGGAAGTGGAGTATACAACCCTTGATGGAATTAACTTTTTGCTCTTTGACAAGTTGCACACCTCGAGATAATAGCATGCACATCTCCATTCATCTTTGGCCAATAGAAATGTTCTTGAAGAACCTCAAGAGTTTTGTTAACTCCAAAATTGCCATTCCACCACCATGTGCTTCTCGAATTTAAAAAGAACTCTTCGGCACACATAATCGATTTCCTTTGAAAGAAACCCATCTTGTAAGGAATATGTACCTTGAACTCCTCACAATTGTCGATGGTTGATGAGAACTCAGCATCTTCAGAATAAAGTTCTTTCATTAATTGAAATCCAAGAATCCTAGAGTCCAAAACAGCAAGCATAGAATATCTCCTTGATAAAGCATCTGCTACAACATTAATGTGTCCAGGTTTATACTTAGAGACAAAAGAAAATGATTGAAGAAATTCTACCCATTTTACATGTCTCGAATTAAGCTTGTGTTGGCCGCTAATGAATTTGAGAGCTTCATGATCAGAATGAAGGATAAATTGCTTTGGTCTTAAATAATGACTCCAATGAACAAGCGCTCGAATAATGGCATAAAACTCTTTATCATAAGTTGAATAATTCTTCTTTGAGTCAGTCAGCTTCTCACTGAAATATGCCAACGGTTTTTGTGCTTGCACAAGAACAGCACCAATGCCAACTGCACTTGCATCACTCAACTTCAAATACTTTATCAAAATCAGGAAGGGCAAGAATAGGAACTCACAAAGTTTGCTTGATTACCTCAAAAGCATTTTGAGCAGCCTTTATCCACTCAAAACTCCTTCTTCATGCATTCAGTTATAGGAGCCATGATGGTACTGAAATTTTTAACAAAATCGATAGAAAGAAACAAGTCCATGAAAACTTCTTACATCAGAAATGGACTTGAACGAAGTCTTCATAGCTTCCACCTTGGATTGATCTGAAATTCCATCTTTGGAAATTACATAACCAAGAAACACAATGGTTGGAGAAGAACTTGCATTTCTCCATTTTGGCATAGAGTTTCTGTTCTCTCAAGACATTAAAGACCTGTTTTAAATGAGAGATATGCTCCTCCTCGTTCCTGCTAACAGAATATCGTCGAAATAAACAACGACAAATCGACCAATAAACGACGAAGAATCTCGTTCATAAGTCTCATGAAGGTACTTGGAGCATTTGATAACTCGAATGGCATTACCAACCACTCATAAAGGCCTCCTTGGTTTTGAAAGCCGTCTTCCATTCATCACCTTCTGCATTTTGATTTGATGATAACCACTCAAATCTATCTTTGAAGACAGTAGAACCATATACATCAAGCATATCATCAAGTCTAGGTATAGGGTACCTATACTTAATGGTGATGTTGTTGATGGCTCGGCTATCAATGCACATTCTGAATGAACCATCTTTCTTGACGAGTAGAGCCGAACAGAACATGGACTCATGCTTTCTCGAACATATCCCTCTGTCGATAAGTTCATCGACTTGTCTTTCTCCTTTGTTTCCTCCGGATTGCATCGATAAGCTGGTTTGTTCGGTAGAGGAGCGCCGGGGATCAAATCAATTTGATGCTCAATACTTCTTATGGGAGGTAATCTAGGTGGCAATCCTCCGGGAACACATCTGCAAAATCTTTCCACAAGCGATGCATCTTTGGATGAATGGGTTGCTCTATCTTACTCTTTTTCTCTACCATAAGCAAAGCAAATACATTCTTTTGTTTGCTAATGGCTCTCTCAACCCGTGTTTCATTTAAGAACAAACTTTCCTTACCAGTGTTTCCCTTCCCAGGTTGATTTTGATGTATCAATGAAGGATTCAATGGTAATAGGGGGAAGCATTTTTGTTCTTTCCGAAAAGAGTATGTGTTCTTACGACCATCATGCATAGCATTCATATCATATTGCCAAGGTCTTCCCAATAACAAGTGACATGCATCCATGAATCACATCACACAGCTTGATCTCGATAGTTCATCCCAAAACAATATAAGAGCTCGTTTGGTTACCTTAAGATCATTTCCTTGATTGAGCCATTGGAGCTTATGCGGTTGAGGATGTTTCATTATCGGAAGCTTCAATTTGTCAACAAGGTTTGTCGAAACAGCGTTGGTACAACTCCACCATCGATAATCACTGAATATACCTTCCGTTAATAGTGCAGCGGGTGAAAGATGTTCTCCCTTTGCTCATTATCAAGAGAAACTTCAGTATGCAGTGCTCTTCAGGATCAACATTTCACCATCATTTTTCACACAACTTCTTCTTTTTCAGATTCGAACCATTTTGGTCTGGATTGCTTTCAGCTCTTGAAGTGCTGAATTGATCTCAATTTCTTGAAGAGTCATAACTTCGTCGATTCGGACAATTTGCTTGAAAATGCCCACCATGCACTTAAAGCATTTCCTTGTATCGCTTCAAGTTTCTTCTGGAATTCTTTGGAAGGCTTTGCACTCTTCTCCTCTCCATTGTATTTGGTTGACGTGCTCTCGATCTTGCTTGAGAAGCATCCTTAAAATAGGATGTCACCTTGGTTGAGGTTCGGAGGAAAACCTCTTGCAGTTGCTTCTCAACTTTTATGGCTAGCTTACAAATATCTTCAAAGGACCAATACGGTTGAAGTTCAACCACATCAGCAATTTCTCTATTCATGCGCCAAGGAACGGCGATTTGCTCCGGAACTTCTCGCATCTCATTTTGAGTTGTTCAAACTCACGGATGTATTCTTCAACACTCATCCCTTGTTGTCTTAGGAATTCAATTTTAGGAAAAGATCTTGCTTATAGTTATTGGGTAAGAACCTCTTTTCATCAACTTCTTGAGTTTTCCCAAGACTTATTTGGCCTTTTCCTTCTCTTCGTTGATGCTTTAGATTCTCCCACCATGAGAGAAGCATACTTTGTCAACTTTATGGCAGCAACCTTGCATCTCTTCTTATCCGATGGTCTTGAAGTCAAAAATCTTCTTGTGTATAGCCAATCCACAAAGTCATCAGGATTGAGATTACCTTCAAATTCAGGCGTCCACTTTGATGTCTCGATTATTTTCCTTTATGCTTCCCTCCTTTGGATATGAAATCAGAATCACTAGAGTTGCCCCATTAAATTGGAATCTGCTGTGATTCAAATTGTCACGACGGATCATTGACGCCTCTGGTTGGCCTTGTCTTGCCGGATCCTAGAAGATTGAGGACTCGCTCCATTTGTTCTGAAGGTCTTGGATATACGATCCGCCTTTCATTGTGCGCTTGTTCCAAAGTCAAGCCTCAGAACCGATCATCCATATTGAATAAGATTGGAAAAATGAAAGGAATCACTAAACAAGTTCAATCGGGCTCATACCAATTTGATGCGTTGGTGGGTGAGTAATTGACGGGTAATTTTCTTTGAATTTTCTATGTTATATGGAACTGAATCACACTAGATATTATCATGAACTGAATTTTTGTTCAGTTATCACCTCAAATAAATTTGTATCATTCCAGTTCTTGAAAAGAATCAAAATAAAATAGGATCTTCTTCAAGGTATAAAGGACGCCCAAGGATAAGGATCGGGATCTCTGTTCACCACCAAGGCCTAAAGATTCCACCAGCCAAGGATAAAGGACTTGGGATAGAGAAGCTCACCACCAAAGCCTAAAGATATCACCAAGGATAGGGCTTTTGGCTCACCACCAAGGAGTAATCCACGCTCCAAGGATAAAGAGAGAGTGAGTTATCCACTCTCAAGATATTCACTCACGTAGAGGAAGTCTCACAATTTTCATTCATCCAAATTTTTCTCCTTACAATGGAGAATCGTCTCTTTATAGGAGAAAGAAATCTAAAATTAACAAATATTAAAAGAAAACCTCAAAATAAGAAACATAATAAAGCACTTAGGTTCTATGGGTTTTGTTTCATTCAGACCCGTTGGAAATGACCCATCGAAGCACATGATGCCCAAATTCTTTATTGGCTTGAATAAGCATCGATGGCTCCGATTTGTTCGATGGAGCTAAGTCGGATGCTCCCGCATCACAAAATAAGATAGAAGCAACTTGGGTGAGTTTCTTACCTCATTGTCAAAAACCATCAAAGCCCATTTTGCCTCCTCTCTACTTGATTCTTCTTTGCAAGCCTTCTTCTTCTTCTTTGGCCTCTTCCTCCGTTCAAGTTCATTGTCTATTTTAGATTTTTGTTTAATTAACTTATTAAGATTCATTAACAGTTCAATGTCCTCGTTGTCCTCATCACTTGAGTCATCACTCAAGTGGCATTCATTTGTTCAATGTTCCAAATCCTTCTTGTTCTTTAGAAGATGGTTCATATGTTTATCATGTTCCAAATGTTCGAAGAAACTCATTTCATATATCATTAGTGAATCGATTAGTTCTTCCAATGAAAATCATTTAAATTTTTAGTCTCTTGTATTATGTTACTTTTGGATCCCAACTCTTTGGGAGGGATCTTAAAATCTTGTTAGTGGGTTCAAAGTTCGAAAAACATTTACCAAGACTTTTCAAGCTATTGACAACATCAGTGAAGCGGGTGTACATATCGCTGATAGTTTCACTTGGTGTCATTCGGAAGAGCTCAAAATCATGCAATAAGAGGTTTACTTTCGAGTCTTTAACTCTACTAGTTCTCTCGTGTGTGATTTCAAGTGTTTACCAAATATCGAAAGCCGTTTTACACATTGAAATCCGATTGAACTCGTTCTTATCTAAAGCGCAAAATAAAGCATTCATAGCCTTTGCGTTTAAAGAAAATGACCTTTTTCTCCAACCGACCATCTGCTCGTGGTTTAGAGGATGGTTGAAAGCCATTTTCGATGATGTTCCATAAATCCAAATCTATTGAAAGTATGAAAACTCTCATTCGAGTTTTCCAATATGTGTAGTCTGAACCGTTAAAGAACGGTGAATGAAAAACCAAAAAGCCCTCTTGAAAACCATTTAGAGCCATTTCTCACGGGTGTAAATCCGAAAGAGAAAGAACGTGGCTCTGATACCAATTGTTAGAGATCGAGCGGCACTAAGAGAGGGGGGGGGGGGGGTTGAATTAGTGCAGTGGTAAAGAACGATAGATTTTTCAGCGATTAACACAAGTTTGGAAACTTGTACGAATGAATGCAACGTTTCGTTTGAATCAGGAAAGATTGCGTTTTAACTTTAAAGCATATGTAAGAAGATGAAGAGGAAGTTGAGTAAATAAGACAGCAAATGAAGAGGGTTTGCAACAAAGCAAATAACAAGAACGTAAATGTAAACCAGATTTATAGTGGTTCGGTCATCCGACCTACATCCACTTCCGAAGCCTTCTTCGATGAGGCTCCCAAATTCCACTAGCAAATCCTTTTTTAGGGGAAGGACCAAATACCCCTCTTACAACCCTTTTATAAGAGGTTCACACTCTTATAAGTTTTCACAAAGAGAAGGAAATGAGGTGAACACTTAAGCAAATGAAGAACAAGACTTTTTTAAGACTTATTTTCAAAATCTAACTCTCCAAGGGTCCTCCTTTCAGCTGAGAAAGAGGGATATTTATAGATCCAAAATGGTTTCAAATTTGGGCTCCAAATTTGAAATTAAATTGAAGTTTCCACTGTTGGGGCGGTGCTACCGCCTGTCAGTCTGGCAGACTGACACAGCAGGGGCGGTACTACCGCCCCAGCCAGACACAACAGGGGCGGTACTACCGCCCCAGCCAGGCGGTGCTACCGCCCCAGCCAGGCGGTGCTACCGCCTGGCCTGCTGGCTGCTGGGCGGTGCCACCGCCCAGCACACACCAACTTCCTGGTTTGGGCCGAAAACTCGGCCCAAACCGATCCCAAACAAGGCCCAATGGGCCCATACTTGGGTTAAAGGATTAACACCTAATCCTAACCCAAATTAATGTGCTAACTATGAAATTAAAGACATTCCTAAGCTATTACAAAGTCCACAAGTCAAGTCTTCTTCCAACGAGCTTCCGGCGAACTTCTGGCGGTCTTCCAACGATCCCTCGGAAACCATCCTACGGACTCTTGGCAAGCTCTCGGACTCCACGATGATTTTGGCGAGTTCCCCCGAGCTTCTTTGGTAAGCTCTGATCTTTCTTGGCAAGCTCCGCGAACTTCCGACGAACTTCCAAAAACCCTTCGGCAAGCTCCCTACTCGTTCTCGGTCGTTTCCGGCAGCACTCCCAACGAATCTTCGGACTTCCATCGAACACTCGAACTCCCAATGATCCATCACACTTGACTTCGGCTCTTTGTTTCACTTTACATCTTCATCCTTATCGTAGTTACTCCTGCACAAATAAACACCAAACACCCTACTTTGATCTAGACAGTTACTACAACACGAATTGACATTTAGTTGCCCGGCACGTCATTGGTCGGCGCTTCGTCCGATCCTTCGGCACATCGCCCTCTCTTGCGGTCCGTTGCCCAATCGGCGATTGACCTTCGCAACCCCGATATCCTTGGCGCAACACGCTCTTCTTGGCCTGATGCCCGACGTACGAAGCCTCCTGCCGATAGTCGACCGAACCTCCGGCTCGACATCCAATATCCTAACGTGATCACCTCCGGCGCAACTTCAATTCCTCCAGCGTCAACTGTCTAATCCTGATCGATAGTAGACCTGCGTAACTCAATACATAGTTAAACAACAAAACACACTCAATTAGTTTCGTCATCAAAATCCAAGATTCAACATAACTAAGGAATCAAATTTATCAAGATGTGAGAGCATAGATGTACCTTCAATTATCCGAAGCATATACAAACTCTGCTTTAAGTAGAGACGGTTCTCCTCTATCCTCTTTATATACAAGACTTTAAGCTTGTCCCACATGCTCTTAGTCGTAGTCTCCGTAGCAACCTTCCATAAAACCTCATTAGAGAGATTTAGAATAATGCTTGATTGGGCCTTCTTATCCATACCCGCAAGATCTTTCTTTGACGTACCATTTGGAATTTTCTCAGCTCCCTGTAGTGCCAAATCAACTCTATCTTGAACCAGAATAGCCTCCATCTTGAGCTGCCACATGCTGAAGTTGACATTTCTGTCAAATTTCTCGACAACGATCTTTGTTTTTGTCATCGTTGCCAAAAGATCCCGAAACCAGGCTCCAAGGATAAAGAGACCGCAAGGAGTTATCCACTCTTCGAAGATATTCACTCACGTAGAGGAAGTCTCACCAATTTTCATTCATCCAAAAAATTTTCTCCTTACAATGGAGAATCGTCCTCTTTTATAGGAGAAACGAAATCTAGGAATTAACCAAAATATTAAAAGAAAACCTCGAAACAAGAAACATAATAAAGCACTTAGGTTCTATGGGTTTTGTTTCATTCAGACCCGTTGGAAATGACCCATCGAAGCACATGATGCCCAAATTCTTTATTGGCTTGAATAAGCATCGATGGCTCCGATTTGTTCGATAGAGCTAAGTCGGATGCTCCCGCATCAAAAATAAATCTTTATGGTCACAATGGGTTTCTTCTAGGTACCTATCTAAGGAATCAATATGGGAAGTTTCAACAAGAACATATCATTCTGCTGCATGGAAAGGAATTTTGAAGGCAAGAAGCTGGTTAATCAACCACATTTCTTATGCAATCTCTTCTGGGACCAGAATTAATATGTGGTATGATCCTTGGTTGAATGGAAAAAGTATATTTCAATTATATGGCGATCGAGTACGAAGAGATCTTGGGGCCCCTAAAGATTGGAAGGTTTCTGAGTTCATTGCTAACGGTACCTGGTGTCTTCCTAATCCTATTTCTCCTGATATGCTATTACTTTGGCCGACTATTACAGCTCTTCCAATCAGGAATAACTCATCAGATATGCTTAATTGGCTTCATGACAATGGAAAGTTTAGTGCTAAATCTGCATGGAATCAAATGAGATAAAGAAATGATAAGTGGATCCCGAGCAGTTGGACATGGGATAGACCGGGCTCACAGAGACATTCTGATGCGAATTGGTTCGCAAAAGAATAAGGATTGCGGTTTTATTGTGCCACGAGCAAGAGGATCGATAGGTTGATCTTGGATACAGGTTAAACCACCACCAAAGATCGATAGAACGGGATCACCACCAAACTTGGATACAGATACCACCACCAAGCAAGGATACAGATTCCCAAGAGGCTCACCACACTCGGAATCCACCAAGTTGATGCATTTCGGTTCAACACTTTGCTGAATGGCGCTACACCAAATTGCAACATGCTGAATTCTCCTCATGCGCCACTTGTCACTATGCTTATGTGGAATTAATTTGTGACATATTCAGCTTATTGGTGATGCGGGAGCATCCGAGATTACTAAGTGATTTAATATTCTTTCGAAGTAGATATTTACTGGTTATTGTTAGTAAACTAAGTTTGTTAGACTTGTTAGTCTAGTTTGTTAGACTTGTTAGTATTGTTAGTGTTGTTAGTCTAGTTTTGTTAGTATTGTTAGTGTTGTTAGTGTTGTTAGTCTTGTTAGTCTTTATTGTTTGGGTAGTTCTCAAGTGTTTTTTGAGTCTAGTTTCTATATAATGAGACATATTCTCATTTGTAAGGGTGGTTGAATGAATATAGAGAGTTAATCTCTTTGCAAGTTTCTTGCATTAAGGCATCTGTATCACTTGGTGGATTCCGAGTGTGGT
This sequence comes from Musa troglodytarum, assembly GCA_023547065.1. Classification (NCBI taxonomy): domain Eukaryota; kingdom Viridiplantae; phylum Streptophyta; class Magnoliopsida; order Zingiberales; family Musaceae; genus Musa; species Musa troglodytarum. The sequence continues at coordinate 57,855,035 of CP097511.1, forward strand.
GAGCCTCTTGGGAATCTGTATCCTTGCTTGGTGGTGGTATCTGTATCCAAGTTTGGTGGTGATCCCGTTCTATCGATCTTTGGTGGTGGTTTTAACCTGTATCCAAGATCAACCTATCGATCCTCTTGCTCGTGGCACAATAAAACCGCAATCCTTATTCTTTTGCGATCCAATTCGCATCATTTGGCGCCGTCTGTGGGAAACGCGGTTCCTTTTGTGCATTTCTTCTATACACCATCTTCATTCCCCTAAACACTTACATACCCGAAACCCCATCTTCACTATACACATGGCCGACGAGTTCCAGCGTGGTTTGACATTTGAACAAGCTTCTATGCGAATGGAGCGAGAGATTGCTGATTTGAGACGCCAAATGGAGCAGCTTAAATCAAAGAGGAGCAACATCGCCTCATGCTAGTTCGTGATGATGAGGAGAATCCTTTCCGTGAGAACTCAAGTGGTGAGGAGTCTCAAGGGAGGAGGCATCACAGATTCAATCATCACAAGAATAAATCCGATGTCAAAGTGGAGATTCCGAGTTTGAAGGTAAACTTTCACCGATGACTTCATTGATTGGCTACACACCATGGAGAGAGTCTTTGAATTTAAAGACTATTCGAGGAAAAGAAAGTGAAGGTTGCAGCTTTGAAGTTGCGCCATTACGCGAGCCTATGGTGAGAGAATCTTAAAGCTCGGCGTGCTAGAGAAGGGAAGAGCAAGATCCGAACGTGGGAGAAGATGAAAAGGGAGATGAGAAGGAGATTCGTGCCCGAAAATTACAGGCAAGATATGTTCTTAAAACTCCATACTCTAAAACAGAATGACTTGAATGTTGAAGAGTACACTCGTGAGTTTGAACAACTCATGATTAAGTGTGATGTTACTGAATCCCATGAGCAAACCATTGCACGTTATCTGGGTGGTTTAAAGAAACCAATTGCTGATTTGGTGGATTTACAACCCTATTGGAGCTTAAATGATGTATGCAAGCTAGCAAACAAGGTGGAGAAGCAGCAAGACTCTTCCAAGAGGTCGCCCTACAAGCCATTTGAGAAGAGGGCTTCTTCCAGCAAAGGGAGCACTTCTTTTCAAGCTGAGAAGACTACAGCAAGGAAGGATAAAACCAAAGTTGATTCCCAGCCCGTGACAACCTCCAAGGAGAGACGATACTTCAAATGCCAAGGTTTTGGGCATATTGCTTCCGAATGTCCTAATCGGCGCACTATCACCCTCAAAGAGGTTGAAGAACCAAATTTTGAAGAGGATGAACCGATTTGGGATTGAGAAGAAGGAGAATAGCATGTGGAATATCCTGATGATGGCGAACTCCTAGTGATTCGCAAGGCACTGAATGCCAACTTGGTGGCTATGGAGGAACAAAGGGAGAACCTTTTCCAAACACGTGTACGATCAAGGGAAAGGTATGCCATGTTATTGTTGATAGTGGAAGTTGCACTAACGTTGCTTCAGCAATTATGATTGAGAAGCTGAGTTTGCCAACAATCACACATCCTCAACCTTACAAACTTCAATGGCTGAACAAGGAAAGTGATGTTAAGGTAACTAAACAAGCCTTAATCTCATTTTCGATTGGGAAGCATTATCAAGATGAAATTACTTGTGATGTGATCCCTATGGATGCATGTCACTTGTTGCTTGGAAGACCATGGCAATATGATCGCAGGGCTATGCATGATGGCTTCAAGAACACCTATTCCATCCTTTGGGGCAGAAGAAGATCACTCTTACCCCATTATCTCCAAGTCTTGCTGATTGTGGTCAACATAAGAAGAATGGAGTTGCTGGCCGCTTTTGAGCAAAGCCGAACTTCGAGAGACTTGTTTGAAGAAGAGGCAACTGTTTGCATTGCTCTTGCTTGAAGCAAATGCGGTCCATGAAGATTTAATTCACCCTTTGGTGAAACCATTGCTGAATGAATTTGCTGATGTCTTCCCTAAAGAATTGCCATTCGCTTGCCTCCAAAGAGAGAGATTCAGCATCAAATTGACTTAATGCCCGAGCACCATTGCCCAACCTACCAGCTTATAGGAGTAATCAGGAGGAGACTAGAGAGCTTCAGCGACAAGTTGATGAGTTGGTGTCTAGAGGCTATGTCCAAGAAAGCTTGAGTCCTTGCTCCGTTCCAGCCATTCTAGTTCCAAAGAAAGATGGCTCATGGAGAATATGCATGGATAGCCGCGCCATCAACAAGATAACGGTAAAGTACCGTTATCCTATTCCTCGGCTTGATGATATGCTAGATGAATTGCATGGTGCCACTATTTTTTCCAAGGTAGATCTCCGGAGTGGTTACCATCAGATTCGCATGAAGGAAGGAGATGAATGGAAAACGACATTCAAGACCAAATGAGGTCTCTATGAGTAGCTTGTTATGCCATTCGGTTTGTCTAATGCTCCTAGCACATTCATGAGGCTAATGAATCATGTTCTAAGGCCTTTTATTGGGAAATTCATTGTTGTCTACTTTGATGACATCCTTGTCTATAGTCGAGATGAAGAAGAACACTTGCAGCACTTGAAGAAGCTATTTGAAGAGTTGCGATTCAGCAACTATTTGGCAATCTCAAGAAGTGCCATTTCTTTACTTCTAGATCACACTAATAAAATGATAAAATAACTAGAAGGTGCTGACTTTGAACTACTTAAAGCATCAAAGGATAAGTCAAAGGAAAAGCAAAGATTTGGTTTGAACGCCACAAGCAGAAAAGCCTGATAAGTTCTAAAGTTCATGCAAGAACTTAAAAACAAAAACACTCACCGGTGTTGAAGAAATGTTATACTTCCCAAAATTGTCTGTCTTACATTTTGATTCAGCCTCATTTATATAGTATGAGGCTTAGTACAAAGGGAATGAATGCATTAAATAACATTCATATTCCGAATTCATGATTTTTGGTAATCATAGCTGAATGGACTTTTATTCTTTAAGATGATGTCTTCAAATTTGTCCTTCTCTCTTAATGATCATGTTGACCATTTTAGGCTCTTCTTCCAACCATAGAATCTTGACTGAGTAGCTTGATCCTTCCAAATGTTTTCCAATAAACAGGTTAAGGCTTCTTTCATCCTCTTAGCTTTACGCCATTGTTCCTCCATGAATAGTTAAAGGGTCTTTAATCGAATTATGATCAACTTGCTGGTTTATATCATTCCCCCTTTCCTGGAAAGGATTCGTCCTCGAATCATAGCCTCCATCACCTTCTAGAAAGAACATCGGCGACCACATTTTCTTTACCTTGTTTGTACTTGATGATGTATGGAAAGGATTCAATAAACTCCACCCATTTTGCATTAGCTTAGCTTTGATGATATCCAGATTTCAAATCAATTTTTATCATATGTCGAGTAGTTAAGACTTGCTCCATTTAGCTTCTCACTAAAGAATGCAATGGGTCGACCCTCTTGCATTAAGACTCCTCCAATACCTACTCCACTCGCATCACACTCAATCGTGATTTTGTTGATGGCTCTGCAATCAACACACATTCTCCAAGATCCATCCTTTTTAGGCACCAAAAGAACAGGAACTGCACATGGACTCATGCTTTCTCGCACATACCCCTTTTCCATAAGCTCACTGACTTGCTTTTGGATTTCCTTGGTCTCTTCAGGTTGCATCTATATGCTGGCCTATTTGGTATGCTTGCACCTGGAATGAAATCAATTTGATGCTCAATTCCTCTAATTGGTGGCAAACCATTGGGAACTTCTTCGGGAAAGATATCCTCATTTTCCTGTAAAAGATTAACAATAACACTAGGCAAACTTTTGTCAGTTTTGTTAGAAGAAATCAAAATATCCTTGTACATAAGTACAAGTAAGGGCTGCCTCATGATTAAGGCCTTTTTTACATCACTCATTTTGGCATAAACACTCATTTTCTTTCACTCAAGCCTTCCTTGTTTTCTCTCCCCTTGTGTTTTTCAATACTCTTATTTTTATCACTCATCTCATCTTTTTCTTTTTTCTCTCTTACTTGCTCCCTCCCAAATGTTTTGGTTAATGAAGACTCAAGCTCCTCATATTGTTGTTTTATGCATCTGGTCTTCAAGAATTGTCTTCGGAGGCAACGGTCCAAGTTGATATTTCTGTCCATCTATGATCAAGGAATAACGGTTCTTGAACCCATCATGTGTTACCCTACGATCATATTGCCATGGTCTCCCCAACAACATGTGACTAGCATACATAGGTACCACATCACACCAAACTTCATCCTCATATCTACCAATTGAAAAATGAATTAACACTTGCTGATTTACCTTTACTACACCACTATCATTCAACCATTGCAACATGCGGTTTTGGATGTTTGATAGTAGGCAATTTTAGTTTCTCCACGAGCAAGGTACTTGCCACATTGGTACAACTTCCACTATCAACAATCACATTGCACAACTTGTTAGCAATCAAACAATGAGTATGAAACAAATTTTCACGTTGTTCACCATGTTCATCATTTTTACTTTGTAAACTAAGTGTGCGTTGAATAACCAAAATTTCACCTTTAGCATATTCTACGTCACTAGTATCCTCTGGAATGTCATCATCATCCTCTCTTTCACTTTCAGATTCTATATTCCCATCTCTTAGAATCATAACTCTCTTATTAGGACATTCACGTGCTATATGTCCATGCCCAAGACACTTAAAACACTTAATACTTCTACTTTGATTTGGTTGATTCTCACCTTTACCCTTGCTGCCAAATTCATTTTTGCCTTTAATTCCATCAATTTTAGGCTTAACAATGGGTTTATCATCCTTTTACTCAAATTCGGTTTCCAAGATGAAGAAGAACCGAATAAGGTTTTGAATCATACCTTGTGCCTTTTCTTTTGAGTTGTCTCTCAATCTTCATGGCCATATTCACCATATCATCAATCTCCACATAATGCTGTAATTCCACAAGATCACCAATGTTCTTGTTTAATCCATAGGAATCGAGCCATTGTAGCCTCACGGTCTTCCTCCACATTAGCCCTTATCATGGCTATCTCCATCTCCTTGTGATATTCATCAACGCTCATGGAACCTTGTGTCAAAGTTTGCAGTCGTTGATGCAAATCCCGATAGTAATGACTTGGGACGAATCTCCTCCTCATGATTTGTTTCATCTCTATCCAAGTCTCTGTGGGCCTTCCAGCATTTCTTCTGTCTTTACATAATTGATCCCACCAAATTATAGCATAATCACAAAATTCAACAGCAGCTAATTTTACCTTTTTCTCTTGAATGGTTGTGACATTCAAAGATTAGCTCCACTTTTCGTTCCACTCCAAATAAGTATCTGGATTATTCTTTTCTTGAAAAGAATAAATTTTCATTTTGATGCTGCCTATGTTTCTGTCCACACCATCAAAGCATCCTCTCCTAGTTTGTCTCGTAGGATTAACATTTTGACTAATTAGAGTGACTTGGTCATCGTCGAGTCATCTCTATCATTATATTCATCATGGCGAATCTGGTTGTCTCCTACATTGTGGTTCACCTTCGAGTCTACTAATTGCATCATCATGCCTTTCTAGATGATCTCTTACATCTCCTATCACTTTGAACATACATTCAAATTGTTATTGTATTGCTTGAAGCAAAAGATCATTTGATGAAGAACTATTTTCTTTAGACATATTTGCAACCTGAAAAACAAAGTTAGAATAGCCTCACCAACACTCTCTCACGTGTTTCACTGAAGATTTGATTCACTCCACTCGTATTTTCACACAATGTTTGGCTTTTTTTTTCTCGATATTGATCTCACTACTCTTGCCTTTTACCTCTTGTTTTGTTCTTTGAGTTCTTAGATTAACTAAGAAACTTAAACAAACAATTCAGATTGTGGCAATTCAAGGGTATTGGAATTGGATATAAAAGCAAAAAAATGTAAGCCAAGTTTAAAGGTGTGAGTAATACACTTCAATAATAAGCAAAGATTAGAATTCAAGTATCAAATGAATTAAAGAAGATTTTCTGGAAAAAAAAATTCCAAACCTGAAACAAGAATTCAAAATTATGAAGATAGAATTCTGTAATTTTCAAGAAGTCCCTGAATTCATAATTTTTTTTTTATAATTTCGATCTCTTTCTTTCTTTCTTTCTTTTTTTTTGACCTTTGATCTTCTCCTCTCTTTTTTTTTATCTTGATTTCCTCTCCTTTTTTTTTACTTTTGATTTTCTCTCTCTCTTTTTTTTTTTGAACTTTCTGCTCTCTTTCTTTTTTTTTTTTTTTGACAATAAAGTGAGGGGGAAAAATGAAGAACAAACAGTAATAGCACAAGAAACACAACAATAAGTAGAAAGGAAGAATAGCAATTATGGATATTGCGATAAGAGAATAGGAAAAAGTTAAAAGATAACAAATAAATGGATAAGCAAACCTCAAACTTGAGCGTGCTCTGATGCAAATGATGGAAATCATCAATTTAGCAACCATATACCCAGATAGCTAAAGAGCTATGATACATATGGAATGCAAATTGACACCCTCCAACGAATTGAAAACAAGGCGGATCGTTCAAGAATGAAGTAAGGAAAACTATTCTAATCACTTATCAATAGAAAATTGATGAAATAACTAGAATAGCACTTTGAATTCCCTTAAGGCATACAAACTAACAGTCGATAAGTCAAAGGAAAAGCAAAGATTTGGTTTGAGCATACAAGCAGAAAAGCCTGATAAGTTCTAAAGTTCATGCAAGAACTTAAAAACAAAAACACTCACGGTGTTGAAGAAATGTTATACTTCCCAAATTATCTCTTACATTTTGATTCAGCCTCATTTATATAGTATGAGGCTTAGTACAAAGAATGAATGCATTAAATAACATTCATATTCGAATTCATGATTTTTCGTAATCATAGCTGAATGGACTTTTATTCTTTAAGATGATGTCTTCAAATTTGTCCTTCTCTCTTAATGATCATGTTGACCATTTTAGGCTCTTCTTCCAACCATAGAATCTTGACTGAGTCTTGACTAGCTTGATCCTTCCAAATGTTTTCCAATAAACAGGTTAAGGCTTCTTTCATCCTCTTAGCTTTAGCTCTCGTCATTGGTCCTCCATGAATAGTTAAAGGGTCTTTAATCGAATTATGATCAACTTGCTGGTTTATATCAATTTGGCAATCTCAAGAAGTGCCATTTCTTTACTTCTAGAGTTGTATTCCTGGGATATGTCATCTCAAGTGAAGGCATCAAAGTGGACGAAAGCAAGGTTGAAGCAATCCAATCCTGGCCAACTCCCCAATCTGTTCATGATGTAAGGAGTTTTCACGGTTTGGCTTCTTTCTATAGGCGCTTCATTAAAAATTTCAGCACCATTATTGCTCCACTTACTGATTGCTTAAAAGGAGAAACATTTGAGTGGACTACTGAAGCGCAGCAAAGCTTTGAAACCATTAAACTGAAGTTGTGTGAGGCCCCGGTGCTTGCACTTCCTGATTTTGAAAAGCTCTTTGAAGTAGAGTGTGATGCTTCCGGTGTTGGGATTGGAGGAGTATTACTTCAACATGGCCGACCACTTGCTTATTTCAGCGAAAAGCTTAATGGTTCCAGGCTGAATTACTCCACTTATGATAAAGAATTCTATGCAATCATTCGTGCATTAGAACATTGGAGCCACTATTTATTGCCTAGGGAGTTTGTCTTGCATTCGGATCATGAAGCTTTGAAGTTCATCAATGGCCAACACAAGCTGAATAAGAGGCATGCCAAATGGGTTGAATATCTTCAATCCTACTCCTTCATGATCAAGCATAAAGCAGGAAAATCCAATGTTGTGCGATGCACTATGCGGAGACATTCTTTGCTCTCCTTGATGGATTCCAAGCTTATCGGCCGAGGTAATAAAAGAACTCTATGCGGATGATGTGGACTTTAATTCTATATTTGCAGCATGTCAAAAAGGTGCTGTGGATCATTTCCATGTCCAGAAGGTTTTCTCTTCAAGGACAACAATTTGTGCATTCCTCGAGTTCAGGGAGTTGTTGATTAGAAGTCCATGGAGGTGGAATTGCTGGCCACTTTGGCGTTAACAAGACTTTGACTGTATTACAAGAGCACTTTCACTGGCCAAAGATGGCAAGAGATGTTCAAAGAATCCTTAGGCGGAGTGTCCCTTGTCACAAACCCCAGAGTCATGTTCTTCCACAAGGATTATACACGCCATTGCCAATTGCTGAGGTTCCTTGGGAAGCTGTAAGCATGGATTTCGTTCTTGGTTTACCAAGGACTCAAAGACAAAAGATGCTATTATGGTGGTTGTCGATCGGTTTTCAAAGATGGCTCATTTTGTGCCTTGCCATAAGACGATGCTATTCACATTGCTGATTTGTACTTCCGTGAGATCATTCGACTTCATGGAGTTCCTCGCACCATTGTTTGGATAGGGACAGCAAGTTCCTAAGTGGATTTTGGAAGACATTATGGAGTAAGCTTGATGAAGCTTACATTCAGCACTTCTTATCATCCTCAAACAGATGGACAAACCGAAGTTGTCAACCGCACCATGGGAGCTATATTGAGAACTTTAGTGTCCAAAATCAGAAGGATTGGGACTTGAAGCTTGCTCATGCGAGTTTGCATACAATAGAGTTCAAGTCGCACTAAGATGTTCACCATTTGAAGCTGTATGGCATCAATCCACTTCCTCCGATCGTTTTGCTACTTTTGCCTAGCAAGGATTTGGTGCACAAAGAAGCTAACCAGCGAGCCAAGGTAATAAAGGAGTTACATGAGAAGATTAAATCTCAAATTGCGAAGCAAAATGAGATTTATGAAAGGAAGCAAACAAGAATAGAGCTGTTATCTTTTATAAGATTTAGTTTGGATTCATTTCCGAGAGGTTTCCCTCAAGCGCAAGTCAAGTTGATGCCTAGAGCTGAAGGTCCCTTCAAGGTATTAGCAAGTGTCAATGCCTACGCCTACATGATCAATCTTCCTGGTGAGTCCCATGTCTCTGCAACATTCAACGTTCATGCCCTATCTCCATTTGAGGAAGCCAAAGAACCTGTAGATTTGAGGCCAAATCTTTTCCAGCAAAGGAAGGATGATGCCTTTCGGTTCAACACTTTCTGCGCTACACCAAATTGCATCATGCTGAATTCTCCTCATGCGCCACTTGTCACTATGCATATGTGGAATTAATTTGTGACATATTCAGCTTATTGGTGATGCGGGAGCATCCGAGATTACTAAGTGATTTAATATTCTTTCGAAGTAGATATTTACTGGTTATTGTTAGTAAACTAAGTTTGTTAGACTTGTTAGTCTAGTTTGTTAGGCTTGTTAGTATTGTTAGTGTTGTTAGTCTTGTTAGTCTTTATTGTTTGGGTAGTTCTCAAGTTGTTTTTTAATCTAGTTTCTATATAATGAGACATATTCTCATTTGTAAGGGTGGTTGAATGAATATTGAGAGTTAATCTCTTTTGCAAGTTTCTTGCATTAAGGCGTCTGTATCTGGTGAGCCTCTTGGGAATCTGTATCCTTGCTTGGTGGTGGTATCTGTATCCAAGTTTGGTGGTGATCCCGTTCTATCGATCTTTGGTGGTGGTTTAACCTGTATCCAAGATCATCCTATCGATCCTCTTGCTCGTGGCACAATAAAACCGCAATCCTTATTCTTTTGCGAACCAATTCGCATCACTTGTGGATCCCGTGTGAAGTGCTTTTGTTGTCCTGCCTTCTCTTTTGCAGGTCCTAAGAGATCGTGGGAGGTCGAGAGTAGACTCTTGACACGCATAGTGCGCCGCGGCTTAGGCAAAACGTTAAATGCGTGACAACTTGTCCTGGTGGTACCATCGCGATTTGACCAGAGTGGTATTGCCGGATGCTGATGAGGACGTGCGACATGGTGATGTATTGTGATACCACGCCCAATGCTCTATCAGAGGCGATACCATCGAATATCACTGGCGATACCACCCAGTATAACATGGGGAGCTAGACCTAGGCGGTGCCACCTCCAAACAGGTCTAACACTCCTGGTTAGGCCTTAAACTCAGTCCAAACTAGTCCATTATAAGGCCCTAGTTGGCTCCTACCAGGGTTATAGGATTAACACTTAATCCTAATCTTAATTACATGCTAACTATAAAATTAAAGACATTTCCTAAGCTAATACAAAGTCCGACATATCAAGTCTTCCTCCGATGAGGTTCCGACGAACTTCCGATGGTCTTCTGATGAAACCTCGAATACCATTCTGCGGACTCCCGGCAAGCTCCTAGACTTCATAATGATCTTAAAGATTTCCGATGAGCTTCTTTGGCAAGCGTCGTGTTGAATCTTGGATTTTGATGATGAAGTCAATTGATAGGTTATTCGATCTAATCCATATTATTGAGATAAGTATGTAAGATTAATTACGATAGCAATGAAGACATAAAGTGAATTGCCAGAGTCAAGTATGTTATGAGTTCAAGAAATCGTCGGAAGTCCAAAGGATCGTCGGAAGTGTTGCCAGAACCAACCGAGAATGAATCGGGGACTTACCGTAGGCATTGGAAGTTCATCGAAAAGATTGTTGGAGATTCGCGGAGCTCACCGAGAAGGTTCAGAAGCTTGCCAAAGATTCAAGGAACTTGCCATAAAGTCTAGGAGCCTGTTGGGAGTCCATCGGAAGAAATCCGAGGGTGTGTTGGAAATCCGTCGAAAGCTCGCCGAAAGAAAACTCAACGTGCCGATTTTGTTTTTCCTTATAATATATTTTCAATTTCGTAGTTAGCATGTAATTAAGATTAAGATTAGGTGATAATCCTGATTAACCCTAGTAGGGGCCAATTGGGCCTTAATTGGGCTGAATTAGGTCGGATTCAAGGCTCATTCAACAGTGCTGGACCAAGTCTGGGTGGAGGAGCTAGGCGTGCAAGAACAAGTCCCTAGGTAGTGTGAGCGATGGTACCACCCCAAGTCAATGGTGGTACCGATGACAATTATTACCTATCGATGGTGATGCACCTTCATGGTGAACGATCCACATCGAGAACCTGTCGAGGTGGTACCTCCAGATTGGGCAGTGGTACTGCCTAGTACACTGACAAAGCAGGATCAACAAGCGGTGGTACTGCCAGTACCCAGAAATTTGGGATGTGATTCTTTTTTGCTCTATTTTTTAAGCCAATTAAGTCTATAAATGCCCCTCTCTTCTCAACTAGCTGAGTACCTTTGAGAAGTGATAAAAACTAAGTTAAAGCTATAGCTAAATTGTATTCGATAGCTTGAGTGTTCACCTCCACATTTTTACTTTGTCAAAATTCTGTAAGAGTGTGAACCACTTGTAAAAGTTTATAAGATCGGTGCTTGGTCCTTCCTCTTCAAGAAGATTTGATAGTTGAAGTTGGTGTTGGGAAATCCTTCAAGGGGGAGCGACATCACATGCGTAGCGGAAGAATAGAAAAACAAAACCCCAAATTTCCCATAGAAAGTTTCCGTCGTCGTGCGAAGATCGGTGCGTCAAAAACAAATCCGCAAAACTACACGTGTAAAAGAAGATACCTAGGGAGATCATATATCCCTGAATTCCTACAGATCTGTGGGAGAGGATGAAGGAGGTCAAGCATCCTCCTCTCTAGCGGTATCCACAGCGAGGGATTGCGGATGCACCTCTCTGGGAGAGAGAATGGTGGCTACCAAAACCCTCGACCTATAGAACTCGGTTCCCTCCTATTCATAGAGGCCCCCTTAAAAACCTAATGGATCTTTTGCTTATTAGATCTTCATCAAGCCTCTTGGATTAGTGGGTTTCTACCCAATAATCTCTTATTAGCAATTATTAGATCTCATCTTAGGATCCAATAATCTCAGGATCCAATAATTCAGGGGCTTAATGGATATCCAATAAGATAGGGGGTTCAGCGGATATCTCATATCCGAACCTCTACTCGTCGCAACACCTACCATATGTGTATGACCCTCTAGGCCCAATATCAGTGGCGTGAGTTATACTTGTCGAACTCATGCGTGGTGAATTATTATCTCTATAATAATTCACCCAACTCATCGCTGGGGCGTGCAGGCCACTCGTCCACGAGCGATATGAATCAATCCTTTGGACCTATCATCTCGATTACCATGTATCTATAATCTCTCATCCATCTAATATCCCAATAACTGTCAAACATGAAATGGAAATAATATTTTTGATAATAGAAGGAACATAATAGCATGCATCTAATGCAATAATAACTCCACCAAGCAGATATAAGATGACCTTGCCAACAACCAGTGCAGCAACCTTTGCTCCATTGCCCATCTTAAGGTCCATCTCGCCTTTGTTCAATCTTCTAGGTCCTACTAGAACTTGCAACGAATTGCAAATATGATAAGCACTCCTGATATCTAATACCCATGTGTTATCATAAGATTCTGACAAATGGAGATTGATCATGAATGTACCTGAAGCTTCTCCAAGCTTCTTTCTCTACAAGGTACTCTTTGCAGTTCCTCTTCTAGTACCCATCTTTACATGGTGGAAGCCTTGGCCTTTGTCCTTTGTTGGGTCTTTCTTGGCAACCTTTGCCTTATTTGCCCTTGCCCTTGCCCTTCTTAAGGGTCTTCTCAGTCTTCCTTTTCTTTTTGGTCTCACCAGTGTAGAGAACCAGCTTCTCTTTCTTGAAGGTGCTCTCTGCTTCTCTCAACATATTGAGGAGCTTTTAGAGGATCACCTCAAGTTTGTTTATATTAAAATTCATTATGAACTGAGAAAAGGAATCTAGTAGGGACTGAAGTACAAGATCCACACACAGGTTATCCTCTAGGACTATTCCTAGACCTGTGAGTTTTTCGATCCACTCAATCATCTTAAGGACATGGTTCTGAACCGATGTCCCCTTAGTCATCCTTACATGGAAAAGACTCTTTGATATCTCATATCACTGAGTTCTTCTCTGTTCCTCAAATAGTTTGCGGAGATGTACGAGTATGTAATTAGCATCCATATTTTCATGTTGTCTCTGTAACTCAGTAGTCATAGAGGCCAACATATAACACTGAGCAAGAGTGGAATCATCTAAGTACTTCACATAACGAGCGATCTCATTCTTTCTTGCCCCTTCGTCGGGCATAGGGATCACTGTATCAAGGACATACGCGATTTTCTCCACGTTAGAATGATTCTCAGATTGCGAAGCCAATCCGTATAATTTGGACCAATGAGGCGGTTGGCATCAAGTATGCCACGTAAAGGATTTGAAAGCGACATTTTTCTAAAATAAAAGATGTAGAAGAAATAAATAACATGCAGACTTTACAGAAATTTAATCAATTAAGATAAGGACTTCTATCTTAATGTATTCCCACTAATTTTTCGCGAGACACACAACACCCTCCGGTATGTGAATCGGAGACCCCCGACGGATCTCTAGTGGGGATCACCAATCGACGTCTTAATGTAACCTCGAGGGACTCGACCAATCACGTTAAGCCCGTAAAGATAGGCAACTCTTGTCAATCACAACTCATTGTGATTCCCATCCCATTCGGCCTCTGAACTACCATGGCCTCGAGGGACTCGACCAACCATGATGTTCGGTTAAGTCATTAATATCATTACCAGATGAGTCTGATTATGTGATATACTCTCGAGGGACTCGACCAAGCATACCATGTCCTCAGGTAACCTCTGACATCTCTATGTCGTAGATAAGATGGCGAGACGCAATATAGGTGAGTCTCGAGGGACTCGACCAACTCAACCTACACCAGGAATCGGCTCCTAGCTATAACAATAGAAGGCCACGTGGGTCAATCTAATTGCCTCACGTTTACTGACTTAATATTATTAATGGAGAGGATTTTTGATTTGGTCTCCTAACATAATGTGTCACACACATACGTATTTAATATATATATCTACATTGCATACAAATATGTATATATACATATCTAGTAGGTGTATAACAGATCACACATCACAGGAGCAATCACACCAGATAATCATGGACCACATCCTAATGTGATCAGGCCCGAGCCAGTAGGCCCAATCACTCACATCAAGATCTATGTGTATTTTGGCGCATCTCTATGCCATGTGATCGTCCATCTAAGTCGGATCCGGGCATCTCAAGCATCTCCATCGTCGGATCGTCCGTCTCGACCTCGTGTCAACTTTGCGACTCTATGTAATTACAACATAATTACAAATGCATGACCGACAATAAATGAGAAAAAATAGACTCTTGAGGATAATAATAATCACATGCACACACGGTCTATGATCATCTGTCCACATCATACATCACATGAATATGTTATTTTATAGGACTACTAGATAAAAAATAATAGTTAATTAAAGTATTTAATTAATATATTTAATTTTCTGAAATCAGGGACATAGAGGGAATTTTCCGAATTCCCAAGGGTATTTTGGTAATTCTATCAAAGGCGATAGAATATGAAATTTTTGAAATTTTGAGGGGTAAAACTATCTTTTGCCTTAAAACCCTAATCCTCACCCTTGCTGCGCCTGCGGTCACCACCTCTTTGGGCGCCCTGTGAGGAGAAGCGGCAGCGCCATTTGGCGAGGCGCCAGCGTCGCGCCTTTGCCGCTGGCAGCACGTAGCGCGCGTGCGCGCCTCGGGCGTGGTGCAGCCCGCGGTGCACCTCTCGCGCTGAGCAGCCCCGCGGCGGCCGATCGGGCTAGCCTCATCTGCGCCACCGACCCTACGGGATGGCATGACTGTGATCACGGGTGGATCGCAAAGAATAAGGATTGCGGTTTTATTGTGCACTCCAACAGAGGATCGATAGGTTGATCTTGGATACAGGTTAAAACCACCAGATCGATAGAGCAGGATCACCACCAAACTTGGATAGATACCACCACCAAGCAAGGATATCTGATTCCCAAGAGGCTCACCACACTCGGAATCCACCAAGTGATACAGATGCCTTAATGCAAGAAACTTGCAAAAGAGATTAACTCTCAATATTCATTCAACCACCCTTACAAATGAGAATATGTCTCATTATATAGAAACTAGATTCAAAAACAACTTGAGAACTACCCAAACAATAGAGATTAACAAGACTAACAACACTAACAATATTAACAAGTCTAACAAACTAGACTAACAAGTCTAACAAACTTAGTTTACTAACAATAACCAGTAAATATCTACTTCGAAAGAATATTAAATCACTTAGTAATCTCGGATGCTCCTCACCAATAAGCTGAATATGTCACAAATTAATTCCACATAAGCATAGTGACAAGTGGCGCATGAGGAGAATTCAGCATGTTGCAATTTGGTGTAGCGCCATTCAGCAAAGTGTTGAACCGAAATACATCATCCTCCCTTTCTTTGGAAAAGATTTGTCCTCAAATCTTGAGTTCTTTGTCTTCCTCAAATGGAGATAGGTCTTGAACATTGAATGTTCTTTGAGACATGGGACTCACCGGAAGATCGATCTTGTAGGCGTTGTCATTGACTCTTTCTAATACCTTGAAGGGACCTTCAGCTCTAGGCATCAACTTGGACTTGCGTTTGGAGAAACCTCTCCTTTGAAATGAATCCAAACTAAATCTCGAGCGAAAGATAACAGCTCGCCTATTCTTGTTTGCCTTCCTTTCATAAATCTCATTTTGCTTCGCAATTTGAGATTTAATCTTCTCATGTAACTCCTTTATTACCTTGGCTCATTGGTTAGCTTCTTTGTGCACCAAATCCTTGCTAGGCAAAGGTAGCAAATCGATGGGAGTAAGTGGATTGATGCCATACACAGCTTCAAATGGTGAACATCTTGTAGTGCGACTTGGAACTCTATTGTATGCAAACTCGGCATGAGCAAGCTTCAAGTCCCAATCCTTCTGATTTTTGGACACTAAAGTTCTCAATATAGCTCCCATGATGCGGTTGACAACCGGTTTGTCCATCTGTTTGAGGATGACAAGAAGTGCTGAACGAAGCTTCGTGACCAAGCTTACTCCATAATGTCTTCAAAATCCACTTAGGAACTTGCTGTCCCTATCCGAAACAATGGTGCGAGGAACTCCATGAAGTCGAATGATCTCACGGAAGTACAAATCAGCAATGTGAATAGCATCGTCGGTCTTATGGCAAGGCACAAAATGAGCCATCTTTGAAAACCGATCGACAACCACCATAATAGCATCTTTTTGTCTTTGAGTCCTTGGTAAACCAAGAACGAAATCCATGCTTACTGACTTCCCAAGGAACCTCGAGGAATTGGCAATGGCGTGTATAATCCTTGTGGAACAACATGACTCTTGGCTTTGTGAGAACTAAATAAGTGCCTAAGGATTCTTTGAACATCTCTTGCCATCTTTGGCCAGTGAAAGTGCCCTTGTAATAGAGACAAAGTCTTGTTAACGCCAAAGTGGCCAGCAATTCCACCTCCATGGACTTCTCTAATCAACAACTCTCTCGTTGAACTCTGAGGAATCCACAACTTGTTGTCCTTGAGGAGAATACCTTCTTGGACATGGAAATGATCCACAGCACCCTTTTGACATGCTGCAAATATAGAATTAAAGTCCACATCACCCGCATAGAGTTCTTTTATTACCTCGAAGCCGATAAGCTGGGAATCCATCAAGGAGAGCAAAGAATGTCTCGCGATAGTGCATCGGCGACAACATTGGATTTTCCTGCTTTATGCTTGATCATGAAGGAGTAGGATTGAAGATATTCAACCCATTTGGCATGCCTCTTATTCAGCTTGTGTTGGCCATTGATGAACTTCAAAGCTTCATGATCCGAATGCAAGACAAACTCCTAGGCAATAAATAGTGGCTCCAATGTTCTAATGCACGAATGATTGCATAGAATTCTTTATCATAAGTGGAGTAATTCAGCCTGGAACCATTAAGCTTTTGCTGAAATAAGCAAGTGGTCGGCCATGTTGAAGTAATACTCCTCCAATCCCAACACCGGAAGCATCACACTCTACTTCAAAGAGCTTTTCAAAATCAGGAAGTGCAAGCACCGGGGCCTCACACAACTTCAGTTTAATGGTTTCAAAGCTTTGCTGCGCTTGATGAGTCCACTCAAATGTTTCTCCTTTCAAGCAATCAGTAAGTGGAGCAATAATGGTGCTGAAATTTTTAATGAAGCGCCTATAGAAAGAAGCCAAACCATGAAAACTCCTTACATCATGAACAGATTGGGAGTTGGCCAGGATTGGATTGCTTCAACCTTGCTTTCGTCCACTTTGATGCCTTCACTTGAGATGACATATCCCAGGAATACAACTCTAGAAGTAAAGAAATGGCACTTCTTGAGATTGCCAAATAGTTGCTGAATCGCAACTCTTCAAATAGCTTCTTCAAGTGCTGCAAGTGTTCTTCTTCATCTCGGCTATAGACAAGGATGTCATCAAAGTAGACAACAATGAATTTCCCAATAAAAGGCCTTAGAACATGATTCATTAGCCTCATGAATGTGCTAGGAGCATTAGACAAACCGAATGGCATAACAAGCCACTCATAGAGACCTCCTTTGGTCTTGAATGCCGTTTTCCATTCATCTCCTTCCTTCATGCGAATCTGATGGTAACCACTCCGGAGATCTACCTTGGAAAAAATAGTGGCACCATGCAATTCATCTAGCATATCATCAAGCCGAGGAATAGGATAACGGTACTTTACCGTTATCTTGTTGATAACGCGACTATCCATGCACATTCTCCATGAGCCATCTTTCTTTGGAACTAGAATGGCTGGAGCAGACAAGGACTCAAGCTTTCTTGGACATAGCCTCTAGACACCAACTCATCAACTTGTCGCTGAAGCTCTCTAGTCTCCTCCGGGTTACACCTATAAGCTGGTTTGTTGGGCAATGGTGCTCGGGCATTAAGTCAATTTGATGCTGAATCTCTCTCTTTGGAGGCAAGCCGAATGGCAATTCTTTAGGAAGACATCAGCAAATTCATTCAGCAATGGTTTCACCAAAGGGTGAATTAAATCTTCATGGACCGCATTTGCTTCAAGCAAGAGCAATGCAAACAGTTGCCTCTTCTTCAAACAAGTCTCTCGAAGTTCGGCTTTGCTCAAAGCGGCCAGCAACTCCATTCTTCTTATGTTGACCACAATCAGCAAGACTTGGAGATAATGGGGTAGAGTGATCTTCTTCTGCCCCAAAGGATGGAATAGGTGTTCTTGAAGCCATCATGCATAGCCCTGCGATCATATTGCCATGGTCTTCCAAAGCAACAAGTGACATGCATCCATAGGGATCACATCACAAGTAATTTCATCTTGATAATGCTTCCCAATTGAAAATGAGATTAAGGCTTGTTTAGTTACCTTAACATCACTTTCCTTGTTCAGCCATTGAAGTTTGTAAGGTTGAGGATGTGTGATTGTTGGCAAACTCAGCTTCTCAATCATAATTGCTGAAACAGCGTTAGTGCAACTTCCACTATCAACAATAACATGGCATACCTTTCCCTTGATCGTACACGTGTTTGGAAAAGGTTCTCCCTTTGTTCCTCCATAGCCACCAAGTTGGCATTCGATTGCCTTCTGCGAATCACGGAGTTCGCCATCATCGGATGTTCCACATGCTCTTCTCCTTCTTGAGAATCCCAAATCGGTTCATCCTCTTCAAAATTTGGTTCTTCAACCTCTTTGAGGGTGATAGTGCGCCGATTAGGACATTCGGAAGCAATATGCCCAAAACCTTGGCATTTGAAGCATCGTCTCTCCTTGGAGGTTGTCACGGGCTGGGAATCAACTTTGGTTTTATCCTTCCTTGCTGTAGTCTTCTCAGCTTGAAAAGAAGTGCTCCCTTTGCTGGAAGAAGCCCTCTTCTCAAATGGCTTGTAGGGCGACCTCTTGGAAGAGTCTTGCTGCTTCTCCACCTTGTTTGCTAGCTTGCATACATCATTTAAGCTCCAATAGGGTTGTAAATCCACCAAATCAGCAATTGGTTTCTTTAAACCACCCAGATAACGTGCAATGGTTTGCTCATGGGATTCAGTAACATCACACTTAATCATGAGTTGTTCAAACTCACGAGTGTACTCTTCAACATTCAAGTCATTCTGTTTTAGAGTATGGAGTTTTAAGAACATATCTTGCCTGTAATTTTAGACACGAATCTCCTTCTCATCTCCTTTTCATCTTCTCCCACGTTCGGATCTTGTTCTTCCCTTCTCTGTACGCGAGCTTTAAGATTCTCCACCATAGGCTCGCGTAATGGCGCAACTTCAAAGCTGCAACCTTCACTTTCTTTTCCTCCGAATAGTCTTTAAATTCAAAGACTCTCCATGGTGTGTAGCCAATCAATGAAGTCATCAGTGAAAGTTTACCTTCAAATTCGGAATCTCCACTTTGACATCGGATTTATTCTTGTGATGATTGAATCTGTGATGCCTCCTCCTTGAGACTCCTCACCACTTGAGTTCTCACGGAAAGGATTCTCCTCATCATCACCGAACTAGCATGAGACGATGTTGCTCTCTTGATTTAAAAGCTGCTCCATTTGACGCCTCAAATCAGCAATCTCTCGCCCATTCGCATAGAACGAGCTTGTTCAAATGTCAAACCACGCTGGAACTCGGCCATGTGTATAGTGAAGATGGGGTTTCGGGTATGTAAGTGTTTAGGGGAATGAAGATGGTGTATAGAAGAAATGCACAAAAGGAACCGCGTTTCCCACAGACGGCGCCAAATGATGCGAATTGGTTCGCAAAAGAATAAGGATTGCGGTTTTATTGTGCCACGAGCAAGAGGATCGATAGGTTGATCTTGGATACAGGTTAAACCACCACCAAAGATCGATAGAACGGGATCACCACCAAACTTGGATACAGATACCACCACCAAGCAAGGATACAGATTCCCAAGAGGCTCACCACACTCGGAATCCACCAAGTGATACAGATGCCTTAATGCAAGAAACTTACAAAAGAGATTAACTCTCAATATTCATTCAACCACCCTTACAAATGAGAATATGTCTCATTATATAGAAACTAGAAAAAACAACTTGAGAACTACCCAAACAATAAAGACTAACAAGACTAACAACACTAACAATACTAACAAGCCTAACAAACTAGACTAACAACACTAACAATACTAACAAGTCTAACAAACTAGACTAACAAGTCTAACAAACTTAGTTTACTAACAATAACCAGTAAATATCTACTTCGAAAGAATATTAAATCACTTAGTAATCTCGGATGCTCCCGCATCACCAATAAGCTGAATATGTCACAAATTAATTCCACATAAGCATAGTGACAAGTGGCGCATGAGGAGAATTCAGCATGTTGCAATTTGGTGTAGCGCCATTCAGCAAAGTGTTGAACCGAAATGCATCACATTAAGCTTTTCGCTGAAATAAGCAAGTGGTCGGCCATGTTGAAGTAATACTCCTCCAATCCCAACACCGGAAGCATCACACTCTACTTCAAAGAGCTTTTCAAAATCAGGAAGTGCAAGCACCGGGGCCTCACACAACTTCAGTTTAATGGTTTCAAAGCTTTGCTGTGCTTCAGTAGTCCACTCAAATGTTTCTCCTTTCAAGCAATCAGTAAGTGGAGCAATAATGGTGCTGAAATTTTTAATGAAGCGCCTATAGAAAGAAGCCAAACCGTGAAAACTCCTTACATCATGAACAGATTGGGGAGTTGGCCAGGATTGGATTGCTTCAACCTTGCTTTCGTCCATTTTGATGCCTTCACTTGAGATGACATATCCCAGGAATACAACTCTAGAAGTAAAGAAATGGCACTTCTTGAGATTGCCAAATAGTTGCTGAATGCGCAACTCTTCAAATAGCTTCTTCAAGTGCTGCAAGTGTTCTTCTTCATCTCGGCTATAGACAAGGATGTCATCAAAGTAGACAACAATGAATTTCCCAATAAAAGGCCTTAGAACATGATTCATTAGCCTCAGAATGTGCTAGGAGCATTAGACAAACCGAATGGCATAACAAGCCACTCATAGAGACCTCCTTTGGTCTTGAATGCCGCTTTCCATTCATCTCCTTCCTTCATGCGAACTGATGGTAACCACTCGAGATCTACCTTGGAAAAATAGTGGCACCATGCAATTCATCTAGCATATCATCAAGTCGAGGAATAGGATAACGGTACTTTACCGTTATCTTGTTGATGGCACGACTATCCATGCACATTCTCCATGAGCCATCTTTCTTTGGAACTAGAATGGCTGGAACGGAGCAAGGACTCAAGCTTTCTTGGACATAGCCTCTAGACACCAACTCATCAACTTGTCGCTGAAGCTCTCTAGTCTCCTCCGGTTACACCTATAAGCTGGTTTGTTGGGCAATGGTGCTCCGGCATTAAGTCAATTTGATGCTGAATCTCTCTCTTGGAGGCAAGCCGAATGGCAATTCTTTAGGGAAGACATCAGCAAATTCATTCAGCAATGGTTTCACCAAAGGGTGAATTAAATCTTCATGGACCGTGATTTGCTTCAAGCAAGAGCAATGCAAACAGTTGCCTCTTCTTCAAACAAGTCTCTCAAGTTCGCTTTGCTCAAAAGCGCCAGCAACTCCATTCTTCTTATGTTGACCACAATCAGCAAGACTTGGAGATAATGGGGTAAGAGTGATCTTCTTCTGCCCCAAAAGGATGGAATAGGTGTTCTTGAAGCCATCATGCATAGCCCTGCGATCATATTGCCATGGTCTTCCAAGCAACAAGTGACATGCATCCATAGGGATCACATCACAAGTAATTTCATCTTGATAATGCTTCCCAATCGAAAATGAGATTAAGGCTTGTTTAGTTACCTTAACATCACTTTCCTTGTTCAGCCATTGAAGTTTGTAAGGTTGAGGATGTGTGATTGTTGGCAAACTCAGCTTCTCAATCATAATTGCTGAAGCAACGTTAGTGCAACTTCCACTATCAACAATAACATGGCATACCTTTCCCTTGATCGCATAACCGTGTTTGGAAAAGGTTCTCCTTTGTTCCTCCATAGCCACCAAGTTGGCATTCGGTGCCTTGCGAATCACCAGAGTTCGCCATCATCGGATGTTCCACATGCTCTTCTCCTTCTTCAGAATCCCAAATCGGTTCATCCTCTTCAAAATTTGGTTCTTCAACCTCTTTGAGGGTGATAGTGCGCCGATTAGACATTCGGCAGCAATATGCCCAAAACCTTGGCATTTGAAGCATCGTCTCTCCTTGGTGGTTGTCACGGGCTGGGAATCAACTTTGGTTTTATCCTTCCTTGCTGTAGTCTTCTCAGCTTGAAAAGAAGTGCTCCCTTTGCTGGAAGAAGCCCTCTTCTCAAATGGCTTGTAGGACGACCTCTTGGAAGAGTCTTGTTGCTTCTCCACCTTGTTTGCTAGCTTGCATACATCATTTAAGCTCCAATAGGGTTGTAAATCCACCAAATCAGCAATTGGTTTCTTTAAACCACCCAGATAACGTGCAATGGTTTGCTCATGGGATTCAGTAACATCACACTTAATCATGAGTTGTTCAAACTCACGAGTGTACTCTTCAACATTCAAGTCATTCTGTTTTAGAGTATGGAGTTTTAAGAACATATCTTGCCTGTAATTTTCGGGCACGAATCTCCTTCTCATCTCCCTTTTCATCTTCTCCCACGTTCGGATCTTGCTCTTCCCTTCTCTAGCACGCCGAGCTTTAAGATTCTCCCACCATAGGCTCGCGTAATGGCGCAACTTCAAAGCTGCAACCTTCACTTTCTTTTCCTCCGAATAGTCTTTAAATTCAAAGACTCTCTCCATGGTGTGTAGCCAATCAATGAAGTCATCAGGTGAAAGTTTACCTTCAAACTCCGGAATCTCCACTTTGACATCGGATTTATTCTTGTGATGATTGAATCTGTGATGCCTCCTCCCTTGAGACTCCTCACCACTTGAGTTCTCACAGAAAGGATTCTCCTCATCATCACCAGAACTAGCATGAGACGATGTTGCTCCTCTTTGATTTAAAAGCTGCTCCATTTGATGTCTCAAATCAGCAATCTCTCGCTCCATTCGCATAGAACGAGCTTGTTCAAATGTCAAACCACGCTGGAACTCGTCGGCCAGGTGTATAGTGAAGATGGGGGTTTCGGGTATGTAAGTGTTTAGGGGGGGGGAATGAAGATGGTGTATAGAAGAAATGCACAAAAGGAACCGCGTTTCCCACAGACGGCGCCAAATGATGCGAATTGGATCGCAAAAGAATAAGGATTGCGGTTTTATTGTGCCTCGAACAAGAGGATCGATAGGTTGATCTTGGATACAGGTTAAAACCACCACCAAAGATCGATAGAACGGGATCACCACCAAACTTGGATACAGATACCACCACCAAGCAAGGATACAGATTCCCAAGAGGCTCACCACACTCAGAATCCTCCAAGTGATACAGATGCCTTAATGCAAGAAACTTGCAAAAGAGATTAACTCTCAATATTCATTCAACCACCCTTACAAATGAGAATATGTCTCATTATATAGAAACTAGATTCAAAAACAACTTGAGAACTACCCAAACAATAGAGATTAACAAGACTAACAACACTAACAATATTAACAAGTCTAACAAACTAGACTAACAAGTCTAACAAACTTAGTTTACTAACAATAACCAGTAAATATCTACTTCGAAAGAATATTAAATCACTTAGTAATCTCGGATGCTCCCGCATCACCAATAAGCTGAATATGTCACAAATTAATTCCACATAAGCATAGTGACAAGTGGCGCATGAGGAGAATTCAGCATGTTGCAATTTGGTGTAGCGCCATTCAGCAAAGTGTTGAACCGAAATACATCACGCTGCCTGCAGTGCCGCGCCCCTGTGGCAGGTCAGAGGCTGCCGTCGTGGCGACCGCCTTACACCCGAGCCCGCCGGCGACTACTGTGCGGGCAGGTAGCAAAGGCAAGCAGCTTGCTGCACGAGGGCAGCAACAGTTGCTGCCCTTCCTTACCCTTTTGCGCCAACGATTTTGGCGTCAAAAGTAGATCCATAACACAACACACGCAGTTTAAGATCCGATCTTCGCACGAACAACCTTGCTCTGATACCATTGTTGGGAAATCCTTCAAGGGGGAGCGACATCACATGCGTAGTGGAAGAACAGAAAAACAAAACCCCAGATTTTCCATAGAAAGTTTCCGTCGTCGTGCGATGATCGGTGCATCAAAAACAAATCCGCAAAACTGCACATGTAAAAGAAGATACCTAGGGAGATCATATATCCCTGAATTCCTGCAGATCTGTGGGAGAGGATGAAGGAGGTCAAGCGTCCTCCTCTCTAGCGGTATCCACACAGCAGGGATTGCGACGATGCACCTCTCTCTCTAGGGAGAGGCGAATAGGAGGTGGCTACCAAAAACCCTCAGCCTATAGAACTCTGGTTCCCTCCTATTTATAGAGGCCTCTTGAAAAACCCTAATGGATCTTTTGCCCTGTTGGGTATTCCCAAGCCTCTTGGATTAGTGGGTTTCTACCCAATAATCTCTTATTAGCAATTATTGGATCTCATCTCAGGATCCAATAATTCAGGGGCTTAATGGATATCCAATAAGATATGGGGTTCAGCGGATATCTCATATCCGAACCTCTACTCATCACAAAACCTACCATATGTGTGTAACCCTCTAGGCCCAATATCGAGCTGGCCATGAGTTATACTTGTCAGAACTCCTTCTAACATAGTGAATTATTATCTCTATAATAATTCATCCAACTCATCGATTGCGGACGTACCAGGCCACTACGCCGCGGCCCCCAAACGATACAGGGGAATCTAATCCTTTGGACCTATCTGTCCTTAGTTACCATGTATCTATAATCTCTCATCCATCTAATATCCCAAAGACCCTATACCGGGCATGGTGCTGTCAGGCCCATATGGTCTCTCCTCGAGTCTTGCTCTTATCGGATTATCCCGGAGAACTCTTTCTCTCTCAATCCGAATAACCTTGGCCAAGGATTTATTCGAGCAAGTACACATGGGATATTCCTCTCATGATACCGAGAGCGGATGATCCTCTATTGACACTCAATAGCCCTCGTAAGGTTGGCTACCACTCCCAATGACCGGTTGTACTAGATATAGAACTTTCCAAACCTATAAGTCCGGTATCAAAGAGTCGAGTACTCATACAGGACATCCTTGGTGTCTCAAGTCTAAGGACCAGATACACTACTGGGACTACGGAATCGCTGTCTGATGTGAGATATCAATAACCATCCAGCATTCCGTAGGCGGATCAATCAGTGAACTCATTCTCCAATGAGCACTTTCACTGTACCCTTAGTGTCCCCACACGAGTAGCTATGAGACCAGCTACCTCCATCATATGAATGGGTATATAGCACATCAGTCTATCCGGTTATCTCGATGTCCTTCTCGAGTAACATATGACCAAGATAATTTAGGGTCTCTGTTTAAAGGTGAATCGGTCTCATTATCGTAATTTCATCATGATCTAATTCCCATTGCACAGATCCAAGGACATCACAATATACATATAGATAATGTGAGATAATGCCAATAATCATAAGCAAAGAGATTAACGCAACATATTACAAGTGTAATCACTCATGTGATTAGCTTGTAGGGCACCTATAACTAGCAGTTGGGAACCTCATCGGAGGAGGTTTCGGAAGTGAACGTAGGTCATTGACCGAACCACTATACATCGTTGCATATTACTTTGAATGTGTGAGTTTTAATTGTTGCATCTTGTTCTTTACTTAGCTACAAATCTATCGATCTCCTTCTCTCTACTTTCGATAGCATTCACTTGAATCATTCTGCTGGAATCGTTTTCGTCAAATCAAAATTTCTCTTCTAACAACTGTTTCTAAAATCAGTTTCAAATTTATGGGTTTTATCCACTGCATTAATTCACCCTCTCCCCCCACCCCTCTTAGTGCCGCTCAGATCCTAACAATTAGTATCAGAGCTTGGTCACTCTCATTTGGTTTTAAACCCAAGAGAGATGGCTTATTCTGGCATGCAAGAGGGTCATTCCATTATACGTCTGCCTATGAAGATTTTTCTTATTTTCATGGATTTTAAACTTTAGAATATCGTTGAAAATGGATTTAAAAAATCTTCCCTTCCGATGAATGAATGGAATGAATCGGAGATGAAGGTTTTTGCTCTTAATACAAAGGCTATGAATGCCTTGTTTTTTGCACTTGATAAAAATGAGTTTAATCATGTTTCAATTTGTGAATCGGCTTTTGATATTTGGCATACTCGTAAAATCACTTATGAAGGCACTAGTTGATGGAAATCATCAATTTAGCAACCATATACCCCGATAGCTAAAGAGCTATGATACATATGGAATGCAAATTGACACCCTCCAACGAATTGAAAACAAGGCGGATCGTTCAAGAATGAAGTAAGGAAAACTATTCTAATCACTTATCAATAGAAAATTGATGAAATAACTAGAATAGCACTTTGAATTCCCTTAAGACGCCTACAAACTAACAGGTCCGATAAGTCAAAGGAAAAGCAAAGATTTGGTTTGAACGCATACAAGCCTGATAAGTTCTAAAGTTCATGCAAGAACTTAAAAACAAAAACACTCACCGGTGTTGAAGAAATGTTATACTTCCCAAATTGTCTGTCTTACATTTTGATTCAGGCTCATTTATAGAATATGAGGGCTAGTACAAAGGAATGAATGCATTAAATAACATTCATATTCGAATTCATGATTTTTGGTAATCATAGCTGAATGGACTTTTATTCTTTAAGATGATGTCTTCAAATTTGTCCTTCTCTTAATGATCATGTTGACCATTTTAGGCTCTTCTTCCAACCATAGAATCTTGACTCGAGTCTTGACTAGCTTGATCCTTCCAAATGTTTTCCAATAAGCAGGTTAAGGCTTCTTTCATCCTCTTAGCTTTAGCTCTCGTCATTGGTCCTCCATGAATAGTTAAAGGGTCTTTAATCGAATTATGATCAACTTGCTGGTTTATATCATTCCCCTTTCCCGGAAAGGATTCGTCCTCGAATCATAGCCTCCATCACCTACATCAAACAAAGATAGATCAGAAATATTGAATGTTGCATTAACGTTGCCATACTCACCTGGTAGTTCCAGCTTATATGCGTTGTCATTGATTTTTTGAAGGACTTGAAATGGACCATTTCCTCTTGGCATTAGTTTAGACTTCCTATGATTGGGAAATCTTTCCTTTCTTAAGTGTACCTAAACCCAGTCACCAGGTTCGAATACTACTTGTTTTCGACCTTTGTTGTGTTGTTTCTTATATTGTAGAGTTTTCTTTTCAATTTGTGTTCGAACTTTTTCATGCAATGCTTTTACAAATTCAGCTTTTTGCTTACCATCCAAATTAGCTTTTTCCAATGGTAAAGGTAGCAAATCCATAGGAGTTAATGGATTGAACCCATACACAACTTCAAATGGGGAATGATTTGTTGTAGCATGCACACTTCTATTATAAGCAAACTCCACATGTGGCAAACACTCCTCCCAATTTTTTAAATTTTTTTGAATTATGGCCTCAAAAGTGTTGATAAAGTTCGATTTACCACCTCCGCTTTGCCCATCTGTTTGTGGATGACAAGTGGTTGAATACAATAATCTTGTACCCAACTTACTCCAAAGTGTTCTCCAAAAGTGACTAAGAAACTTCACATCTCTATCACTCACAATTGTCCTTGGGATGCCATGTAACCTCACAATTTCTTTGAAAAATAGTCCTGCAACATGTGTTGCATCATCTGTTTTATGGCAAGGAATGAAATGTGCCATCTTGCTAAACCTATCAACAACAACAAAAATAGAATCTCTCCCTCCTTTTGACCTAGGTAAACCTAAGACAAAGTCCATTGATATATCAACCCAAGGTTCACTAGCTATAGGAAGGGGTGTATATAACCCATGAGGCATTACTTTAGATTTAGCTTGTTTACAAGTGATGCATTTCTCACACAATTTCTCAATATCCCTTTTCATGCGTGGCCAAAAGAAATGATCACTTAATACATCTAAAGTTTTTCTAACTCCAAAATGTCCCATTAAACCTCCACTATGTGCTTCTCTCACAAGTAATTCTCTCATTGAACATTGAGGAACACACAGCTTGTTTTCTTTGAAAAGAAAACCATCATGTCTAAAGAACTTATCAAAACCCCCAAGTACACATGCCTCATAAACATTAGCAAAATCATGGACAGATTTTTATAAATCTTTAATGTATTCAAAACCCAATAATTTTGCATCAAGTTTAGAAATTAGAGCATACCTTCTAGAAAGAACATCACACTACATTTTCTTTACCTTGTTTGTACTTGATGATGTATGGAAAGGATTCAATAAACTCCACCCATTTTGCATGCCTACGACTTAGCTTTCCTTGTCCTTTGAGATATTTCAAAGACTCATGATCGGTATGTATAATGAATTCTTGTGCCAAAGATAGTGCTGCCATGTCTCTAACACTCTTACCAGAGCATAAAATTCTTTATCATATGTCGAGTAGTTAAGACTTGCTCCATTTAGCTTCTCACTAAAGAATGCAATGGGTCGACCCTCTTGCATTAAGACTCCTCCAATACCTACTCCACTCGCATCACACTCAATCTCAAAAGTTTTAGCAAAGTTAGGTAAAGCAAGCAAAGGTGCTGAACTGAGTTTGTCTTTAAGCAAGTTAAAAGCATCATCTTGTTGTTTACCCCATCTGAATTCAATATTCTTTTTGATGCATTCAGTTAATGGTGCAGCAATGGTAGAAAATCTTTAATAAATCTTCTATAAAAGCTAGCAAGACCATGAAAACTTCTAACATCACTAACACTAGTGGGTTTTGGCCACTCTTAATTATTTTACTTTTTCTTGATCAACATGTATTCCTTTATCGCTTACAACATATCCAAGAAAAGTAATTTCATTAGTGCAAAAAGTGCATTTCTGTAGATTAGCATATAACTTTTGTTTTCTAAGCACATCAAAAATAGCTTTTAAATGTGTTACATGCTCATCTAAACTTTTGCTATACACAAGTATATCATCAAAATAAACCACTATAAACATTCCAATGTAAGCACGCAAAATATGGTTCATCAATCTCATAAAAGTGCTAGGTGCGTTAGTTAAGCCAAAAGGCATCACTAACCATTCATATAAACCATGTTTAGTTTTAAAAGCAGTTTTCCATTCATCACCCTCATGCATTCTTATTTGATGATATCCAGATTTCAAATCAATTTTTGAAAATAGACAAGAACCATGCAATTCATCTAACATGTCATCTAGCCTAGGAATAGGATGTCGATACTTTATCGTGATTTTGTTGATGGCTCTGCAATCAACACACATTCTCCAAGATCCATCCTTTTTAGGCACCAAAAGAACAGGAACTGCACATGGACTCATGCTTTCAAGACATACCCCTTTTCCATAAGCTCACTGACTTGCTTTTGGATTTCCTTGGTCTCTTCTGGGTTGCATCTATATGCTGGCCTATTTGGTATGCTTGCACCTGGAATGAAATCAATTTGATGCTCAATATCTCTAATTGGTGGCAAGCCATTGGGAACTTCTTCGGGAAAGATATCCTCATTTTCTGTAAAAGATTAACAATAACACTAGGCAAACTTTTGTTTTGTTAGAAGAAATCAAAATATTCTTGTACATAAGTACAAGTAAGGGTTGCCTCATGATTAAGGCCTTTTTTACATCACTCATTTTGGCATAAACACTCATTTTTCTTTCACTCAAGCCTTCCTTGTTTTCTCTCCCCTTGTGTTTTTCAATACTCTTATTTTTATCACTCATCTCATCTTTTCTTTTTTTCTCTTACTTGCTCCCTCCCAAATGTTTTGGTTAATGAAGACTCAAGCTCCTCATATTGTTGTTTTATGCGCATCCGGTCTTCAAGAATTGTCTTCGAGGCAACGGTCCAAGTTGATATTTCTGTCCATCTATGATCAAGGAATAACGGTTCTGAACCCATCATGTGTTACCCTACGATCATATTGCCATGGTCTCCCAACAACATGTGACTAGCATACATAGGTACCACATCACACCAAACTTCATCCTCATATCTACCAATTGAAAATGAATTAACACTTGCTGATTTACCTTTACTACACCACTATCATTCAACCATTGCAACTTGTACGGTTTTGGATGTTTGATAGTAGGCAATTTTAGTTTCTCCACGAGCAAGGTACTTGCCACATTGGTACAACTTCCACTATCAACAATCACATTGCACAACTTGTTAGCAATCAAACAATGAGTATGAAACAAATTTTCACGCGTTGTTCACCATGTTCATCATTTTTACTTTGTAAACTAAGTGTGCGTTGAATAACCAAAATTTCACCTTTAGCATATTCTACGTCACTAGTATCCTCTGAATGTCATCATCATCCTCTCTTTCACTTTCAGATTCTATATTCCCATCTCTTAGAATCATAACTCTCTTATTAGGACATTCACGTGCTATATGTCCATGCCCAAGACACTTAAAACACTTAATACTTCTACTTTGATTTGGTTGATTCTCACCTTTACCCTTGCTGCCAAATTCATTTTTGCCTTTAATTCCATCAATTTTAGGCTTAACAATGGGTTTATCATCCTTTTACTCAAATTCGGTTTCCAAGATGAAGAAGAACCCGAATAAGGTTTTGAATCATACCTTGTGCCTTTTCTTTGAGTTGTCTCAATCTTCATGGCCATATTCACCATATCATCAATCTCCACATAATGCTGTAATTCCACAAGATCACCAATGTTCTTGTTTAATCCACTTAGAATCGAGCCATTGTAGCCTCACGGTCTTCCTCCACATTAGCCCTTATCATGGCTATCTCCATCTCCTTGTGATATTCATCAACGCTCATGGAACCTTGTGTCAAAGTTTGCAGTCGTTGATGCAAATCCCGATAGTAATGACTTGGGACGAATCTCCTCCTCATGATTTGTTTCATCTCTATCCAAGTCTCTACGGGCCTTTCACCATTTCTACGCCTGTCTTTATATAATTGATCCCACCAAATTATAGCATAATCACAAAATTCAACAGCAGCTAATTTTACCTTTTTCTCTTCGGAGTAGTTGTGACATTCAAAGATTAGCTCCACTTTTCGTTCCCACTCCAAATAAGTATCTGGATTATTCTTTCCTTGAAAAGAAGGAATTTTCATTTTGATGCTGCCTATGTTTCTGTCCACACCATCAAAACGCTCTCTCCTAGTTTGTCTCAGAGGATTAACATTTTGACCAATTAGAGTGACTTGGTCATCGCGAGGTCATCTCTATCATTATATTCATCATAGACGAATGCTGGTTGTCTCCTACGCCGTGGTTCACCTTCCAATCTATTAATTGCATCATCATGCCTTTCTAGATGATCTCTTACATCTCCTATCACTTTGAACATACGTTCAATTTGTTGTTGCATTGCTTGAAGCAAAAGATCATTTGATGAAGAACTCGCTTCCTTTTCTTTAGACATATTTGCAACCTGAAAAACAAAGTTAGAATAGCCTCACCAACACTCTCTCACATGTTTCACTGAAGATTTGATTTACTCCACTCGTATTTTCACACAATGTTTGGCTTTTTTTCTCGATATTGATCTCACCACTCTTGCCTTTTACCTCTTGTTTTGTTCTTTGAGTTCTTAGATTAACTAAGAAACTTAAACAAACAATTCAGATTGTGGCAATTCAAGGGTATTGAAATTGGACATAAAAGCAAAAAAATGTAAGCCAAGTTTAAAGGAGTGTGTAATACACTTCAATAATAAGCAAAGATTAGAATTCAAGTATCAAATGAATTAAAGAAGATTTTCTGGAATAAAAAAAAATTCTAAACCTGAAACAAGAATTCAAAATTATGAAGATAGAATTCTGTAATTTTCAAGAAGTCATTGAATTCATAAATTTTTTTTTTTTTTTTTTTTGAATCTCTTTCTTTCTTTTTTTTTTTTTTTTTTGACCTTTGTTCTTCTCCTCTCTTTTTTTTTTATCTTGATTTCCTCTCCTTTTTTTTTTACTTTTGATTTTCTCTCTCTCTTTTTTTTTTTTTTTTTGAACTTTCTGCTCTCTTTCTTTTTTTTTTTTTTGACAATAAAGTGAGGGGGAAAAATGAAGAACAAACAGTAATAGCACAAGAAACACAACAATAAGTAGAAAGGAAGAATAGCAATTATGGATATTGCGATAAGAGAATAGGAA
This sequence comes from Musa troglodytarum, assembly GCA_023547065.1. NCBI lineage: Eukaryota > Viridiplantae > Streptophyta > Magnoliopsida > Zingiberales > Musaceae > Musa > Musa troglodytarum. The sequence goes on from CP097511.1 coordinate 57,887,216, forward strand.
AAAGTTAAAAGATAACAAATAAATGGATAAGCAAACCTCAAACTTGAGCCGTGCTCTGATACCAAATGATGGAAATCATCAATTTAGCAACCATATACCCCGATAGCTAAAGAGCTATGATACATATGGAATGCAAATTGACACCCTCCAACGAATTGAAAACAAGGCGGATCGATCAAGAATAAAGTAAGGAAAACTATTCTAATCACTTATCAATAGAAAATTGATGAAATAACTAGAATAGCACTTTGAATTCCTTAAGACGCCTACAAACCAACAGTCTGATAAGTCAAAGGAAAAGCAAAGATTTGGTTTGAACGCTACAAGCGTAAAAGCTGATAAGTTCTAAAGTTCATGCAAGAACTTAAAAACAAAAACACTCACGGTGTTGAAGAAATGTTATACTTCCCAAATTGTCTGTCTTACATTTTGATTCAGCCTCATTTATATAGTATGAGGCTTAGTACAAAGGAATGAATGCATTAAATAACATTCATATTCCGAATTCATGATTTTTGGTAATCATAGCTGAATGGACTTTTATTCTTTAAGATGATGTCTTCAAATTTGTCCTTCTCTCTTAATGATCATGTTGACCATTTTAGGCTCTTCTTCCAACCATAGAATCTTGACTGAGTCTTGACTAGCTTGATCCTTCCAAATGTTTTCCAATAAACAGGTTAAGGCTTCTTTCATCCTCTTAGCTTTAGCTCTCGTCATTGGTCCTCCATGAATAGTTAAAGGGTCTTTAATCGAATTATGATCAACTTGCTGGTTTATATCACTAGTCAAGTGAAAGAGTCCAAAATCAACCTTTTGGTCCACTCTTATTAATTGTTTCGGATGAAACCAAGTGAGTCCATCGGAGACATGTACACTCATTTCATGGATGTCATCAATGGACTCAAAGCACTTGGTAAAGGTTTTTCTAATTTTGAACTTGTAACAAAAATTTTAAGATCCCTTCCAAAGAGTTGGGATCCAAAAGTTACGATCATTCAAGAGGCCAAGGACCTTAAAAATTTTTCTCTTGAAGAACTTATTAGGTCTTTAATAATCTACGAAATGACATGTCATGCTCATGATGAGCTAGAGAACCCCCTTCTAAAGAACAAGAAGGATATGACATTGAGAACACAAGAAGACCACTTGAAGGAATCTTCAAGTGATGAGGACCTTGATGATGAACTTGCACTCTTAACTTGAAAATTCAAAAAATTTATAAGAAAAAATAAATTTAAAAATGATACTAAAAACAAACTTGAATGCAAAAAGGACCAAGTTATATGTTACGAATGCAAGAAGCTGGGGCACTTCAAAAGTGAATGCCCCTAAGCCAAGAAGAAGTAACCAAAAAGGAAGAAAGCTCTGAAGGCAACATAGGGCGACTTAAGTGGCTTCGAAGATGAAGAAGCAAGCAACAAAGAGGAGGCCAACTTCGCATTGATGGCTTTAGGAGATGAGGTATGTGAGTTATTTTATAAAGGTTTTGATGAACTTTCAATTACTTTCTATGAATTATTTGATGAATGTAGAGCTATTATTAAAAAGTTTAATTTATTAAAAAAGGAGCATGCTTTCTTGGTCAATAAGCTTGAAAGTTTTAAATGTGATACTCCCTCTTTACCCCTATGCTCTAAGTGTGAACTCTTAGAGGCAATCAAAAATGAAAACTTGCTACTTAAAGTGATGAAAATCATCAACTTAGCAACCATACACCCCGATAGCTAAATAGCTATGATACATATAGAATGCAAATTGACACCCTCCAACGAATTGAAAACAAGGCGAATCATTCAAGAATGAAGTAAGGGAAACTATTCTAATCACTTATCAATAGAAAATTGATTAAATAATTAGAATAGCACTTTGAATTCCCTTAAGATGTCACAAACTAATAAGTTTGATAAGTCAAAGAAAAAGCAAAGATTTGGGTTTGAATGCCACAAGCAGAAAAGCCTGATAAGTTCTAAAGTTCATGCAAAAACTTAAACAAAACACTCATTGGTGTTGAAGAATTGTTATACTTCCTAAAATTGTCTGTCTTACACTGAGAGTCAACCTCATTTATATAGTATGAGGATAGAACAAAGGGAATGAATGCATTAAATAACATTCATATTCCTAATTCATGAATTTTGGTAAACATGGTGAATGGACTTTTATTCTTCAAGATGAGGTCTTCAAATTTGTCCTTCTCTCTTCATGATCATGTTAACCATTTTAGGCTCTTCTTGCAATCATAGAACCTTGACTGAGTCTTGACTAGCTTGATCATTCAAAATGTTTTCCAATAAACAAGTTAAAGCTTCTTTCATCCTCTTAGCTTTAGCTCTTATTATTGGTTCTCCATGAATAGTTAAAGGGTCTTTAATAGAATTATGAATCCAACTCGCCAACTCCCAACTGCTCAGCTTATGTAAGGAGTTTTCACGCATTTCTTTCTATAGGCGCTATTGCAAATTTCAGCACCATTATTCCACTTACTGATTGCTTGAAAGGAGAAACATTTGAGGGATCTCATCGGGCAGCAAAGCTAAACCATTAAACTGAAGCCGTGGAGGCCCCGGCAGGCTTGCACTTCCTGGATTTTGGAAAAGCTCTTCAAGTGCAGAGGATAAGCCCGGTGTTGGGATTGGAGGAGATTACTTCAACATGGCCGAATTACTCTGCTTATTTCAAATAAAAGCTTCTAATGGTCTCAGCTGAATTACATTCTAATTTATGATAAAGAATTCTATGCAATCATTCGCAGCATTAGAACATTGGAGCCACTATTTATTGCCTAGGAGTTTGTCTTGCATTCGACCATGAAGCTTCAGTTCATCAATGGCCAAATACAAGCTGAATAAGAGGCATGCCAAATGGGTTGAATATCTTCAATCCTGTACTCCTTCAAGGATCAAGCATAAAGCAGGAAAATTCAATGTTGTCGATAAAATTGGGTCAAGGAGACATTCTTTTTGCTCTCCTTGATGGATTCCAAGCTTATCGGCCTGAGGTAATAAAGAACTCTATGCGGATGATGTGGACTTTAATTTATATTTGCGCATGTCAAAAAGGTGCCGTGGATCATTTCCATGTCCACAAGGTTTTCTCTCTTCAAGGACAACAATTTGTGCATTCTCGTAGTTCAACGAGGAGTTGTTGATTAGAGAAGTCCATGGAGGTGGGGAATTGCTGGGCCACTTTGGCGTTAATAAGACTTTTTGACTCTATTACAAGAGCACTTTCATCAAGCAAAGACGCAAGAGATGTTCAAAGAATCTCTTAGGCGCGGTATGTCACTTGTCAGCAAAGCCAAGAGTCAGTGTTCTTCCACAAGGATTATGCAGCACGCATCGCCACCCCCGAGGTTCCTCGGGAAGTCAGAAGGCATGGATTTCGCTCTTTGGTTTACCAAGGACTCAAAGACAAAAAGATGCTATTATGGTGGCTGTTTCATCGTTTTCAAAGATGATCATTTTGTGCTCTGCCATAAGACCGACGTATGCTATCTTTACATTAAGCCGATTGTACTCCGCGGATCATTCGACTTCATGGAGTTCCTCGCATCATTGTTTCGGAGAGGCCATAAGTCTCAAGTGGATTTTGAAGACATTGAGTAAGCTTGCACGAAGCTCTGCTCAAAGACTTTATCATCCTCATCAGATGGACAAACCGGCTACAACCGCACTATGGGAGCTATTGAGAACTTTAGTGTCCAAAATCGTATGATTGGGACTTTAGCTTGTCATGCCGAGTTTGCATACAATAGAGTTCCAAGTCGAATACAAGAGGTTCAACATTTGAAGCTATGGCATCAACTATACCTCCTATATTCCATCGATTTGCTACCTTTGCCTAGCAAGGATTTGGTGCACAAAGAAGCTAACCAGCGAGCTAAGGTAATAAAGGAGTTACATGAGAAGATTAAATCTCAAATTGCGAAGCAAAATGAGATTTATGAAAGGAAGGCAACAAGAATAAAGTGAGCCATGTTATTCGCTCGAGATTTAGTTTGACTATTTCCAAAGGAGAGGTTTCTCCCAAACGCAAGTCCAAGTTGATGCCTAGAGTCAAGGTCCTGCAAGGTATTAGAAAGAGTCAATGACAACGCCTCTACAAGATCGATTCTTCCGTGAGTCCTATGTCTCAAAGAACATTCAATGTTCAAGACTCATCTCCATCTGGAGTGAAGACAAAGAACCTCGGGTTAAGATTCGGGAGACAAATCTTTTCCAAAGAAGGGAGGATGATGCATTTCTTGCTCAACACTTTACTGAATGGCTTAAGCACCAAATTTGCAATATGCTGAATTCTCCTCATGCGCTACTTCTGTCACTATGCTTGTGTGGACTAATTTGTGACATATTCAGCTTATTGGTGATGAGCATCCTAGATTACTATGATTTAATATTCTTTCAAGTAGAGGTTTACTGGTTATTGTTAGTAACTAAGTTTGTTAGACTTGTTAGTCTAGTTTGTTAGGTCATAGTATTGTTAGTGCTGTTAGTCTTGTTAGTCTTTATTGTTCGGGTAAAGCCTCTCAAGTTGTTTTTTGAGTCTAGTTTCTATAATGAGACATATTCTCATTTGTAAGCGTATTGGAATGAATATTGAGAGTTAATCTCTTTGCAAGTTTCTTGCATTCAGCATCTCAGATCACTGGTGGATTCCGAAAGGTGAGCCTCGAACTGTGATCCTTGCTTGGTGGTGGTATCCTGTGAAATACTCCACTCGTATTTTCACACAATGTTTGGCTTTTTTTTCTCGCGATATTGATCTCATCATTTTGCCTTTTACCTCTTGTTTTGTTCTTTTTGAGTTCTTAGATTAATTCAAGAAACTTAAACAAACAATTCGCATTGTGGCAATTCATGCATTGAAATTGGACATAGTGCCAAAAAAATGTAAGCCAAGTTTAAAGGAGTGTGTAATACATCAATAATAAGCAAAGATTAGAATTCAAGTATCAAATGAATTAAAGAAGATTTTCTGAAATAAAAATTTCAAACTAAATAAGAATTCAAAATTATGAAGATAGAATTGTGAATTTCTCAAGTAGTCCTCGAATTCATAATTTTTTTTTTTTATAATTTCTGATCTCTTTCTTTCTTTTCTTTTTTTTTTTTTTTTGACCTTGATCTTCCTCTTTTTTTTTTATCTTGGATTTCTCTCTTTTTTTTTACTTTACTTTCTTTTTTATTTGAACTTTCTGCTCTCTTTCTTTTTTTTTGACAATAAAGTGAGGGAAAAAAAATGAAGAAGTAACAGCAATAGCACAAGAAACACAAATAAATAAGTAGAAAGGAAGAATAGTAATTATGGATATTGCGATAAGAGAATAGGAAAAAAGTTAAAAGATAATTAAATAAATGGATAAGCAACTCAAACTTGAGCCGTGTCGACACTAAATGATGGAAATCATCAATTTAGCAACCATATACCCATAGCTAAAGAGCTATGATACATGGAATGCAAATTCGACAACCTCCAATCTAATTGAAAAATAAGGCGGATCGTCTAAGAATGAAGTATGAAAATCTATTCTAATCACTTATCAATAGAAAATTGATGAAATAACTAGAATAGCACTTTGAATTCCCTTTAAGACGCCACAAACTACCGTGTCCGATAAGTCAAAGGAAAATAAAAGATTTGGCTCAACGCCTACGTTTAAAAGCCTCGATAAGTTCTAAAGTTCATGCAAGAACTTAAAACAAAACACTCACCGTGTTGAAGAAATGTTATACTTCCAAATTGTCCTGCCTTTACATTTTCGATTCAAATTTCATTTATATATAGTATGTAGGTTTGAAATAAAGGGATCTAATGCATTAAATAACATTCATATTCGACCACATTTTGGTAATCATAATTAAATGGACTTTATTCTTTAAGATGATGTCTTCAAATTTGTCCTTCTCTCTTAATGATCATGTTGACCATTTTAGGCTCTTCTTCCAACCATAGAATCTTGACTGAGTCTTGACTAGCTTGATCCTTCCAAATGTTTTCCAATAAACAGTTAAGGCTTCTTTCATCCTCTTAGCTTTAGCTCGCCATTGGTCCTCCATGAATAGTTAAAGGGTCTTTAATCGAATTATGATCAACTTGCTGGTTTATATCATTCCCCTTTCCTGGAAAGGATTCGCCTCGAATCATAGCCTCCATCACCTACATCAAACAAAGATAGATCGTAAACATTGAATGTTGCATTAACGCTGCCATACTCACCGGTAGTTCCATTATATGCGTTGTCATTGATTTTTAAGGACTTGAAATGGACCATCTCCTCTTGGCATTAGTTTAGACTTCCTATGATTGGGAAATCTTTCCTTTCTTAAGTGTACCTAAACCCAGTCACCAGTTCGAATACTACTTGTTTTCGACCTTTGTTGTGTTGTTTCTTATATTGTAGAGTTTTCTTTTCAATTTGTGTTCGAACTTTTCATGCAATGCTTTTACAAATTCAGCTTTTGCTTACCATCCAAATTAGCTTTTTCCAATGGTAAAGGTAGCAAATCCATAGGAGTTAATGGATTGAACCCATACACAACTTCAAATGGGGAATGATTTGTTGTAGCATGCACACTTCTATTATAAGCAAACTCCACATGTGGCAAACACTCCTCCCAATTTTTAAAATTTTTTTGAATTATGGCCCTCAAAAGTGTTGATAAAGTTCGATTTACCACCTCCGCTTGCCCATCCGCTTGTGGATGACAAGTGGTTGAATACAATAATCTTGTACCCAACTTACTCCAAAGTGTTCTCCAAAAGTGACTAAGAAACTTCACATCTCTATCACTCACAATTGTCCTTGGGATGTCATGTAACCTCACAATTTCTTTGAAAATAGTCCCGCAACATGTGTTGCATCATCTGTTTTATGGCAAGGAATGAAATGTGCCATCTTGCTAAACCTATCAACAACAACAAAAATAGAATCTCTCCTCCTTTTGACCTAGGTAAACCTAAGACAAAGTCCATTGATATATCAACCCAAGGTTCACTAGCTATAGGAAGGGGTGTATATAACCCATGAGGCATTACTTTAGATTTAGCTTGTTTACAAGTGATGCATTTCTCACACAATTTCTCAATATCCCTTTTCATGCGCCAAAAGAAATGATCACTTAATACATCTAAAGTTTTTCTAATTCTAAAATATCCCATTAAACCTCCATTATGTGCTTCTCTTACAAGTAATTCTCTCATTGAACATTGAGGAACACAGCTTGTTTTCTTTGAAAAGAAAACCATCATGCCTAAAGAACTTATCAAAACCTCCTTTCTCACATGCCCCATAAACATTAGCAAAATTATGGTCAGAATTGTATAAATCTTTAATGTATTCAAAACCCATTAATTTTGCATCAAGTTTAGAAATTAGAGCATACCTTCTAGAAAGAACATCGGCGACTACATTTTCTTTACCTTGTTTGTACTTGATGATGTATGGAAAGGATTTAATAAACACTACCCATTTTGCATGCCTACGACTTAGCTTTCCTTGTCCTTTGAGATATTTCAAAGACTCATGATCGGTATGTATAATGAATTCTTTGTGCCAAAGATAGTACTGTCGTGTCTCTAACACTCTTACCAGAGCATAAAATTCTTTATCATATGTCGAGTAGTTAAGACTTGCTCCATTTAGTTTCTCACTAAAGAATGCAATGGGTCGACCCTCTTGCATTAAGACTCCTCCAATACCTACTCCACTGCATCACACTCAATCTCAAAAGTTTTAGCAAAGTTAGGTAAAGCAAGCAAAGGTGCTGAACTGAGTTTGTCTTTAAGCAAGTTAAAAGCATCATCTTGTTGTTTACCCCATCTGAATTCAATATTCTTTTGATGCATTCAGTTAATGGTGCAGCAATGGTAGAAAATCTTTAATAAATCTTCTATAAAAGCTAGCAAGACCATGAAAACTTCTAACATCACTAACACTAGTGGGTTTTGGCCACTCTTAATTATTTTACTTTTTCTTGATCAACATGTATTCCTTTATCGCTTACAACATATCCAAGAAAAGTAATTTCATTAGTGCAAAAGTGCATTTCTGTAGATTAGCATATAACTTTTATTTTCTAAGCACATCAAAAATAGCTTTTAAATGTGTTACATGCTCATCTAAACTTTTGCTATACACAAGTATATCATCAAAATAAACCACTATAAATTTCCAATGTAAGCACGCAAAATATGGTTCATCAATCTCATAAAGTGCTAGGTGCGTTAGTTAAGCCAAAAGGCATCACTAACCATTCATATAAACCATGTTTAGTTTTAAAAGCAGTTTTCCATTCATCACCCTCATGCATTCTTATTTGATGATATCCAGATTTCAAATCAATTTTTGAAAATAGACAAGAACCATGCAATTCATCTAACATGTCATCTAGCCTAGGAATAGGATGTCGATACTTTATCGTGATTTTGTTGATGGCTCTGCAATCAACACACATTCTCCAAGATCCATCCTTTTTAGCCACCTAAAGAACAGGAACTGCACATGGACTCATGCTTTCTCGCACATACCCCTTTTCCATAAGCTCACCGACTTGCTTTTGGATTTCCTTGGTCTCTTCTGGGTTGCATCTATATGCTGGCCTATTTGGTATGCTTGCACTGAATGAAATCAATTTGATGCTCAATTCCTCTAATTGGTGGCAAACCATTGGGAACTTCTTCGAAAGATATCCTCATTTTCCCGTAAAAGATTAACAATAACACTAGGCAAACTTTTGTCCTTTTGTTAGAAGAAATCAAAATATCCTTGTACATAAGTACAAGTAAGGGCTGCCTCATGATTAAGGCCTTTTTTACATCACTCATTTTGGCATAAACACTCATTTTTCTTTCACTCAAGCCTTCCTTGTTTTCTCTCCCCTTGTGTTTTTCAATACTCTTATTTTTATCACTCATCTCATCTTTTTCCTTTTCTCTTACTTGCTCCCTCCCAAATGTTTTGGTTAATGAAGACTCAAGCTCCTCATATTGTTGTTTTATGCGATCTGGTCTTCAAGAATTGTCTTCGAGGCAACGGTCCAAGTTGATATTTCTGTCCATCTATGATCAAGGAATAACGGTTCTTGAACCCATCATGTGTTACCCTACGATCATATTGCCATGGTCTCCCAACAACATGTGACTAGCATACATAGGTACCACATCACACCAAACTTCATCCTCATATCTACCAATTGAAAATGAATTAACACTTGCTGATTTACCTTTACTACACCACTATCATTCAACCATTGCAACTTGTACGGTTTTGGATGTTTGATAGTAGGCAATTTTAGTTTCTCCACGAGCAAGGTACTTGCCACATTGGTACAACTTCCACTATCAACAATCACATTGCACAACTTGTTAGCAATCAAACAATGAGTATGAAACAAATTTTCACGTTGTTCACCATGTTCATCATTTTACTTTGTAAACTAAGTGTGCGTTGAATAACCAAAATTTCACCTTTAGCATATTCTACGTCACTAGTATCCTCCGAATGTCATCATCATCCTCTCTTTCACTTTCAGATTCTATATTCCCATCTCTTAGAATCATAACTCTCTTATTAGGACATTCACGTGCTATATGTCCATGCCCAAGACACTTAAAACACTTAATACTTCTACTTTGATTTGGTTGATTCTCACCTTTACCCTTGCTGCCAAATTCATTTTTGCCTTTAATTCCATCAATTTTAGGCTTAACAATGGGTTTATCATCCTTTTACTCAAATTCGGTTTCCAAGATGAAGAAGAACCCGAATAAGGTTTTGAATCATACCTTGTGCCTTTTCTTTTGAGTTGTCTCTCAATCTTCATGGCCATATTCACCATATCATCAATCTCCACATAATGCTGTAATTCCACAAGATCACCAATGTTCTTGTTTAATCCACTTAGGAATCGAGCCATTGTAGCCTCACGGTCTTCCTCCACATTAGCCCTTATCATGGCTATCTCCATCTCCTTGTGATATTCATCAACGCTCATGGAACCTTGTGTCAAAGTTTGCTGATGCAAATCCCGATAGTAATGACTTGGGACGAATCTCCTCCTCATGATTTGTTTCATCTCTATCCAAGTCTCTACTGCCTTTCACCATTTCTACTGTCTTTACATAATTGATCCCACCAAATTATAGCATAATCACAAAATTCAACAGCAGCTAATTTTACCTGTTTCTCTGCGGAGTAGTTGTGACATTCAAAGATTAGCTCCACTTTTCGCTCACACGCCAAATAAGTACCTGGATTATTCTTTCCTTGAAAAGAAGGAATTTTTATTCTGATGCTGCCTATGTTTCGCTCCACACCATCAAAACGCCCTCTCCTAGTTTGTCTCAGAGGATTAACATTTTGACCAATTAGAGTGACTTGGTCATCGCGAGGTCATCTCTATCATTATATTCATCGTGGATGAAGGCTGGTTGTCTCCTACGACGTGGTTCACCTTGCAATATATTAATTGCATCATCATGCCTTTCTAGATGATCTCTTACATCTCCTATCACTTTGAACATACGTTCAAATTGTTGTTGCATTGCTTGAAGCAAAAGATCATTTGATGAAGAACTCGCTTCCTTTTCTTTAGACATATTTGCAACCCAAAAACAAAGTTAGAATAGCCTCACCAACACTCTCTCACGTGTTTCATCAAGATTTGATTTACTCCACTCGTATTTTCACACAATGTTTGGCTTTTTTTCTCGATATTGATCTCACTACTCTTGCCTTTTACCTCTTGTTTTGTTCTTTGAGTTCTTAGATTAACTAAGAAACTTAAACAAACAATTCAGATTGTGGCAATTCAAGGGTATTGAAATTGGATATAAAAGCAAAAAAAATGTAAGCCAAGTTTAAAGGAGTGTGTAATACACTTCAATAATAAGCAAAGATTAGAATTCAAGTATCAAATGAATTAAAGAAGATTTTCTGGAATAAAAAAAAATTCCAAACCTGAAACAAGAATTCAAAATTATGAAGATAGAATTCTGTAATTTTCAAGAAGTCCCTGAATTCATAATTTTTTTTTTTTTTTATAATTTCGATCTCTTTCTTTCTTTCTTTTTTTTTTTTTTTTGACCTTTGATCTTCTCCTCTCTTTTTTTTTTTTTTGAACTTTCTGCTCTCTTTCTTTTTTTTTTTTTTTGACAATAAAGTGAGGGGGAAAAATGAAGAACAAACAGTAATAGCACAAGAAACACAACAATAAGGAGAAAGGAAGAATAGCAATTATGGATATTGCGATAAGAGAATAGGAAAAGTTAAAAGATAACAAATAAATGGATAAGCAAACCTCAAACTTGAGCCGTGCTCTGATACCAAATGATGGAAATCATCAATTTAGCAACCATATACCCCGATAGCTAAAGAGCTATGATACATATGGAATGCAAATTGACACCCTCCAACGAATTGAAAACAAGGCGGACCGTACAACAATGAAGGAAGGAACACTATTCTATTAACTTATCAATAGAAAATTGATGAAATAACTAGAATAGCTCTTTGAATCCCCTTAACACGCCACAAACTAACAGTGTCCGATAAGTCAAAGGAAAAGCAAAGATTTGGTTTGAACGCCACAAGCGTAAAAGCTGATAAGTTCTAAAGTTCATGCAAGAACTTAAAAACAAAAACACTCACCTGTTGAAGAAATGTTATACTTCCCAAATTGTCTGTCTTACATTTTGATTCAGCCTCATTTATATAGTATGAGGCTTTAGTACAAAGGGAATGAATGCATTAAATAACTAAATAACATTCATATTCGAATTCATGATTTTTGGTAATCATAGCTGAATGGACTTTTATTCTTTAAGATGATGGTCTTCAAATTTGTCCTTCTCTCTTAATGATCATGTTGACCATTTTAGGCTCTTCTTCCAACCATAGAATCTTGACTGAGTCTTGACTAGCTTGATCCTTCCAAATGTTTTCCAATAAACAGGTTAAGGCTTCTTTCATCCTCTTAGCTTTAGCTCTCGTCATTGGTCCTCCATGAATAGTTAAAGGGTCTTTAATCGAATTATGATCAACTTGCTGGTTTATATCATACGATCTCCTTGTGTAATTTTCTTATGTAATTTTTTGATTTCACAGGTTTTTGCACACCAATTTTTACACGATGATAAGAACCCTTTTTCTATGGGAAATCTATGATTTTTTGTTTTTGTTCTTCCGCTGCGCAAATGATGTCATCAAAGATTTTCCAACAGTGGTATAGAATTATTTTGCGCGATTGCTGTGAATTTTTGTCATAGATTTTAAATCTATGTTGCACCTTTTCATACTATTAAGAAAGGGTAGTAACTGATGTTGCCCTACGTTTTGAGGCGCCCAAGAGCCCCTAGTAGCCAGGACTCCTGGCCATATTTTCATACACTTAGCTAGAATTTCCTAAGTGGTGAGGCACCCTTACGGCAAACACGGACTTAGCTGGAGTTGCCTAAGTCAAGAATCACCTTTACACCCACTTCGATCAGACTTAGCTTGGATTGCCTAAGTCTTGAGGCGCCCTTGTGACATACACGTCCACAAAGGGTCAGCCAAACTACAACCTCATGCAGGTCCCGTAGGATCTATAAAAAGAGAAGTTGATTAGTTTTGAAACGAGCAGCGGACAAGTCCCGACATCTCGTGAAGAAGGAAGCTTTACAAGCAATTGAGCGAGCACTTGGAGTGCAGGAAAATATAGAAAGAGAGAAGAAATAAATGAGCAGCTGCAAGTCCGCAAATAATTACTCCCCGGGTGCCGGGAGCGAAGGCAAGTTTCCGTCAAGTTGACGTGCAAACTACTAATCATATGTGCCCTGCAAGCCAATCACATGAGTGATGGCACTTGTGACTTGATATGCACTTTTTCTCTTTGCTTATTATTAGGCATTTTATCACTTTATCTTGCGTGTTGCATATATTGTGATGTCCTTGGATCTGTGCAATGGGAATCGGATCATGATGAGATCACAATAATGAGACTAATTCACCTTTAAACATAGACCTTAAATTATCCTGGTCATAGGTTACTCGAGAAGGACATCGAGATAATCGGATAGACTGGTGTGCTGTATACCCGTCCATATGATGGAGGTAGCTGGTCTCAAAGCTACTCGTGTGGTGACACTAAGGGTACAGTGCATGTGCTTATTGGGGAATGAGTTCACTGATTGATCCGCCTACGGAATGCTGGATGGTTATTGATACCTCACGTCAGACAATGATTCTGTAGTCCCAGTAGTGTATCTAGTCCTTAGACTTAAGACACCAAGGATGTCCTGTATGAGTACTCCACTATTTGATACTGGACTTATAGGTTAGGAAAGTTCCAGATCTAGTACAACCGGTTATTGGGAGTGGTAGCCAACCTTACGAGGGCTATTGAGTGTCAATAAAGGATCATCCGCTCTCGGTATCATGAGAGGAATATCTTATGTGTTCTTGCTCGAACAAATCCTTGGCCAAGGTTATTCGAATTGAGAGAGAAAGAGTTCTCCGAGAGAATCCGATAAGAGCAAGACTCGAGGAGAGACCGTATGGGCCTGACAGTACCATGCCCGGTATAGGGTCTCTGGGATATTAGATGGATGAGGGACTATAGATACATGGTAACTGAGGATAGATAAGTCCAAAGGATTAGATTCCCCTGTATCGTCTGGGGGCTGCGGCGTAGTGGCCTAATACGTCCGCAGTCGATGAGTTAGGTGAATTATTATAGAGATAATAATTCACTAAGTCAGAAGGAGTTCTGACAAGTATGACTCATGGCCAACTCGATATTGGGCCTAGAGGGTCACACACATATGGTAGGTGTTGCGACGAGTAGAGGTTCGGATATGAGATATCCGCTGAACCCCATATCTTATTAGATATCCATTAAGCCCATGAATTATTGGATCCTGAGATGAGATCCAATTATTGCTAATAAGAGATTATTGGGTAGAGACCTACTAATTCAAGAGGCTTGGGTAATTGGATGGAGATCCAATACCCAATAGGGCAAAAGATCTATTAGGGTTTTCAGGGGGCCTCTATAAATAGGAGGGAACCAAACCTCTATAAGCTAAGGGTTTCTTTTGGTAGCCACCTCCTGTTCTCCTCTCTCCAGAGAGAGAGATGCATCATTGCAATCCCTACCGTGTAGATACCGCTAGAGAGGAGGATGCTTGACCTCCTTTATCCTCTCCCATAGATCTACAGGAATTCAGGGATATACGATCTCCCTAGGTATCTTCTTTTACACGTGTAGTTTTGCGGATTTGTTTTTGACGCACCGATCTTCACAAGACGATAGAAACTTTCTATGGGAAATCTGGGGTTTTGTTTTCTGTTCTTCCGCTGCGCATGAGATATCGCTCCCTTGAAGGATTTCCCAACACAAACTTATGGAAGTGTTCAACGTCCGACAATATACTGAAGCCCCATCCAGTCCTGTGCCACCCAGGTGGTTCCAAGGGGCTGAGATGGCTGACATTTTGCACGGGGCTGCGGGTTGTAGAAATCAGCCCGTGGCATACAAAAACGAAGCCATTTTGGGGGTTTTTGAGTAGATGAAATGAGTGATCATTTTGCAGCGCTACAACCTACTATTTCTTACATTTTTACATAGGAAACACACTAAAAGTATGGCAAAACAGGCTACCAAGGATATGTATAAACATGGGCAAGTGATGAACAGTATGTTGAACAAAGTTGCTGCAAGTGTTCGACGACCGTTCGTGACATTCTCCCTACTTAAACTGTCGGCGCCCTCGTCGACGCTTGCTGGTAAGCTTTGATGGTTGCTTCTTCATGTTGGAGGGCATCTTGTAGCTCCTAACTAGCTTTGGTTTTGGGAAGCTTCCGTCACTTTACTAAGTATTCAATCTACTCAGCTCCATTGGGTAGCTTTGTCTTACGATCCGCTAAAATGGTCTCAACTCGCTTCTCATAGGAGGCTATGGTGGGAGGTTGTCGAGTTGAAACACCTCGGGAAGCATCTTGTGGATCGGAGTGGTAGACTTTCAAGTTGTTGGCATGGAAAACATTATAAATCTTAAGCCATGCCAACACCTGCAACTTGTAGGAGACGTTGCCCACCCTACTGATAATTGGGAAGGGGCCATCATACTTGCGCACTAATCCTTTGTGCACCTTGTTTCTAAAGAATTGGAGTGATGCTGGTTGGAGCTTCACCAACACCAAATCACTGACTTTGTATTCCTGTAGTCGCCTTCCCAAGTCTGCCCACTTCTTCATCTTTCTGGCCGCCTTCTCCAAGTAGGCCCGCGTAATATATGCATTTTGATGTCATTCTTTTGCCAAGTGATATGCGGACGGACTACTTCCTGTATATCCAATTACCCAAAAATCATCCCAAAAAATCAAGCATCTCGATCACTTATGATATTGTGCGAGATTCCCCAATACTTCACCACATTCTTCATCATTAGCTTACTGCTTCCTGCTTTTTATTGCTTCGACTTCATGTTCTTCCCTACTATTGGAAAATCCGTCATGGGGGAGTGACATCACATGCGTAGTAGAAGAATAGAAAACAAAACCCTAGAATTTTCGTAGAAAGTTTTCGTCATCGTGCGAAGATCGGTGCATCAAAACAAATCCACAAAAACTGCATGTGTTAAAGAAAATACCTAGGGAGATCGTATATCCCTGAATTCCTGCAGATCTATGAGAGAGGATGAAGGAGGTCAAGCGTCCTCCTCTCTAGCAGTATCCACACAACAGGGATTGCGACGATGCACCTCTCTCTCTAGGGAGAGGAGAACAAGAGGTGGCTACCAAAAACCCTCAGCCTATAGAGCTATGGTTCCCTCCTATTTATAGAGGCCCCCTGAAACCCTAATGGATCTTTTGCCCTATTGGGTATTGGATCTCCATCCAATTACCCAAGCCTGTTGCATTAGTGGGTTTCTACCCAATAATCCCTTATTAGCAATTCTTGGATCCCATATCACAATCCAATAATTCAGGGGCTTAATGGATATCCAATAAGATAGGGAGTTTAGCAGATATCTCATATCCGAACCTCTACTCGTCGCAACACCTACTATATGTGTGTGACCCTCTAGGCTCAATATCGAGCTGGTCGTGAGTTATACTTGTCAGAACTCCTTTTGATATAGTAAATTATTATCTCTATAATAATTCACCCAACTCATCGACTACAAACGTACTAGGCCACTACGCCGTGGCCCCCAAACGATATAAGGGAATCCAATCCTTTGGATCTATTTGTCCTCAGTTACCATGTATCTATAATCTCTCATCCATCTAATATCCCAAAGACCTTATACCGGGCATGGTGCTGTCAAGCCCATACGGTCTCTCCTTGAGTCTTGCTCTTGTCGGATTCTTCCGGAGAACCCTTTCTCTCTCAATCTGAATAACCTTGGCCAAGGATTTGTTTGAGCAAGAACACATAGGATATTCCTCTCATGATACCGAGAGCGGATGATCCTCTATTGACACTCAATAGCTCTCGTAAGGTTGGCTACCACTCCCAATGACCGGTTGTACTAGATATAGAACTTTCCAAACCTATAAGTCCGGTATCAAAGAGTGGAGTACTCATACAGGACATCCTTGGTGTCTCAAGTCTAAGGACCAGATACACTACTGGGACTACGGAATCGCTGTCTGACGTGAGATATCAATAACCATCCAACATTCCGTAGGCGGATCAATCAGTGAACTCATTCTCCAATGAGCACTTTCACTGTACCCTTAGTGTCCCCACACGAGTAGCTATGAGACCAGCTACCTCCATCATATGAATGAGTATACAGCACACCAGTCTATCCGGTTATCTCGATGTCCTTCTCGAGTAACCTATGACCAGGATAATTTAGGGTCTATGTTTAAAGGTGAATCGGTCTCATTATCATAATCTCATCATGATCAAATTCCCATTGCACAGATCTAAGGACATCATAATATACATCTAGATAATGTGAGATAATGCCAATAATCATAAGCAAAGAGATTGACGCAGCGTGTTACAGGTGCAATCACTCATGTGATTGGCTTGTAGGGCACCTATAACTAGCAATCTCCCACTTGACCTAAAGCCAATCACCAACATGTCTGATCCCCATCAGACCTCTGTGACGCTCAAAGACAATCTGAGTCAATGGCTTTATCAGTGGATCTGCAATGTTATCTTCGGATGGAACTCTTTCCACTACTACATCTCTTCGGGCCACGATCTCTCTAATAAGTTGGAACCTCCTCAAAACACTTCTAACGAGACCCGGGTTCCCTTATTTAAGTAATTGTCCCATATTTATCGTAATTTAAGGGAATCATATCCTCGCTGCTCGACATGACTCCTAGATCTGTGATGAACTTCTTCATCCAGACTCCCTCCTTTGCTGCCTCGGTCGCAGCAATGTATTCCATCTCTGTGGTCGAGTCAGCAATAGTGTCTTGCTTGGAACTCTTCCAGCATACTGCTCCTCCATTCAGGGTGAACACATACCCTGAATTAGACTTACTATCATCGGCATCAGACTAAAAGCTCGAGTCCGAGTAGCCCTCAACCTTGAGGTTACTACCTCCATATACTAGTAAAAGATCCTTAGTCCTTTTGAAGTACTTAAGGATACATTTTACTGCTTTCCAGTGCTCCAAGCCTGGATCTGCCTGATATCTGCTCGTGACACTCATAGCATGCGCTATATCAGGCCTGGTACATAGCATAGCATACATGATAGATCCTATCGCTGATGCATATGGCATCATATCCATGTGTGCTCTTTCTTCAAGAGTCTTTCGGGACATATTCCTAGAAAGTGATATTCCATGTCTCATTGGTATGAGACCTCTCTTAGAATTTTCCATGCCAAACCTTTTGACAATGGTATCTATGTACCTGGACTGGGACAAGCCAAGCATCCTCTTGGATCTATCTCTATAGATCCGTATCCCCAAAATGTAGGATGCTTCCCCTAAGTCCTTCATAGAGAAGTGCCTAGATAACCAAGTCTTTACTGTGGAGAGCATTCCTACATCATTCCCAATGATCAGGATGTCATCCACATATAATATCAAAAAGGTGATAGTGCTCCCACTTAATTTCCTATACACACAAGGTTCATCTACGTTATTAACGAAGTCATAAGATCTGATCGCCTCATCAAATCTTATGTTCCAACTTCGAAAAGCTTGCTTCAATCCATAAATGGACATAAGCAACTTGTACACCTTATCTGGGTTATCCTTGGATACGAATCCCTCAGGCCGTATCATATACACCTCCTCATCGATGTTACAATTGAGGAATGCGGTTTTGACGTCCATCTGCCAGATCTCATAATCATAGTGTGCTGCAATAGCCAATAGAATTCGAATGGATTTTAGCATGGCTATAGGTGAGAAAGTTTCGTCATAGTCAACACCTTACCTTTGATGATACCTCTTAGCCACTAGCCTTGCTTTATAGGTCTATACCTGTCCATCTACTTCAATCTTCTTTTTGAAGATCCACTTGCAACCAATGGGTACAATACCCTCGGGTGCATCAACTAGGTTCCAAACCTTGTTGGAGTATATAGAATCCATTTCTGAATTCATGGCTTCTTGCCATTTCCCAGAGTTTATGCTCATAATAGCCTCCTCGTAGGTCTGAGGATCAATATCCTCCGCATCTTCTCTTTAGATGTCTCACATATCTCTCAGGAGGATGGGATACTCTATCTGACCTACGTAAATTTGGAACTTGTGTGTTAGGTATCTGAACAGATTCTGGAATAGTGCTTGAGCTAGGTTCTCCAACCTCGCTCAACTCTATCATGCTCCCACTGTCTCCACCAAGAATGTGTTCCTTCTCAAGGAACACTGCTCTCTTGGCTACAAAGACCTTTCGGTCCTCATGGTGATAGAAATAATACCCACAAGTTTCTTTGAGGTATCCCACGAACTTGCACCATTCCATCCTAGATTCCAACTTGTCAGGGTTGTGTCTCTTAACGTGGGCAGGGCAGCCCCAAATCTTAACAACTTTAAGATCGGGCTTCTTCCCATTCCATATCTCATATGGAGTAGACATCACTGATTTAGTTGGAATTCTGTTTAGAAGGTAAGCTGCGGTCTCTAGGGCATATCCCCAGAATGAGATGGGTAGGTCGGCGAAACACATCATGGAACACACTATGTCTAACAGTGTATGATTCCTCCTTTCTGATATGCCATTAAGCTGCGGTATATAAGGATGTGTCCATTGGGATAAGATCCCATAGTCTTTGAGGAATTGGGTGAACTCTATACTCAAGTACTTAACTCCTCGATCTGATCGAAGGGTTTTAATACTCTATCTTGTTTTGTTCTCCACTTCTCGTTTCCTCTTAGACTCACTTACACTCATGATATGTGGAGTTGTATCTAGCATATATAGACCATTATGCAATGTTCCTTTCATGATGATCTGATCATCTAATATTATTGAACAACCATTGTTCTCAAAAACTAATTTATATCCACTAACTGTCAAACTTGAAATGGAAATAATGTTTTGATAATAGAAGGAACATAATAGCATGCATCTAATACAATAATAGCTCTACCAGGCAGATGTAAGGTGACCTTGCCAATAGCCAGTGCAGTAACCTTTGCTCCATTGCCCATCTTAAGGTCCATCTCGCCTCTGTTCAATCTCCTAGGTCCTACCAGAACCTGCAACGAATTGCAAATATGATAAGCACTCCCGGTATCTAATACCCATGTGTTATCACAAGATTCTGACAAATGGAGACTGATCATGAATGTACCTGAAGCTTCTCCAAGCTTCTGTTTCACCCTTTCTACAAGGTACTCTTTGTAGTTCCTCTTCTAGTGCCCATCTTTGCCGCAGTGGAAGCACTGGCCTTTGTCCTTTGTTGGGTCTTTCTTGGCAACCTTTGCCTTACCCATTTTGCCCTTGCCCTTGCCCTTGCCCTTCTTAAGGGTCTTCTCAGCCTTCCTTTTCTTTCTGGTCTCACCAGTGTAGAGAATCGGCTTCTCTTTCTTGATGGTGCTCTCTGCTTCTCTCAACATATTGAGGAGCTCTAGGAGGGTCACCTCAAGTTTGTTCATATTAAAATTCATTATGAACTGAGAAAAGGAATCTGGTAGGGACTGAAGCACAAGATCCACACACAAGTTATCCTCTAGGACTATTCCTAGACTTGTGAGTTTCTCGATCCACTCAATCATCTTAAGGACATGGTTCTGAATCGATGTCCCCTCAGTCATCCTAGCACGGAAAAGACTCTTTGATATCTCATATCGCTGAGTTCTTCCCTGTTCCTCAAATAGTTTACGGAGATGTAGGAGTATGGAATTAGCATCCATATTTTCATGCTCTCTGTAATTCAGTAGTCATAGAGGCCAACATATGGAATCATCTAAGTACTTCACATAACGAGCGATCTCATCCTCGCTTGCCCCTTCGTCGGGCGTAGGGATCACTATATCAAGGACATACGTGATTTTCTCCACCATGAGAACGATTCTTAGATTGCGAAGCCAATCCGTATAATTTGGACTAATGAGGCGGTTGGCATCAAGTATTCCACGTAAAGGATTTGAAAGCAACATTTTTCTGAAATAAAAGATGTAGCAGAAATAAATAAAATACAGACTTTGCAGAAATTTAAACAATTAAGATAAGAACTTTTATCTTAATGTATTCCCACTAATTTTTCACGAGACATACAACACCCTACGGTATGTGAATCGGAGACCCCCGGTGGATCTCTAGTGGGGATCAGGATCCAATCGGCGTCTTAACGTAACCTCGAGGGACTCGACCAATCACGTTAAGCTCGTAAAGGTAGGCAACTCTTGCCAATCACAACTCCTTATGATTCCCGTCCTGTTCGGCCTCCGAACCACCATGGTCTCGAGGGACTCGACCAACCATGATGTTCGGTTAAGTCATTAACATCGTTACCAGATGAGTCTGATTAGGTAATATACTCTCGAGGGACTCGACCAAGCATACCATGTCCTCAGGTCACCTCTGACATCTCTATGTCGTAGATAAGATGGTGAGATGTGATATAGGTGAGTCTCAAGGGACTCGATCAACTCAACCTACATCGGGAATCGGCTCCTAGCTATAACGATGGAAGGCCACATGGGTCAATCTAATTGCCTCATATTTATCGACTTAATATTATTAATGGAGAGGATTTTTGATTTGGTCTCCTAACATAATGTGTCACACACATACGTATTTAATATATATATCTACATCGCATGCAAATATATATATACTTATCTAGTAGGTGTATAACTAATCACACATCACATGAGCAATCACACCAGATGATCATGGACCATATCCTAATGTGATCAGGCCCGAGCCAGTGGGCCCAATCACTCACATCAAGATCTATGTGTACTTCGGCGCATCTCTATGCCCTGTGATCGTCCATCTCGCTTCGTCGGATCCGTCGGCATCTCAATGCATCTCCATGCGTCGGATCGTCCGTCTCAGCCTCGTGAGTCATGCTACCGCTGCGCCTCCTCATGTAATTACAACATAATTACAGGCATGCAAGCCCGATAATAAACGAGAAAAATAGAGACTCGCAGACCCCAATAATAATAATCACATGTACACACATCATATCACAAGTCCATGATCATCTGTCCACATTATACATCACATGTATATGTTATTTTATAGAACTACTAGATAAAAAATAATAGTTAATTAAACTATTTAATTAACATATTTAATTTTCTAAAATCAAGGACATAAAGGGAATTTTTGAATTCCTAGGGGTATTTTGGTAATTCGACTAAAGGGTATTTTGGTAATTCTGTCAAAAGGGACAAAATCCGAAATTTCTGAAATTTTGAAGGGCAAAATCATCTTTTGCCCAAAACCCTAATACCTTTCCCTACTATAGAGTTGCAGTCGCCGCCACCCTACCGACGGCGGCCACTGCGGTCGGGCACGCCGCCCCTGCTCGCGGGCGTAGCGCCCGCAAGCGATCTGTCCGTGGGCGGTGCTGCCCCTTGCGGGCTGGTCGTAGGCGACGCTGCCCCTTGCACAACTGGCCACGGGCGACGCTGCCCCTTGTAGGCTAGCCGTGAGCGGCCGGGCGACGCTACCCCTTGCGGGTGTAGCGCCTACCGGCGCCCGCAGGCGCTACCTAGTGCCGCTTTACCCACGGCGCGCGCCCGCGCGCTGCCTGCGCGCAGCCGTCGGCACTGCGAGCTGGCTCGTGGCCGCCAGGCTGTCGCAAAGCAGCCTTCTTGACGAGCAGCAATAGTTGTTGCCCTTTCTCGCTCTTCGCGCCAATAATTTTGACGATAAGACCTGTTCTAGATCACAACATACGCAGTTTAAGATCCGATCTTCGCACGAACAACCTGGCTCTGATACCGCTGTTGGGAAATCCACAAGGGGGAGCGGCATCACATGCGTAGCGGAAGAATAAAAAACAAAACCCCAGATTTCCCGTAGAAAGTTTCCGTTGTCGTGCGAAGATCGGTGCGTTAAAAATAAATCCATGAAAACTACACGTGTAAAAGAAGATACCTAGGGAGATCGTATATCCCTGAATTCCTACAGATCTGTGGGAGAGGATGAAGGAGGTCATGCATCCTCCTCTCTAGCGGTATCCACACGGTAGAGATTGTGACGATGCACTTCTCTCCCTGGGAGAGGAGAACAGGAGGTGGCTACTAAAAACCCTCAGCCTATAGAGCTATGGTTCCCTCCTATTTATAGAGGCCCTCTTAAAACCCTAATGGATCTTTTTGCCCTATTGGGTATTGGATCTCCATCCAATCACCCAAGCCTCTTGGATTAGTGGGTTTCTACCCAATAATCTCTTATTAGCAATTATTGGATCTCATCTTAGGATCCAATAATTCAAGGGCTTAATGGATATCCAATAAGATAGGGGGTTCAGTGGATATCTCATATCCGAACCTCTACTCGTCGTAACACCTACCATATGTGTGTGACCCTCTAGGCCCAATATCGAGCTGGCCGTGAGTTATACTTGTCAGAACTCCTTCTAACATAGTGAATTATTATCTCTATAATAATTCACCCAACTCATCGATCATGACGTGCAGGCCACTACGCCGCGGCCCCTAGACGATACAGGGGAATCCAATCCTTTGGACCTATCTATCCTCAGTTATCATGTATCTATAATCTCTCATCCATCTAATATCCCAGAGACCCTATACCGGGTATGGTGTTGTCAGGCCCATACGGTCTCTCCTCGAGTCTTGCTCTTGTCGAATTCTCCTGGAGAACCCTTTCTCTCTCAATCCGAATAACCTTGGCCAAGGATTTGTTCGAGCAAGAACACATGGGATATTCCTCTCATGATACCGAGAGCGGATGATCCTCTATTGACACTCAATAGCCCTCGTAAGGTTGGCTATCACTCCCAATGACCGGTTGTACTAGATATGGAACTTTCCAAACCTATAAATCTGGTATCAAAGAGTGGAGTACTCATACAGGACATCCTTGGTGTCTCAAGTCTAAGGACCAAATACACTACTGGGACTATGGAATCGCTGTCTGACGTGAGGTATCAATAACCATCCAGCATTCTGTAGGCGGATCAATCAGTGAACTCATTCTCCAATGAGCACCTGCACTGTATCCTTAGTGTCCCCACACGAGTAGCTATGAGACCAGCTACCTCTATCATATGAATGGGTATACAGCACACCAACCTATCCGGTTATCTCCTTCTCGAGTAACCTATGATCAGGATAATTTAGGGTCTATGTTTAAAGGTGAATCAGTCTCATTATCGTAATCTCATCATGATCTAATTCCCATTGCACAAATCCAAGGACATCACAATATACATCTAGATAATGTGAGATAATGCCAATAATCATAAGCAAAGAGATTGACGCAGCGTGTTACAGGTGCAATCACTCATGTGATTGGCTTGTAGGGCACCTATAACTAGCACCTACTTGACCCCGCAATGCATTCAACAAATGCATCGCACCCATTCGGGGTCCTTGCGACTTCTCATCATTGTTACCCGATTCGGAGCTACTCGAATTGAGAGCAACTGTCTTGCCCTTATCTGGCTTGGGGAGTTGATGGAAGCCGACAAGGCATTGAGTGCTTGCTTTTGTGGGCACTCCCACACCCTGTGTGGCCCTCCGCACAAGAAGCATCTGCTAGGTCTTGATGCCTTACCGTTTGAGTTTGGCCCCTTATGAAAACTCTTCTTCCTTTGCTCGCCCCCAAGTTCCTTCCTAGGAGGATGCTTTGGATGGTGATTTCCTATAGATTGTTTCTTCTTCCTCGAGTCCTCTGAAGAAACAAAGTCGGTGAGCCTTTCTGCGACTACAATTGCTCTGATCACATCAGGGACATTCCGTCGATGAAGTTCCTGTTGAGCCCATGGCTTTAGGCCGTCAAGAAAGCTAAATAGTTTATCTTTTTCAGACATGTCTTGAATGTCTAACATCAGTGCAGAAAATTGCTTCACATAGTCGCGAATGGAAGTCGTTTGGTGGAGTTGTCTCAACTTCCTCCTTGCTACAAACTCAGTATTCTCGGGTAGGAATTGAGTTCTTAACTCATGCTTCAAGTCGTCCCATGTGTCCACTCGGCACCGAGCTTGTTGAATCTCTTCCCAACGGGTTCTCCACCAAAGCTTTGCATCTCCGTTCAGATATATGGTCACTATTGAAACTTTGGTGTCCTTAGAGTCTGGCCTCATAGCTCGGAAGTACTATTCCATATCAAATAGGAAATTCTCGAGCTCCTTCGCATCTCTAGCACCCCCATAACAATGTGGGTCGGGCGCTCTGAAGCTTTGTGTCAATGCAACGCGGGTGTTGCTTCCCGCATTTAGCGCCCTTGTGAGCACTGTCACTTTGGAAGTGAGTTCCACCACCATTTCTCGCAGATGTTGTACGTAGTCCTTAGTGTTATCCGTTAGTCGGTCGACTAAGGCTTTAACCTTGTCGATCCGAGATTCAGCTTCCTCTTGCGAGCTCTCTACCCCAAGAAGCCTATGTTGGCCTTAGTAGAGTTCCTCCAAGCTCACTTCAATAACATCCAAGCGGGTTTCTGCCTCTATGATCTTTTCTCTATGGCTCATTTTCCCGATCGGCGCTCCAGATTGCGCCTCCTCCGCTTGTGACGAGTAGCCAACTTCTCGCTCATCATGTCCACTACCCCACTCTTCTTGAGCGACACCAGCAATGAGGGAGCGAGTTTGCACATGCAGCCCACCTGCAGTTGCTTGGGGCAACAATCCGGCTTGCCCTGTCTTACTCGATTCACCGTGATGTTTTGCCACGGCGAGATTGCGAAGTTTTTTTGCTGCTTGCTCAAATTGCTTGCTTGCTTTGATATCACAATGTCACACACTTAGCTAGAATTGCCTAAGTGGTGAGGCACCCTTGCGGTAAACACGAACTTAGCTGGAGTTGCCTAAGTCAAGAATCACCTTTGCGCCCACTTCGATCAGACTTAGCTTGGATTGCCTAAGTCTTGAGGCGCCCTTGCGACATATGCGTCTGCAAAGGGTCAACCGAACTGCAATCTCATGTAGGTCCCATAGGACCTGTAAAAAGAAAAGTTGATTAGTTTTAAAACGAGCGACGGACAAGTCTCGATGTCTCGCGAAGAGGGAAGCTTTACAAGCAATTGAGCGAGCACTTGGAGTGTAGGAAAACAAAGAAAGAGAGGAGAAAAATAAGGACTTTAGAAGAGTGAATGAGCAGCTGCAAGTCCGCAAACAACTACTCCCTGGGTGCCGGGTGCGAAGGCAAGTTTTCATCAAGTTGACGTGTAAACTTATGAAAGTGTTCAACGCTCGATAATATACCGAAGCCCCATTCAGCCCTATGCCACCCGGGTGGTTCCAAGGGGCTAAGATGGCTGACATTTCATGCGAGGTTGCGGGCTGAGCATGTGAAAATGGAGCCATTTTGGGGGTTTTTGGGCAGATGCAGTGAGCGATCATTCTGTAGTATTGCAACCTATTGTTTCTTATATTTTTACATGGAAAACACACCAAAAGTATGGCAAAATAGGCTGTCAAGGATATATACAAACATGGGCAAGCGACGAATGGTACGTTGAACAAAGTTGCTGCGAGTGTGCGACAACCGTTCGTGACAATATGGTGCAAGGTGACAGTTAGGAAATCCTTCCCTGCAATCTGGGTTTCCTGGCTACAGAGGCAACCTTGGGGCCAGGGATCCCTGGCCGCCCAAGGCAGCCCTACGGCTAAGGTTTCCTAGCCGTATTGGGTACCCTAAGGTAGGGTACCCCAAAGAGCTGCAAAGTAATTAATTAAATTATTTAATTATTATTATTATTATCTAGTAGTCCTACATGATGATGTGCACATGTGATGTATGATGTGGACGGATGATCATGGACCATGTGATCTGTGTGTACATGTGATTATCATTATTGGGGCCTACGAGCCTTCCTTTTTTTTCTCGTTTATTGTCAGTCTTGCATGTATATGATTATGTTGTAATTACATGATGAGGCATAGTAGAGGCGTGGAAGCAATAGTGTGACCCACGAGGTCGAGACGGATGATCGCAACGCATAAAGATGCGTCGAGATGCCGACGGAACTGACGAGGATGAGATGGACGATCATAAGGCATTGTAGGCTAGGTCACATGTACGAGAGAAGGATTAAAAAGTTGCTGAAGAATGGATACCTAGATCCATTCGACTATAAATTATATGCAACTTGCGAACCTTACCTTCATGGAAAGATAACCAACTCTATTTACTGGAACTGGAGAGAGAGCCACTGAGTTGCTAGAACTCATATATAGTAATGTATATGGTCCCATGCCAACTTATATCATAGGTGGTTACTCCTACTTCATTACTTTTACTGACGATTTCCCCTAAGTCCAGTGGAACTGGGAGCGTTATCACTTTTTTGGTGTTGTACATGAATGATATCCTGATCATTAGGAATGATGTGGGAATGCTCTCCACAGTAAAGGCTTGGCTATCTAGACATTTCTCTATGAATGACTTAGGGGAAGCATCCTACATATTAGGGATTTGAATCTATAGAGATAGATTCAAGAGTATGCTTGGCTTATCCCGATCCAGGTACATAGACATCATTGTCAAAAGGTTTTGACATGAAAATTTTCAAGAGAGGTCTCGTATCGATAAGATATGGGATGTCACTTTCTAGGAGTATGTCCCCAAAGATTCCTAAAGAAAGAGCACACATGAATAGAATACCCTATGCCTCAGTGATAGGGTCTATCATGTATGATATGCTATGTATGAGGCCTGATATAGCGTATACTCTAAGTGTCACCAGCAAATATCAAGCGAATCCAGACTTAAAGCACTAAAAAGCAATAAAGTGTATCCTTAAGTACTTGAGAATGACTAAGGATCTTTTACTAGTATATGGAGGAAGTGTCCTTAGGGTTAAGGGTTACACAAACTCGAGTTTCCAATCTGATGTCGATAATAGCAAGTCTAATTCTAGGTATGTGTTCACCTTGAATGGAGGAGTAGTATGCTGAAAGAGTTCCAAGCAAGACACCACTACTGACTCGACCATAGAGGTGGAGTCAATTGCTGCTGTAGAGGCAGCAAAGGAGAGCGTCTGAATAAAGAAGTTCATTATAAATCTTGGAGTCATGCTAGGTAGCAAGGAGCTGATTCCCTTATATTGCGACAACAACTGGGTGATTGCTCAAGCGAAGGAACCCAGGTCTCATCATATTTCGAAGCACGTTCTGAGGAGGTTTTACCTGATCAAAGAAATCGTCATGCGAAGAGATGTAGCAGTGGAAAGAGTTCCATCTGAAGATAATATCATAGATCCACTGACGAAGCCGTTGTCTCGAATTGTCTTCGAGCATCAGAGGGGTGTGATGGGGATCAGATGCGTAGGTGATTGGCTTTAAGTCAAGTGGGAAATTGCTAGTCATAGGTGCCCTGTAAGCTAATCATGTGAGTGATGGCATGTGTGACATGATATGTACTCTTTTTGCTTATTATTATTATTTGACATTTTATCTTGCATCTTGCATATATTATGATATCCATGGATCTGTACAATGAGAATCGGATCATAATGAGATCATGATAATAAGATCGATTCACCTTTAAATATAGGTCCTAAATAATCCTGGTCGTAGGTTACTTGAGAGGGACATCGAGATAACCGAGCAGACTGGTCTTATAGCTGCTTGTGTGGGAACACTAAGGATACAGTGCAGGTGCTCATTGGAGAATAAGTTCACTGATTGATCCACTCACAGAATGTTGGATGGTTAATGATACCTTATTATCAGACAACGATTTCGTAGTCCCAGTAGTGTATCTGGTCCTTATACTTGAGAAACCAAAGATGTCTTATTTGAGTACTCCACACTTTGATACTAGACTTATGGATTTGGAAGTTCCAAATCTAACACAGCCAGTCATCGGGAATGGTAGCCAATCTTATGAGGGCTATTGAGTGTCGATAGAGGATCATTCGCTCTCGGTATCATGAGAGGAATATCTCATGTGTTTTTGCTCAAACAAATCTTTGGCCAAGGTCATTCGGATTGACAGAGAAAGAGTTCTCCAGGAGAATCCGATTTGAGCAAAACTCGATGAGAGACTGTATAGGCCTGATAGCACCATGTCTAGTATATAGTCTTTGGGATATTAAATGGATGAGAGACTATAGGTACATGGTAACTGAGGACAGATATGTTCAAAGGATTTGATTCCCCTATATCGTCTAGGGACTATGGCATAGTGGCCTAGTATGTCTGTAGTCAATGAGTCGAGTGAATTATTATGGAGATAATAATTCACTGATCTAGAAAGAGTTATGATAGGTATGACTCATGACCAGCTCGATATTGTGCCTAGAGGGTTACAGACATGTGGTAGGTATTATGACGAGTAGAGGTTTGGATATGAGATATCCGTTGGAGCCCCTATCTTATTGGATATCCACTAAGTCCTTGAATTATTGAATCTTATAGATGAGATTCAATAAGAGCTAATATGAGATTATTGGGTAGAGACTTATTAATCTGAGAAGCTTGGGTAATTGGATAGAGATTCAATACCCAATAGGGCAAGATCTATTAGGGTTAAGTTGACAGGGGACCTCTATAAATAGGAGAGAATCAAAGGCCCATAGTCTAAGGCTTTTTGACAGTCACCTCCTATTCTCCTCTCCCCCTCTCCTCCTCAGCCAACAGCGATATTTTGAGGCATGTGGACAACAAGAAGGGTCGACCCTTTCTTGATTGTGTGGTGTGTGCAGTGAGGAGTTTTGACCAATGATTTTGAGTAGTGTCATCACAGCCTCTACTTTGTGGATCACCACCAGAGAGAAGGGCACTTGAGCCTTGTAGATCACCGCTAGAGAGGAGGGCACTTGAACTCCTTCATCCAGTCCTACAGATCTGCAAGAATTTAGAGATATACGATCTCCGTAGGTAATTTTCTTACGCGTAGTTTTTCGATTTTGTAGATTTTTACGTACTAACTTTTGCACAATGATAAGAATCCTTTTTCTGTGGGAATCTGTGATTTTTTGTTTTTGTTTTTCCGCTACGCATATGATGTCGTCACAGATTCCCCAACACCTGGTGCACATGGTAATGCTAGATATATTGAGCATACGTTGCCTGAGATTGAAGGGAAGGATTTTAGGAAGGATTCACAAGTAAACTTAATTTTTCCTATTTTTCAGTATAGAGTTTCCTTAATAAAATTGAACTACCATGAGATGCAAGAAAGAATGGATTTGATCAAAACTGAGCAAATAAAGATGAGGAGAAAGTAGAAAATTTTACACATGTTATTGAAGAGAAGGAAAAAATAACAGGAAACAACAAATATTTTATAAGAACAGAATAAAGCGCCAGCATGCTTTGATAGTTACGACAGACAACCTTTATTTCACAAAGTTCAAGCTTTATTGCAAGGTTAGTACATGCCTACATCGTTTTTCATTTCATATCCTAAGTAGGACCGTAGCAGTGTATAAGAGAAGATGAGAATTATATATATATATATATATATATATATATATATATATATATATATATGTATGTGTATGTGTATGTATATATACATATATATATATATATGTGTGTGAGAATTATATATATATATATATATATATATATATGTGTGTGTGTGTGTGCATGTGTATGTATAAATACATATATATAAATATGTATACATATGTATGTATACATACATATGTATATACATATATATATATATATGTACATATGTGTGTATATGTATGTATATATATATGTATACATATATATGTATACATGTATACATGTATAAGGTTGCCTAAAGCAGAATTGAGATTGCAGTATGGTTTTATAGAAAAAAGTGCTTTGGTTCAAGTAACTTGTATTAGCTTTTTATCAATTCTGATTGTAATTTTGCATGACAAAAAATTTTGTGTTTTTTATTCATTTCTGCATCTCTTTGAAGATCTTGCGCTTCAATGACGGAATCTTCCAGCCACATTCCAATGAAGAAAGAGAAAGGAAGTTAGAGGTCCACCGTCCAATTACAGGCTAAAAATAAAGAACAATCCAAGAATTTTAGTGTTTCTCTGCAATTCTAAGTGGCAAAATCTTTTAGTTGATTTATCTTTTCCCACTATGATCAGTAGAATGTACATAGCTTGCTGCACTAGTGTCTAGGCATGTACTATTTGTATGTTCTCATTTGAAATGGGAGCTTGGGCTTTACGTGAGTTTTGGTCATGATAGTATATCCATTTATGCATGTATTTGCCGTGTACAGTGTCAATAATTTTGCAACTTTGGTAGCTGCAGGCCTTACATAACTTTTTTGTTTGAGCAGTAATTCCCTGGGTCTTCTTTTGTTTATGTATTTGTTTAGTTTATATTGATGCAATTGCAGTCTTGGAATCATGACAACTTTATTCTAATGCACATGAATAACTGCCCTCAAAACTGGTTCACATGTCATTCTGCTTTTTCTTCATAACCTGATTTAGAAAAATAAAATGGAGAATAGTCTCATGAAAATGTGCTTACAGTTTTACACATTCTTATCTTGACGACCAGGCTTTGATGGACGTAACTGTTATGCTGATGAACACTATCTGCCGACTCTATTCACTGTCAGCACATGTGATCATTTGTATTATCAGCTTGCAAAGTTATATTGTATCTGGTAATTTAATTAGTGATTTCCAAGGTTTCAATATCTCTGATTCCTGCATATGATTGACCCTATTAGCATTGCAAACTGGTCGGTGACATGTGGATTGGTCTGAAGGAAAGTGGCGTCCAAAATCATACCGTGCTGCAGAAGTGTGGTGTGAACTACTGAAGAATATAACTGTATGGTTTCTCCCCTTTATTCTTTAAATATTGTGTTAATCACAGATGTGGTTATTCTCTTTCTGATGTTATTGTTCTTGGCAATCTATTGATGAAAATTACCATGTCACAAGTGATGAGAAGGTAATATACTAAAACCTTCTGCTTATGCATTTTCTTTTTCTTTTCATTTCATATTTTTCTTGCTCAATGTAGTCTCTGACTTACATATAATTTCGACTTGAAAGATATGAAGAAATGCAGCTTAATCCTTGCATATTAACAATGTTCTAGATAATTTTTTAATTCAGAGCATGGTTTTAAATATTGATCTGATCGACATGTCAACAATGTTTACTGTTCTGACTGATTATCAAAATTGAAATATCTAGTTCATTATTAGTACAATATCGACCATACCAGGTGGTATAAATGGATGTATCAATTCTCAGTATCTAAGCATATAGTTTGATATTTAGTTATTGACACAATTATCATTCAATGATACCAGGTAGTATAGGTCAGTGTACTGCTTAGTATGCCATTTTCATATCAGTGGGACTGTTATTTGAAACTCTGTTCTCAGTTTAGTATGATGCAAATATAATTTAGAACTCTGCCACAGTATGTTAGAGGTAGGATATTGGTATCCAAACAGGTCATTGCCATTAGCCTGCAATAAAATATTTAATCTACAGGGTAAAATGTCCAATGTAATTGTAACAGCTTGTGTTGTATCAGCCTGCTCTTTGGGCTTGTAGAAAATATTTTGAGGTTCTTGTAATGTGTAGGGGCCCTTATGTGCCAGATGATCTTAGTCACAGCAGATCATCAACTTACTGTCTCATAAAAGCTTCCTAGAACTTTGTTCCACTGGCTTAAGGGGTATAATGAACATATAACACCTGAAATCTTGTCTATCCATGAGCTTTTTTTTTTTCAATTTATTTAACAGCTATGTCTCTGTTTAAATGAATTAGCGTCATTTGCATTGAGCCATTGGCAAGTGATTTCTCTTCAAAGTAAACTATTGTCAATATTCCAACCAAACTAATCTTCTTCACATTGCCTAAAAGCCATGTTCTTTGCCCATTTGAGGTGAGATATTTCTCTGTGTAATTTATAACCAAATGATTTGTCTGATAGATATACAATACAAATTAAAAGAAAAAAGCCAGTCACTAATTGATCGCATGAAGTGCACATGTTAAGTATGCTATCCATGTTTTATTTCAAAGAAAAAGCCAATAATGATATAAGCTTCATGAATTTTGCAGAAAGTTGAGATGTGGATACCATGTTTATGGAACGGAATGAGGAGACCATGTTATTTGTTTGCCAGGAAATTTTTGCCCGACGCCCTTACAATATGATACAGTTCTCTAATTACACTGTCGTCTGAGTTATCCCCACAACTAACATTTATCTTGTAAGACTGTTAGTGTTTTTAGTAAATCTCTCTCGATCATGACAAATCATTTATCTTGTGATGGAAATCATCAATTTAGCAACCATATACCCCGATAGCTAAAGAGCTATGATACATATGGAATGCAAATTGACACCCTCCAACGAATTGAAAACAAGGCGGATCGTTCAAGAATGAAGTAAGGAAAACTATTCTAATCACTTATCAATAGAAAATTGATGAAATAACTAGAAAGGCATGATGATGCAATTAATAGATTGGAAGGTGAACCACGGCGTAGGAGACAATTTGGGAAGTATAACATTTCTTCAACACCGGTGAGTGTTTTTGTTTTTAAGTTCTTGCATGAACTTTAGAACTTATCGGGCTTTTCTGCTTGTGGCGTTCAAACCAAATCTTTGCTTTTCCTTTGACTTATCAGACTTATTAGTTTGTGGCGTCTTAAGGGAATTCAAAGTGCTATTCTAGTTATTTCATCAATTTTCTATTGATAAGTGATTAGAATAGTTTTCCTTACTTCATTCTTGAACGATCCGCCTTGTTTTCAATTCGTTGGAGGGTGTCAATTTGCATTCCATATGTATCATAGCTCTTTAGCTATCGGGGTATATGGTTGCTAAATTGATGATTTCCATCATTTGGTATCAGAGCACGGCTCAAGTTTGAGGTTTGCTTATCCATTTATTTGTTATCTTTTAACAAAACTGACAAAAGTTTGCCTAGTGTTATTGTTAATCTTTTACAGGAAAATGAGGATATCTTTCCCGAAGAAGTTCCCAATGGTTTGCCACCAATTAGAGGAATTGAGCATCAAATTGATTTCATTCCAGGTGCAAGCATACCAAATAGGCCAGCATATAGATGCAACCCAGAAGAGACCAAGGAAATCCAAAAGCAAGTCAGTGAGCTTATGGAAAAGGGGTATGTGCGAAAGCATGAGTCCATGTGCAGTTCTGTTCTTTTGGTGCCTAAAAGGATGGATCTTGGAGAATGTGTGTTGATTGCAGAGCCATCAACAAAATCACGATAAAAATATCGACATCCTATTCCTAGGCTAGATGACATGTTAGATGAATTGCATGGTTCTTGTCTATTTTCAAAAATTGATTTGAAATCTGGATATCATCAAATAAGAATGCATGAGGGTGATGAATGGAAAACTGCTTTTAAAACTAAACATGGTTTATATGAATGGTTAGTGATGCCTTTTGGCTTAACTAACGCACCTAGCACTTTTATGAGATTGATGAACCATATTTTGCGTGCTTACATTGGAATGTTTATAGTGGTTTATTTTGATGATATACTTGTGTATAGCAAAAGTTTAGATGAGCATGTAACACATTTAAAAGCTATTTTTGATGTGCTTAGAAAACAAAAGTTATATGCTAATCTACAGAAATGCACTTTTTGCACTAATGAAATTACTTTTCTTGGATATGTTGTAAACGATAAAGGAATACATGTTGATCAAGAAAAAGTAAAAATAATTAAAGTAGCCAAAACCCACTAGTGTTAGTGATGTTAGAAGTTTTCATGGTCTTGCTAGCTTTTATAGAAGATTTATTAAAGATTTTTCTACCATTGCTGCACCATTAACTGAATGCATCAAAAAGAATATTGAATTCAGATGGGGTAAACAACAAGATGATGCTTTTAACTTGCTTAAAGACAAACTCAGTTCAGCACCTTTGCTTGCTTTACCTAACTTTGCTAAAACTTTTGAGATTGAGTGTGATGCGAGTGAAATAGGTATTGGAGTCTTAATGCAATAAGGTAGACCTATTGCCTTCTTTAGTAAGAAGCTATGTGGAGCAAGTCTTAACTATCCGACATATGATAAAGAATTTTATGCTCTGGTAAGAGTGTTAGAGACATGGCAGCACTATCTTTGGCACAAGGAATTCATTATACATACCGATCATGAGTCTTTGAAATATCTCAAAGGACAAGGAAAGCTAAGTCGTAGGCATGCAAAATGGGTGGAGTTTATTGAATCCTTTCCATACATCATCAAGTACAAACAAGGTAAAGAAAATGTAGTCGCCGATGTTCTTTCTAGAAGGTATGCTCTAATTTCTAAACTTGATGCAAAATTAATGGGTTTTGAATACATTAAAGATTTATACAATTCTGACAATGATTTTGCTAATGTTTATGGGGCATGTGAAAAGGGGTTTTGATAAGTTCTTTAGACATGATGGTTTTCTTTTCAAAGAAAACAAGCTGTGTGTTCCTCAATGTTCAATGAGAGAATTACTTGTGAGAGAAGCACATAGTGGAGGTTTAATGGGACATTTTGGAGTTAGAAAAACTTTAGATGTATTAAGTGATCATTTCTTTTGGCCACGCATGAAAAGGGATATTGAGAAATTGTGTGAGAAATGCATCACTTGTAAACAAGCTAAATCTAAAGTAATGCCTCATGGGTTATATACACCCCTTCCTATAGCTAGTGAACCTTGGGTTGATATATCAATGGACTTTGTCTTAGGTTTACCTAGGTCAAAAGGAGAGAGATTCTATTTTTGTTGTTGTTGATAGGTTTAGCAAGATGGCACATTTCATTCCTTGCCATAAAAAGCAGATGATGCAACACATGTTGCGGGACTATTTTTCAAAGAAATTGTGAGGTTACATGGCATCCCAAGGACAATTGTGAGTGATAGAGATGTGAAGTTTCTTAGTCACTTTTGGAGAACACTTTGGAGTAAGTTGGGTACAAGATTATTGTATTCAACCACTTGTCATTCACATACAGATTGGCAAGCGGAGGTGGTAAATCGAACTTTATCAACACTTTTGAGGCCATAATTCAAAAAATTTAAAAAATTGGGAGGAGTGTTTGCCACATGTGGAGTTTGCTTATAATAGAAGTGTGCATGCTACAACAAATCATTCCCCATTTGAAGTTGTGTATGGGTTCAATCCATTAACTCCTATGGATTTGCTACCTTTACCATTGGAAAAAGCTAATTTGGATGGTAAGCAAAGAGCTGAATTTGTAAAAGCATTGCATGAGAAAGTTCGAACACAAATTGAAAGAAAACTCTACAATATAAGAAACAACACAACAAAGGTCGAAAACAAGTAGTATTCGAACTGGTGACTGGGTTTGGGTACACTTAAGAAAGGAAAGATTTCCCAATCATAGGAAGTCTAAACTAATGCCAAGAGGAGATGGTCCATTTCAAGTCCTTAAAAATCAATGACAACGCATATAAGCCGGAACTACCAGTGAGTATGGCAACGTTAATGCAACATTCAATGTTTCGATCTATCTTTGTTTGATGTAGGTGATGGAGGCTATGATTCGAGGACGAATCCTTTCCAGGAAAGGGGGAATGATATAAACCAGCAAGTTGATCATAATTCGATTAAAGACCCTTTAACTATTCATGGAGGACCAATGACGAGATTGATAGGAGATGTAAGAGATCATCTAGAAAGGCATGATGATGCAATTAATAGATTGGAAGGTGAACCACGGCGTAGGAGACAATTTGGGAAGTATAACATTTCTTCAACACCGGTGAGTGTTTTTGTTTTTAAGTTCTTGCATGAACTTTAGAACTTATCAGGCTTTTCTGCTTGTGGCGTTCAAACCAAATCTTTGCTTTTCCTTTGACTTATCGACTGTTAGTTTGTATGGCGCCTTAAGGGAATTCAAAGTGCTATTCTAGTTATTTAATCAATTTTCTATCGATAAGTGATTAGAATAGTTTTCCTTACTTCATTCTTGAACGATCCGCCTTGTTTTCAATTCGTTGAGGGTGTCAATTGCATTCCATATGTATCATAGCTCTTTAGCTATCGGGGTGTATGGTTGCTAAATTGATGATTTCCATCATTTGGTATCAGAGCACGGCTCAAGTTTGAGGTTTGCTTATCCATTTATTTGTTATCTTTTAACTTTTTCCTATTCTCTTATCGCAATATCCATAATTGCTATTCTTCCTTTCTACTTATTGTTGTGTTTCTTGTGCTATTATCGCTTGTTCTTCATTTTCCCCTCACTTTATTGTCAAAAAAAAAAAAAGAAAGAGAGCAGAAAGTTCAAAAAAAAAGGGAGAGAGTGAAAATCAAAAGTAAAAAAAGAGAGAGGAAATCAAGACAAAAAAAAAGAGAGGAGAAGATCAAAGGTCAAAAAAAAAAAAGAAAGAAAGAAAGAAAGAGATCAAAATTTTAAAAAAAAATTATGAATTCAGGGACTTCTTGAAAATTACAGAATTCTATCTTCATAATTTTGAATTCTTGTTTCTGGTTTGGAATTTTTTTTATTCCAGAAAATCTTTTTTAATTCATTTGATACTTGAATTCTAATCTTTGCTTATTATTGAAGTGTATTACACACTCCTTTAAACTTGGCTTATATATTTTTGCTTTATATCCAATTTCAATACCCTTGAATTGCCCACAATCTGAATTGTTTGTTTAAGTTTCTTAGTTAATCTAAGAACTCAAAGAACAAAACAAGAGGTAAAAGGCAAGAGTAGTGAGATCAATATCGAAAAAAAGCCAAACATTGTGTGAAAATACGAGTGGAGTGAATCAAATCTTCAAGAAACACGTGAGAGAGTGTTGGTGAGGCTATTCTAACTTTGTTTTTCAGGTTGCAAATATGTCTAAAGAAAAGGAAGCGAGTTCTTCATCAAATGATCTTTTGCTTCAAGCAATGCAACAACAATTTGAACGTATGTTCAAAGTGATAGGAGATGTAAGAGATCATCTAGAAAGGCATGATGATGCAATTAATAGATTGGAAGGTGAACCACGGCGTAGGAGACAATTTGGGAAGTATAACATTTCTTCAACACCGGTGAGTGTTTTTGTTTTTAAGTTCTTGCATGAACTTTAGAACTTATCGGGCTTTTCTGCTTGTGGCGTTCAAACCAAATCTTTGCTTTTCCTTTGACTTATCGTGACACAGGTTGTGGCGTTTTAAGGGAATTCAAAGTGCTATTCTAGTTATTTCATCAATTTTCTATTGATAAGTGATTAGAATAGTTTTTCTTACTTCATTCTTGAACGATCCGCCTTGTTTTCAATTCGTTGGAGGGTGTCAATTTGCATTCCATATGTATCATAGCTCTTTAGCTATCGGGGTATATGGTTGCTAAATTGATGATTTCCATCATTTGGTATCAATGATGGAAATCATCAATTTAGCAACCATACACCCCGATAGCTAAAGAGCTATGATACATATGGAATGCAAATTGACACCTCCAACCGAAAACAAGGCGGATCGTCAAGAATGAAGTAAGGAAAACTATTCTAATCACTTATCAATAGAAAATTGATGAAATAACTAGAATAGCACTTTGAATTCCTTAAGACGCCATACAAACTAACAAAGTCAAAGGAAAAGCAAAGATTTGGCTCAACGCCACGCGTAAAAGCCCGATAAGTTCTAAAGTTCATGCAAGAACTTAAAACAAAACACTCACCTGTTGAAGAAATGTTATACTTCCCAAATTCTGTCTTACATTTTGATTCAGTTCATTTATATAGTATGAGGCTTAGTACAAAGGGAATGAATGCATTAAATAACATTCATATTCCGAATTCATGATTTTTGGTAATCATAGCTGAATGGACTTTTATTCTTTAAGATGATGTCTTCAAATTTGTCCTTCTCTCTTAATGATCATGTTGACCATTTTAGGCTCTTCTTCCAACCATAGAATCTTGACTGAGTCTTGACTAGCTTGATCCTTCCAAATGTTTTCCAATAAACAGGTTAAGGCTTCTTTCATCCTCTTAGCTTTAGCTCTCGTCATTGATCCTCCATGAATAGTTAAAGGGTCTTTAATCGAATTATGATCAACTTGCTGGTTTATATCACTTAGATTAAAGAAACGACAGAATCGGATTTAGTGGTCATATGGCTGCATCAATTGAGAGAAGAAGAACATAATGCTCACCCAACTGCAATCTTTTGAAGCTATAGGATTCCAAAGTCACCAACAGAGATGCATGTTTGTGATGACAAGAAGCTTGCAAATATCCTAAATACATGGGAAAAAGGGGAAATAATCACTTTATAACAGTTGAACAAAATTTTCTGTCCGAAGTTTAAATAACCAACCAAAGAAGATAAGGAAAACTAAATTACAGGGCGTAGTGTACCACAAAATAGCAGCCATCCCAAGCATACCCAAGCAATTCTGTGCCATCCGAAGTGCCCCCAACAATCTTCCATTTTTTTTCAAGGACCAGATTGACAGAATAGTATTACCAAAGCTTGAGCTTCACTATTTTACAAGGATTCTTACAAGATGATATAAACCAGCAAGTTGATCATAATTCGATTAAAGACCCTTTAACTATTCATGGAGGACCAATGACGAGAGCTAAAGCTAAGAGGATGAAAGAAGCCTTAACCTGTTTATTGGAAAACATTTGGAAGGATCAAGCTAGTCAAGACTCAGACAAGATTCTATGGTTGGAAGAATAGCCTAAAATGGTCAACATGATCATTAAGAGAAGGACAAATTTGAAGACATCATCTTAAAGAATAAAAGTCCATTCAGCTATGATTACCAAAAATCATGAATTCGAATATGAATGTTATTTAATGCATTCATTCCCTTTGTACTAAAGCCTCATACTATATAAATGAGGTTGAATCAAAATGTAAGACAGACAATTTGGGAAGTATAACATTTCTTCAACAGTGAGTGTTTTTGTTTTTAAGTTCTTGCATGAACTTTAGAACTTATCGGGCTTTTACGCTTGTGGCGCTCGAACCAGATCTTTGCTTTACCTTTGACTTATCAGACATGTTAGTTTGTGGCGTCTTAAGGGAATTCAAAGTGCTATTGAAGATATTTGATGAATTATCTATAGATAAGTAATTAGAATAGTTTTCCTTACTTCATTCTTGAGCGATCCGCCTTGTTTTCAATTCGTTGGAGGGTGTCAATTTGCATTCCATATGTATCATAGCTCTTTAGCTATCGGGGTATATGGTTGCTAAATTGATGATTTCCATCATTTGGTATCAGAGCACGGCTCAAGTTTGAGGTTTGCTTATCCATTTATTTGTTATCTTTTAACTTTTTCCTATTCTCTTATCGCAATATCCATAATTGCTATTCTTCCTTTCTACTTATTGTTGTGTTTCTTGTGCTATTCTTGTTTGTTCTTCATTTTCCCCCTCACTTTATTGTCAAAAAAAAAAAAAAAAGAGAAAAAAAAAAAAAAAAAAAAAATCAAAAAAAAAAAAAAAAGAAAGAAAGAAAGAGAGGAGAAGATCAAAGGTCAAAAAAAAAAAAAGAAACAAAAGAAAGAAAGAAAGAGATCAAAATTATAAAAAAAAAATTATGAATTCAAGGACTTCTTGAAAATTACAGAATTCTATCTTCATAATTTTGAATTCTTGTTGCAGGTTTGGAATTTTTTTTTTATTCCAGAAAATTTTGTTTATTCATTTGATACTTGAATTCTAATCTTTGCTTATTATTGAAGTGTATTACACACTCCTTTAAACTTGGCTTACATTTTTTTGCTTTTATATCCAATTTCAATACCCTTGAATTGCCACAATCTGAATTGTTTGTTTAAGTTTCTTAGTTAATCTAAGAACTCAAAGAACAAAACAAGAGGTAAAAGGCAAGAGTAGTGAGATCAATATCGAGATAAAAAAGCCAAACATTGTGTGAAAATACGAGTGGAGTGAATCAAATCTTGATGAAACACGTGAGAGAGTGTTGGTGAGGCTATTCTAACTTTGTTTTTCGGGTTGCAAATATGTCTAAAGAAGAGGAGGCGATTTCTTCATCAAATGATCTTTTGCCTCAAGCAATGCAACAACAATTTGAGCGTATGTTCAAAGTGATAGGAGATGTAAGAGATTATCTAGAAAGGCATGATGATGCAATTAATAGATTGGAAGGTGAACCACGGCGTAGGAGACAACCGACATTCGTCTATGATGAATATAATGATAGAGATGACCTCGGCGATGACCAAGTCACTCTAATTGGTCAAAATGTTAATCCTCTGAGACAAACTAGGAGAGGGCGTTTTGATGGTGTGGAGCGAAACATAGGCGACATCAAAATGAAAATTCCTTCTTTTCAAGGAAAGAATAATCCAGATACTTATTTGGAGTGGGAACGAAAAGTGGAGCTAATCTTTGAATGTCACAACTACTCCGAAGAGAAAAAGGTAAAATTAGCTGCTGTTGAATTTTGTGATTATGCTATAATTTGGTGGGATCAATTATGTAAAGACAGACGTAGAAAAGGTGAAAGGCCAGTAGAGACTTGGATAGAGATGAAACAAATCATGAGGAGGAGATTCGTCCCAAGTCATTACTATCGGGATTTGCATCAACTGCAAACTTTGACACAAGGTTCCATGAGCGTTGATGAATATCACAAGGAGATGGAGATAGCCATGATAAGGGCTAATGTGGAGGAAGACCGTGAGGCTACAATGGCTCGATTCTAAGTGGATTAAACAAGAACATTGGTGATCTTGTGGAATTACAGCATTATGTGGAGATTGATGATATGGTGAATATGGCCATGAAGATTGAGAGACAACTCAAAAGAAAAGGCACAAGGTATGATTCAAAACCTTATTCGGGTTCTTCTTCATCTTGGAAACCGAATTAGAGTAAAAAAGATGATAAACCCATTGTTAAGCCTAAAATTGATGGAATTAAAGGCAAAAATGAATTTGGCAGCAAGGGTAAAGGTGAGAATCAACCAAATCAAAGTAGAAGTATTAAGTGTTTTAAGTGTCTTGGGCATGGACATATAGCACGTGAATGTCCTAATAAGAGAGTTATGATTCTAAGAGATGGGAATATAGAATCAAAGTGAAAGAGAGGATGATGATGACATTCCAGAGGATACTAGTGACGAGAATATGCTAAAGGTGAAATTTTGGTTATTCAACGCACTTAGTTTACAAAGTAAAAATGATGAACATGGTGAACAACGTGAAAATTTGTTTCATACTCATTGTTTGATTGCTAACAAGTTGTGCAATGTGATTGTTGATAGTGGAAGTTGTACCAATGTGGCAAGTACCTTGCTCGTGGAGAAACTAAAATTGCCTACTATCAAACATCCAAAACCGCATGTTGCAATGGTTGAATGATAGTGGTGTAGTAAAGGTAAATCAGCAAGTGTTAATTCATTTTTCAATTGGTAGATATGAGGATGAAGTTTGGTGTGATGTGTATGCTAGTCACATGTTGTTGGGGAGACCATGGCAATATGATCGTAGGGTAACACATGATGGGTTCAAGAACCGTTATTCCTTGATCATAGATGGACAGTAAATATCAACTTGGACCGTTGCCTCCGAAGACAATTCTTGAAGACCAGATGCATAAAACAACAATATGAGGAGCTTGAGTCTTCATTAACCAAAACATTTGGGAGGGAGCAAGTAAGAGAGAAAAAGAAAAAGATGAGATGAGTAAAATAAGAGTATTGAAAAACACAAGGGGAGAGAAAACAAGGAAGGCTTGAGGAAAGAAAATGAGTGTTTATGCCAAATGAGTGATGTAAAAAGGCCTTAATCATGAGGCAGCCCTTACTTGTACTTATGTACAAGGATATTTTGATTTCTTCTAACAAAACTGACAAAAGTTTGCCTAGTGTTATTGTTAATCTTTTACAGAAAATGAGGATATCTTTCCAAGAAGTTCCCAATGGTTTGCCACCAATTAGAGGAATTGAGCATCAAATTGATTTCATTCCAGTGCAAGCATACCAAATAGGCCAGCATATAGATGCAACCTAAGAGACTAAGGAAATCCAAAAGCAAGTCGTGAGCTTATGGAAAAGGGGTATGTAGAAAGCATGAGTCCATGTGCAGTTCCTGTTCTTTTGGTGCCTAAAAAGGATGGATCTTGAGAATGTGTGTTGATTGCAGAGCCATCAACAAAATCACGAAAGTATCGACATCCTATTCCTAGGCTAGATGACATGTTAGATGAATTGCATGGTTCTTGTCTATTTTCAAAAATTGATTTGAAACTGGATATCATCAAATAAGAATGCATGAGGGTGATGAATGGAAAACTGCTTTAAAACTAAACATGGTTTATATGAATGGTTAGTGATGCCTTTGGCTTAACTAACGCACCTAGCACTTTTATGAGATTGATGAACCATATTTTGCGTGCTTACATTGGAATGTTTATAGTGGTTTATTTTGATGATATACTTGTGTATAGCAAAAGTTTAGATGAGCATGTAACACATTTAAAAGCTATTTTTGATGTGCTTAGAAAACAAAAGTTATATGCTAATCTACAAATGCACTTTTTGCACTAATGAAATTACTTTTCTTGGATATGTTGTAAACGATAAAGGAATACATGTTGATCAAGAAAAAGTAAAATAATTAAAGAGTGGCCAAAACCCACTAGTGTTAGTGATGTTAGAAGTTTTCATGGTCTTGCTAGCTTTTATAGAAGATTTATTAAAGATTTTTCTACCATTGCTGCACCATTAACTGAATGCATCAAAAAGAATATTGAATTCAGATGGGGTAAACAACAAGATGATGCTTTTAACTTGCTTAAAGACAAACTCACCAAAGACCTTTGCTTGCTTTACCTAACTTTGCTAAAACTTTTGAGATTGAGTGTGATGCGAGTGGAGTAGGTATTGGAGGAGTCTTAATGCAAGAGGGTCGACCCATTGCATTCTTTAGTGAGAAGCTAAATGGAGCAAGTCTTAACTACTCGACATATGATAAAGAATTTTATGCTCTAGTAAGAGTGTTAGAGACATGGCAGCACTATCTTTGGCACAAGGAATTCATTATACATACCGATCATGAGTCTTTGAAATATTTCAAAGGACAAGGAAAGCTAAGTCAGGCATGCAAAATGGGTGGAGTTTATTGAATCCTTTCCATACATCATCAAGTACAAACAAGGTAAAGAAAATGTGGTCACGATGTTCTTTCTAGAAGGTATGCTCTAATTTCTAAACTTGATGCAAAATTATTGGGTTTTGAATACATTAAAGATTTATACAATTGACCATGATTTTGCTAATGTTTATGGGGGCATGTGAAAAGGGGGTTTTGATAAGTTCTTTAGACATGATGGTTTTCTTTCAAAGAAAACAAG
Organism: Musa troglodytarum; assembly: GCA_023547065.1. Lineage (NCBI taxonomy): Eukaryota > Viridiplantae > Streptophyta > Magnoliopsida > Zingiberales > Musaceae > Musa > Musa troglodytarum. Next base: position 57,931,084 of record CP097511.1, read on the forward strand.
CGTGTGTTCCTCAATGTTCAATGAGAGAATTACTTGTGAGAGAAGCACATAGTGGAGGTTTAATGGGACATTTTGGAGTTAGAAAACTTTAGATGTATTAAGATCATTTCTTTTGGCCACGCATGAAAAGGGATATTGAGAAATTGTGTGAGAAATGCATCACTTGTAAACAAGCTAAATCTAAAGTAATGCCTCATGGGTTATATACACCCCTTCCTATAGCTAGTGAACCTTGGGTTGATATATCAATGGACTTTGTCTTAGGTTTACCTAGGTCAAAAGGAGGGAGAGATTCTATTTTTGTTGTTGTTGATAGGTTTAGCAAGATGGCACATTTTATTCCTTGCCATAAAATAGATGATACAACACATGTTGCAGGACTGTTTTTTAAAGAAATTGTGAGGTTACATGGCATCCCAAGGACAATTGTGAGTGATAGAGATGTGAAGTTCCTTAGCCACTTTTGGAAAACACTTTGGAGTAAGTTGGGTGCAAGACTATTGTATTCAACCACTTGTCATCCACAAATAGATGGACAAACGGAGGTCGTAAATCGAACTTTATCAACACTTTTGAGGGCCATAATTTAAAAGAATTTAAAAAATTGGGAGGAATGTTTGCCACATGTGGAGTTTGCTTATAATAGAAGTGTGCATGCTACAACAAATCATTCCCATTTGAAGTTGTGTATGGGTTCAATCCATTAACTCCTATGGATTTGCTACCTTTACCATTGGAAAAGCTAATTTGGATGGTAAGCAAAAGCTGAATTTGTAAAAGCATTGCATGAAAAAGTTCGAACACAAATTGAAAAGAAAACTCTACAATATAAGAAACAACACAACAAAGGTAAAACAAGTAGTATTCGAACTCGTGACTGTTTGGGTACACTTAAGAAAGGAAAGATTTCCCAATCATAGGAAGTCTAAACTAATGCCAAGAGGAGATGGTCCATTTCAAGTCCTTAAAAATCAATGACAACGCATATAAGCTGGAACTACCAGTGAGTATGGCAACGTTAATGCAACATTCAATGTTTCGATCTATCTTTGTTTGATGTAGGTGATGGAGGCTATGATTCGAGGACTAATCCTTTCCGTGAAAGGGGGAATGATATAAACCAGCAAGTTGATCATAATTCGATTAAAGACCCTTTAACTATTCATGGAGGACCAATGACGAGCTAAAGCTAAGAGGATGAAAGAAGCCTTAACCTCGCTTATTGGAAAACATTTGGAAGGATCAAGCTAGTCAAGACTCACCAAGATTCTATGGTTGGAAGAAGAGCCTAAAATGGTCAACATGATCATTAAGAGAGAAGGACAAATTTGAAGACATCATCTTAAAGAATAAAAGTCCATTCAGCTATGACACTAAAAATCATGAATTCGAATATGAATGTTATTTAATGCATTCATTCCTTTGTACTAAGCCTCATACTATATAAATGAGGCTGAATCAAAATGTAAGATGCATAATTTGGGAAGTATAACATTTCTTCAACACCGTGAGTGTTTTTGTTTTTAAGTTCTTGCATGAACTTTAGAACTTATCGTGCTTTTCTCGCTTGTATGCTCAAACCAAATCTTTGCTTTTCCTTTGACTTATCAGACCTGTTAGTTTGTGGCGTCTTAAGGGAATTCAAAGTGCTATTCTAGTTATTTCATCAATTTTCTATTGATAAGTGATTAGAATAGTTTTCCTTACTTCATTCTTGAACGATCCGCCTTGTTTTCAATTCATTGGAGGGTGTCAATTTGCATTCCATATGTATCATAGCTCTTTAGCTATCGGGGTATATGGTTGCTAAATTGATGATTTCCATCACTAAGTTGATAAGAAAAGCCCAGAATGCATCCAAAGCAATAATCTATGAAAATTTAGAGTGCAGTACAATGTAAGAGTAATGCTTCCCCCACTCACTTCATGAATACCTAAGATGCTGAAGTAATTAATTGGATGGCACAAACCTTTTCATTTATCCCCTCTAAGGAGGTTTAAGAATAAAGTTTGTTTACAGTAGACCTAATGATGGGTTGCTGCACATGTTGATGATAGAAGCATACTAAATTCCATTAGGTAGACACTTTATCAAGTATTCCATTGAATACCTTGTTTCCGTGACATGGCTAGCGAAAGGATCTCGTTCGACCGCTACATGGGTGAGATCGGCATGCGCGATCCGGCTCCTGTTGCGTGTTAGCAACCAGTGGACCCACCTAGACTGCTCGACTAAGAAACGTCTTGCATGGTCCCTTTTTGCCTGTTGCTTTGCAGCCAATCCCGAGGGAGGTCTTACATAAGCCCACTTTATCGGCTCCGAAAATGCCACGTGACACCGTGCCCAACCCAAAATCTTCCGTAGGCCACACATTTTTCATGTACGTTCTAGCTTCAGAACCCGGTGGACCTCACCTAAAGCTCCCGGCAAAGAATTCCTTCACAAGTAACATAAACCAACCCCTGTTGTGCTGTCTCTTCTAATTGGGTTTGTATGGTTAATTTCAGATAACAACATTGGACATGAATGGTGACGAGACAAATGTGATGTTTCAGCTTGCAATGCGATGTATGTACATTTGGATTGTCTCAACTTTAGATTGAATGTGCACACACAGGCATGATCAAGTTGGGACATTTCACAATGGTTTGCAAGTGAGGCCTATAACTTTTCCAAAGTGATATCTATCATACACATCGAACCGATATCAAACACAGTATCGGTTAAAATCAAAATCAAACTTTCCACAACATTAGAATCCACTTGAATACAAAGAAACATGAAGGTAGTGGTAGGAACAGACTACAACCTTCCCAGTTACCCTTTTTGCTCATGTTTAGACCTAAATAATCACAACCTATTGATTGTTTGAAAAAGACTTATGGAAGTAACTTAATTGTTATTATGGAAGCCTGGAAGAAGAGAAGTCAAGAACCCAACAACAAACAATTGAATCTCTTTCACCACTCCCCAAAAATTGTTTCCGTGTCGTTCACGTTCTGGATGATTGTCATTGGTATCTGGTTGCTCCTGGTTTTCGGCTGGTTGGTTCTGATTCTGATCGTCAACACCATGATTTTCAACTGCAGCCATTAAAAGGACATGCTTTAGTACAGAAAAAACACATGGTTCCAGCTCAACTTTGTTTGAAATGGCTTTCCAGAATTTGCAATAGAGGTCCATCGACAAAGTAGCAATTGCATAATCTACAAAGGAAAATTTGGTACCATGAGTACAATTATCTCAATGATTCACTTAGTTGATGTTCCCAAAACTCGTTGGCATGATGTTATAGCTTGAGATGAAGAAAAGCAAAATAGTAGTTAAGACTTAAGAGGACATCAAAGAACATACTCTTCACAGGTTTAGGAGCGTACCAGGTTGAGAATTATTCTGACCATCACGACCAACAGGAGGGCCATTCTGTAGCTGTATAGGAGCTTGCAATCGAGGAGGAGCTCCTGCTTGCTGAAGCCATTGTATAAAAGGAGCAAGAGCTCCAGTTTGATATCTATGAATTAGGAAGGCATAAAGAAATTAGAAGTCGAGACAAACAATCCACCACAAAAGCTATTAAGACACCAGCCAAAACTCTGCTATCACATTTAAATTTCTGATAATAGCCAAAGGATTGTAGATTGTTGGTGATTGACTGGGACTAAATGCAAACTGTGGCAAATGAAAGCACAAATATATTCCAGGTATTATAGTGAAAGAATTGATCTCACATATAAACCAATAATGATGCAAAGAAAATAAGGAGAACAAGCTTTTGTGGTGATCCATCCTGACTGAGAAGAAAGACCATAGCCGCCAACTTGATGATCAGACCCAAGTCAAGCTGAAATGCAAAGTGAAATCTCCTTGCTGCTACTTGTCTTTGAGGGCCATGTTGCCGCTTCACTTCCTGCCCATGCTCATTACTAGCTCCTCCAGAACTTGGCCTCCTGAAAGATGCACAAAAGATATAAGAAAAGAATGTGTTCACATTATTGTTTCTAGTATACTTTCACTCTGTTTATGACATAGACCAACAAGCATAGTTGCAGTTTCGGCCAATTTTAGCACAGTACATCTGATTCCTCATCCAAGACTAATCTGTTGTAATTGATTTGTCAACCTTATAGCCAGAAATAGGTTGGAATTGACCAGAATCAATCAAATGCAACCGAAGTTCTCTGATTTTGAATATTCGTAGCTGATTTGACATCCTCAAAAGAGTAACGAAGAGGGAAGAAGGAGCAGAAGGATTCTAAGATGAAAGAAAGGCAAAAAAGAATTCTGTTCAGCCAAGTATGTAAATATTATAAAACTTATAATCCTTCAGCAAAATCGTGATAATAAAGTGAAACGGTCAAAAGGTATGATTCTGCAAAGCAATAGGTGTTCTATTTTCATGGTAGTTATTTAGGCAGACGGATGCTGTTTGTATACTCTACCTGTTTAAATAACATGCTAATGCACAATAGCAATGTAATTTATATGGTTACCAATTGTATAATTAATAATATTTAGACTGAATATAGTCCATTCTTCACATTCTTATATCTTGCTTTTCAAGAAACAGTATCTTGCAAAAAAAATTTCAAAAGATGGACATTGATTTATAAGACGGATTAACAAATGATAATCAGAAAAAATAAGGTTCAGTTGGATTAATGCCACCAAAACCAAGGACAAAACGGCAAGGAAAATAATAGTAACAATGTTCTAACTAACAGAAAACCTCTCTGACAAATTGGCAAAAGTAAATTACCAGAAAAAGCATCAGCTATTACAGTGAAAAATAATTCAACAAAAATATGTTCTCAAGTTTATGTGCGCACTTAAGTTTAACAAAGGATCAAATGGGCAATACTGCTTAAAAGTAAATTTTTCTCAAAGAAGAACCTCAACATTGTATCTAGAAATTGAAAATTATTGATTGAATGCAAACATGACAAAGCTACACCTCATTTTATATCCAGTTTTAGGCAATTATCTTTGCAGTGCGGAGGCTTCACAGGTGAGCCTGGTTCCTTGCTTTTAACAACACAAATATCAGGGGGAAGTCTTAAGAAACTAAAAGAGACTCGATTTAAATGCCTACAATTTGATTAAACCCAAAAGAAAAGATGATATGATTTTAGCAGAAGGAAATAAAAGCGTACGTTGGTATGCTATACTTTAATGGAATGAGAGCATTAGGAGAAAACCCAGCCATTGGCCTCGTGTATGGAAGATATGGAATAGCATAAATTCCCGATCCATGTTCATTGTAATCTGGATTTTGGATAGGAAGCATTCAAGGCAAAATGAGTGGAGACACCGGGAAGCCAGAAATACCAGGTACCTGAATTGCCAACACATATGAGGTCAGTAACCATCAAAAGACAAAATAATTGGGCCCTTCTTTGAGGAATTAATTTCTCCAATGCAATTAATAGTGCATAGAAAAGAGATGTGCACTAAAAAAAAATCCAACCTTAACATCTATGTTGAAGAATTTACACTAGATGATATATTATATTTTCCTCGAGAAGAGGGGAAATTATCACTTTGCTTCAGATGGTTACTTACCGCCCATATGGCTCATATATTCCCGAATGACACCAATTACCCATCACAAACGAGATGTAACTATAAAAGGGATGAAAATGACTAAATCTTTAACGCTTCCAAACTCCAGTTATAAACCAATGACTCAGAGAAAACACGGGAACCCAGATGTCAATTCCCAGGACCAAAGTCACCAAACGAAGAGTTGAACGAATGGAAGCGAGAAGTATAATCATAAAATTCCGAAATGGACAAGAAAGCAGAATAATCGTGCTTCACCCACATGTCGGCAGACACAAACCGTACCTCTAACGAAACCGATCCGATCCAGCAAATGAATCAAAAAGAGACGGCCAAGCCATGGGCGGAGTCGAAGGGATCCAACCGATTACACGCACCTGAGGTGTAACAGCGCTATTCGTGGTTGAAGGTGTCGGATGGGGATGAGAGCGATCGGTTTGGGGTTCTTCCGCCGTTGCCGAAGGGAAAACGGAAAGGATGTGTTTCTCGGTGACGAGACAGGGAGCGAGTTGAACGGTATGGTGTTCCCTCAGCAGCAGCTATAATAAGTCAAGCCCGACACGTCACACAATTGATCTGTACCGTCCATGTTTCGGAACACGGGCTGATGCACCGTCGTTGCCGCCAGCGACGCAAAATCCGTCGCGAACGCCAACGATTCGTGAACGTGCAGATTGCTATCGGATCGGATCTCAATGAATGCCCAAATCCAAGTCCGGTAAGAAACATGCGACCCGAATATGAATCTAAATATGAGAATTTTCGAATTCAGATCAGAAACTGGGGTCGTGGATCCGCAAAGGCCGCCTCTTTTGGGTTATCTCGATTTATCGGGTTAGGGATTTGAGCTATGGTGGTGCTCCAACGGCGCTGCGAGCGTTCTACAACGAGATCAAGGGGATGAAGGTGAGGGAGCTTCCCTCGCACCCGAAGCCCAAGCTGTCATGGGATCACATCAAGAAGAGCACAGACCGGGCAGTTGATCGCTACATCTGGAAGTACATCGAGACAAGCTCCATGCAGCCGCTCTACCATGTCTGCTTCGGTGGCTTGATCTTCTCCTACCTCGTCGCCCTCCTCGAGGAGCGCCGCCACCTCGAGCACCAGCAGCACGCCGCCGCCGCCACTGATGGCTGCCGCCCACCGATCCTCCCAGGTCGACCCGTATCTCTGTCCTTGATGTTCCGTCATGGTTTTGGAGTTAAAAGGAAGTCTATTATCATTAACCTAAAAGTTCTAACTGGTCTTATAATCAACCGAAATATGTTTGATTGCAAGATTTGGGTTACAGCTTATGGATCGATTTTGCTTTATTCTTATTGCTAAAATAAGAATTAAGAGTTATAGTTTTCAATACTGTTCCAATCCGCCGGGAACAGAAATTATCATCTGAGGAAAGGGTTAAAGATCATCATGCATTGCAGTTGCAAACTAGTTGAGTAGTTGGATTATTTTTAGCTTATCTAGATTCCCCATTCCTGAGTCCGTTAAGTATTTTGACTGCAGCAAAAATGACATACATTTTCTAGGGGAAACAACAAAGATTGGCATGAAAATATTTATATTGGAATAGTAGCTTTATCCTTGTAATATTTATATTGGAATAATAGCTTTATCCTTGTAACCCAATCTACGGAGTCTTAGCTGCTAAGTTGACTTGAAAATTAATTATCTGGCATACTGGTAGAATGTTGTCTTCAGAATAAGCTCAAATTATCATGTGTGTGGAAGCATTTCTGGGTAAATTTCAAGTTCTATCTGCTTTCTGTTGAATCTCCATTTTGGGCCTGCTCAGGTTCACACAAGGATATGTTATGTTCTTTGTACTCAAAACATAGCAACTTGGTTATTTGAACCCTTTTTTTTTTTTTTTTGCTTTTGCGCTCCCATTTTTATTGAATGCTCCATGGCAAGGAAAATAATCTTTCTTGAGTGAGATCTAATACCAACCATAGTCATTGACAAAGCACTAGAAAAAGTTAATCAAGCGATTCTGGTGTTATAAATGACATATTACATGCAGTGTAAAGTATAAATCAAATGCAATGCACTCTGATTTTTAGTGTCCATTATTTTCTTTTGGACCTCACTCAATATCATTTTTGTTCATGTCAGGGTTGAAGAGCTTTCATTTGGTAGAAGAGGAATGGACACCTACACTCCTTTTCTACTTACCTAAACCAAGTTGTTTGTGATTTATTTGCAGCTGCAGAATTGAAACAACAGTATGTTATGATTTTTTTCCTGAATTTAATTGTCATGGACAACTATGTCTATGATCATGATGCAAAATATTTTCTGATTTTATGGCAAAAACAGCATTATTCACCAGTGCAAAAGTATGCATTAGTACATTTTTGTAAATAAATTTCTGAATTTTTTTTATTAAGGTAATTTCTGAGTGTTTTATCTCTGCCATTATGGAAACTGAAGTACGTAAATTGCCTTGCTATTAAGTGGTCCTTATCTGCATTTATGTCTTGGTACCTTTTTGCCTTTTTAAACAATCATGCAAAACCGGATGCAAAATCATGCAGAAGGGGAAGTAGGAAGAAGAAATAAAAGACATTAATACCTTTTGTCCATGACAGGTGATAAATAATTCCACAGCCATGTTCACTCGTTAGTCTATCTCTAAGTCTATCTCTATCCCAAAACAATGATATGCTAATGAAATGTCATATGACCAACAGTTCATTTCCTCTTTACAAGCACAACCAGGACCAACTTTGGTAACTTCATAGCAAAATTTGCCTGTAACACTTTGTGGATGATACTGTATATGAAAAAGTTGAAAGAATTCGAAAAACATCTTTCTGTGACATTGATTGAGACAAGATATTGGCCATATACTTTCCATTTCCTTCCTTCCCCAGAATTTAGATATGACCCATTCAGATAAGAGAAGGATGAAGGTGAAACAGTAAGTTTATAATATATATATATATATTTCATATGTTCTTCAACATTTTGAAAATTCAGATTAGATGAAAATCTAAATATTTATGGTAACTAGAGTTCAGGTCGTGCAATTATGTGAAAATACTTGGCTTTCTGCATTGCTTGATCACAATTAACTTGTGTGGATACACCAATGTGTGTGTTGAAAGCTGAAAACAGAAATGTTAAGACTTGGAATAGGCATGTACTTATGTATTCAAATAAAGCAGGTTATGGTTGCTGCCCACTATGAATAATTGGATGGTGGCCCTTTTCCTGTGTGTTTTTGTTGGAGTATTATGCAATTTTGCTTTGCTAAATTAAGCATTATCAGTGATACACAGCTGTGTCATTTGACCCACAGTAGATTAGAAGATAATTAAGACTTTTTGTTTTGAAATACAATGATAGTGTTGGGAGGATACACAGAGTAGGCACCTTTTCAAGCTTTCAATAGATAGCATCAGAGTATTCATAAAAAGACTACAGTAAGCTATATATAAAAAGCTCCCAAACACCGGTATTTTAAGAAGTTTATATCCGCTAATCAATGAAGTAGTAGTGTGTTAGAAGTAACATAGGACCACCTCAAATCGTTTACTTTAGTCACTTGCTGGGCTTTCCAGATCTGCCAGTTTCACAAGGAACAGTTATCTGTATCCTTAGCAACTAGACTGTTAGTATGATAAATCATGAAGTGGATGAGAACTTTTAGACAAGCTCAATGCTAGAGTAGTCCATCAAGAAGGTAGTCAGAAGAGGAAGATGATGACTTTAGTTTTGTCAGACCAGGCCATCAGGGAAGAAGCTAGCTAGTTTGGTCTTTTTGAGACTTGCCCACTAGAACGAAGCATGGATGCCTGTGAACCAAGCAGAAATCCTAATGTTATTACTGTCTTTCTGCAGATTGAATCTGGTTGTCCGAGGCTCCGGAACCAACCCTGGTTTTTGTCAAAGTATTACTGTGAAGCCGGTGTTGGGATTGATGTAGTTGCGCAAAGACTGATTCGTGGTGCACCTAACAAAAACTCTCGTTCGATGTTTTAGTGTTGAAAAATTAACAAGAATAATCAAGGATTTGGAAGATTTATAACCGTCGAGAGGAACTGAGTTAACATTTAGGCATGGTTATCATTGATGTTACTTGGACGTGAAGAGTTGATCGAACCATGGACATTGTGGTTGCAATTTGACGTCGTTGTACATCATGTTGTGTCGAAGAATTTGATGGAACATACTGATAATGATGTGGCGTTCGGATGTCGATGTGTTAGATCTTGTCAAGCTCCCGGTTTCGAATTTCATGCAAGCTCCAGCAGTCCATGTCATCTAGCTTGTGATTTCATTTCACGCCTGCGTTGTATGTGTTTCAACATATCCCGAGATTATTCTCTCATTTCGTTCTAGTCAAAACAAAAAAAAAAGAATTTCTTTTCCAGTTCAGACAAACCAACGTCCGACTTAAATGATTGATTTACTTGGGTAAATTGCGGTATCTCTTGTTTGACACAGTTACCACCTATTGCCATCATTTTATGGGAAAATGATTTTGGCTCGAGGAAAGTGGAGAGTTCCAATTGAACAAGCTAAATCTCAAAAGGTTGATCCAGCCTCCATGATTCATAACTTGATCTATCATCTTCCACAGAGGTCTTAATCTTCAAAACTCATGTATGGTCAAATCTTTACATGCTGAATCAATCACATTCTGATTTTTGGTACAATATTTCTCTTATTATATTATATATATCAAACATGTATGTGTACGTCTCTTACTCGGGTGATATAATGACCACAAACATTTAGAGACTAGTAAACCACCACAGTTGTCTATGTGTCAATCACTCGTTTATGTAACCCCCCAGAAACTGTATAGTAGTATTATTATGGCCATGTTTTCCCTTGAATAAGAAAGGACTTGGGAGATTAATTAGTAAAAAAAGTTGCACGTGGACAGGATCGTTCGGCTACGTGCACTCGGCCCAGCCCTCCTTGGCGACTTGGACTTCGCGCTCGGCGACCCGGGCGATCCGCGACGCGGTGGCGGCGATTAGCCTCGCAGGCACTCCGGAGCACGCCTCCAGTCGCCGGAGCGCCGCCCAACTGCCCCTTTCCGCTGCCGCATCCTGCTTCCGGAGCTTGATGGCGAACCACAGCGCGGCCGCGAGGGCCACCGGTAGTGGCAGGGCCGCGGCCGTTTCCAGGTGCGGGCCAACCACACGGGCCGCCGCTTCCACGCACCGCCATCCGCTCCGCAACCCCATCCTCCGGCTCCAGCTTAGCAGGACGGCCTCCACCCTCTCCTCAACCACCCCGCGCCGCCGCTTCGTGGCCGTCCGCCGAGGATCTGCGGGCTTCTTCGCCCGAGGCGCTGCCGTGGACTCGGAGGTGGAGAGGCTAGAGCTAGAGGACGAGGAGGCCACGGAGTGCGAAGGGGAAGCAGCAGGATCGGGATTGCAGGAAGCACAGAAGGGGCGGACCCGCTGCGGACCTGCGCCGGAGACGCGGCAGTCAGCGTCGACGGAATGGCAAGCGGCACATGTGGCCTGGCGGACGTGGCGAGCCACGAGGAAGTTGGCGCCGTGGACGGACGCGTCGCAGGCCCAACAAAGGAAGGCCGCGTCCGGCTCGCAGTAGACCGCCGCCTCGCCCCCGCAGAGCGCACAAGCAGGCCGCTGCTTCATCTCCGAAACTCCCGGTGCAGGAGGCGGAGGTGGGAATCCTTTGCAGGGCGGAGGAGTGGTGTTTGGTAGGGATGGCTTGGCTTCTTGGAGCAGGAGCTTATTTCCCTGTAACAGCTGGCGTTAGGTGGCAATACAAGGGAATGATGTTTGATATCTATATATATATATATATATAGACAGAGATACAGTCAAAAAATAGACTTGGGTTCGTGGTAGAGCCACCCCTGTCCCGTCCTGTCCAGGTACCGCGTTCCCCTCTAACTGTTCATTTTCCTTCTTTTATTATATCTTTTTTATTCGTTTCCAAAAAAATTCCCCCAATGACTTAACTCATTTTTTTTTGTTATTTCAATAATTTTATATTTACTAATCTTCTGTGGTGCTTGATCACTTCGTTAACCCTCGGGATGATTGATTCGTCACAGGTGACGGGCCCCTCACAGCGAAACCACCGGTAATTCCAGTCAAGAAGCAGGTAGGAGATTCGGGAAACTTTAAATCATTTAACAAAACGACACCCCGCTCGGGGCCCAGCAAGTCTCGGCCACGGTACGCGTCTATTTCTGACCGCGAGACAAAATATCTGCCGACGGGCCCCACGGGTGAGGGAACACGTGGCCGATCCTTGTGGCGCCGCGAACCGCCTGTCTACTTCGACCGACGAAATCACCATCGCGGGAGACCACAGGCAGAGTTGATGTGGGCCCCGTTGGCCACACGAACATGTGGCCGTTCTTTGTGGCTCGGCGAAGAGGAAGCTGACCTTCGCCTGCTTCTACTGGCGGAAACACCCCCGAACCGACGTTAGAAGGGGAAGGCGCGCGTGGCATTAAAGGCAGCGACTCATCACGGCCACTCGTTTGGCGACGCGATGAGGTCGTCGTACGACGGCGCAGCATGGCGCCACGCGTGCGAGTGGCAGCGGCGCGGGCGAACACGTGATACTGGAGATCTCCACGTGTGCTCACATTATAGTCGTATCACTTCATCATCTCACGTTCCTAACTCTCAAGCTATGGCCTAACCAATCAATCGAGCCACCACTAATTCCAAAGCAAGCAAGAGGGACCACAGAAATAAATTAAAGATATATCATGTTGGAGGACCTCAGCGATGAGAGAGAGAGAGAGAGAGAGAGAGAGAGAGAGAGAGAGAGAGATTTTGTCAATTTGCAGATCAACAGGGGATGGGAAAGCAACGCCAGCTCCGCAGATGAGTGGTTGTGGTTCTCGAATACTTTGGATGTGATGTGCAACTCGGAACAAGATCATCCGTCGGGATAAATAGGCCTTAATAGTAGTTATACCATCATACCGAATGTGCAATTAGTGTTGACGTTGGTCATCATCAATTTGGCTTGGCAGAATAGATCCTACCTAAGAAAATCTAGCTTGAGAAGATCTAATACACTCGCTATGCTGTTCATCTAACATTCACGTCAGTAAAATATTTAAAACTAGTTCCCGATGGGACTGACTCCACATGTATAACACATTAGTCATATAAAAAAAATGGATATTAATTTTATGATTAGGAAAATATTTTATCGATCAATCAGAGATATGTCCATTACTTGATTGGATTGGATAAAAAATATGAATCATATTAAAAAGCATTGATTTTAATCTTGTTGTAAGAAATACTTTCACAAGGTAAAAAGATCAAATACCCTGACAAGCAGAGCACCAATGCAGACAGGACACCTCATCAGGCAGCACATCGCAAAGTTACTCAGCAATTAGGGTTGGTTGCAGGCACATAGCAATGTTCAAAGAACGAGATTAAGATTTACGATTTGTGGAATTGCATTCTCTATCCCCACCTGATAGATAGATATATTATAGTCTTTTCAAGCTCTTCTTCCTCGCATCAAGCTTCTGCTTATCCACCTGAGCTTTCTTTCAGGTTAAGTGACAATAAATTGCCAGTGCTCTTCTTCCTCGCATCAATCTTCTTCTTATCAAACCTCGTCCCTCAGGCAGAGCCTGTTGTTGGAGCACTGGCAATTGGCCGTCACTTTTCAAGCTCTTCTGAATTGCCAGTGCTCCAACAACAGGCTCCACTTCTGTGACTATGACAGCATTCTGATCTTGTACGTTTGTATACCTGGTACTTTGGAAGACATGGAGAATGGGGTGGGAGGCAAGGGGCTCTTTGCCGCTGGATTCCGTGTTTCTCTGATTCACATTTAAAGCCATGGTACTTGCAGATTGCTGCTGTCTTGGCCTTCGGCTTAGGTCAAAGAACATGTATTCCAGTATATAACCTGCACAGGTGCAACATTAAACCATGAGAAATCTCCATCCTTTGCAGTTATCGAAAACCAACTCTCTCCATCCTCTGCAGTTACCGAAAACCAACCCAAAGTGGATGAGCATACTTCCATAATATTTGATCCATGCCAAAAAGTAGCAGAGACAAATTCTACCACCTATTAATGCATTTTGAGTGTTCCATTCACTCTGGTAGTGAGTGCAACAATGAGAAAGATAATGCAAATTACCTTGCATGCCTAAGCATATACAGCTCGTAGTTTGATGACAGCATTCTGATCTTGTGCGTTTATATACCTGGTACTTCGGAAGACATGGAGAATGGGGTGGGAGGCAAGGGGCTCTTTGCCGCTAGATTCCGTGTTTCTCTGATTCACATTTAAAGCCATGGTAGACTTGCAGATTGCTGCTGTCTTGGCCTTCGGCTTAGGTCAAAGAACATGTATTCCAGTATATAACCTGCACAGGTGCAACATTAAACCATGAGAAATCTCCATCCTTTGTAGTTATCGAAAACCAACTCTCTCCATCCTCTGCAGTTACCGAAAACCAACCCAAAGTGGATGCGCACACTTCCATAATATTTGATCCATGCCAAAAAGTAGCAGAGACAATTCTACCACCTATTAATGCATTTTGAGTGTTCCATTCACTCTGGTAGTGAGTGCAACAATGAGAAAGGTAATGCAAATTACCTTGTATGCCTAAGCATATACAGCTCGTAGTTTTAAGCAATATCTACAATTTCGTATCGTATCGGAGTTTCGACACTTCTTCGGTACGGTATGGTACCATATACCGAACTGTCACGTGGCCATTACTTTCTCCCCGCAAAACCGGTCCATTGGGGTGTGCAATGCCAAAGCTTATAAGGCTCAAGACCTCCCCTTTCCTTACCAATGTGGGACTAAATGCACCTTGCCTATCTCCTCTTGGGGTGCACCTCCTTTGGAGTGCACGACTGCCTACCTCCTCTAGGCGCACCCCCACCTGGGGTGCTCGGCGTGATACCCCCTCTAGGGTGATCACCGTGACATCCTTGAGAATTTACCCTGCCTACCCCCTTTAGGACGCTTGGTGTGACATTCTCCCCCACCTAATCTCATGACGTCTGCATCATGGATTGGCCACTCTGCCTACCCCCTCTGGGGCTCTCGGCGTGGACACCCCCTCTGAGGTGATTGGTGAAGGCCAGGAGTTGCTCTGATACCTCTTGTCACGTGGGCATTACTTTCTATTGGGGTGTGCAGCGCCAACACTTATAAGGCTCAAGACCTTCCCTTTCCTTACCAATGTGGGACTAAATGCACCTTGCCTACCCCCTCTTGGGGCGCACCATCTTTGGGGTGCACGGCTACCTACTCCCTCTGGGGCACACCCCCACCTGGGGTGCTCAACATGATACCCCCTCTGGGGTGATCACCGTGACATCCTTGAGAATTCACCCTGTCTATCCCCTTTGGAGCGCTTGCGTGATAGAACAGTACATTTCGATATACCATTCAGTGTATATGTATATATATATATATATATATATATATATATATATATATATATATATATATATATATATATATATATATATATATATATATATATATATATATATATATATATATATATATATATATATTCTTATGTATAAATCAGTAGCGTCATGTTAAAACAAGCGATATCGCGTCGCTGCCAAAGACAGCGTCGTCAGCGTCGGCGATATCGCGTAATAAAAAGAAAAAAACAACATCGCATATTAAAAAAATAATAAAAAACGATTTTTTATTAAAAAAATAAAAAAATTGATACCGAGTGGTAACGGGCAGTCCGCGTATCGGTATCCTGTCGGACTGGTACGTACCGCCCATACCGGATGATATCATTCGGTATTGCAGATCATGGTTTTAAGCAACATTTTACTGGCCTGTTCATTTAGTGTGGATTCTGGAAATGGTTCTTTGAGCAGGCATCTGAGTATCTGTTGTAAGCAGTAAAATGGATCACATTGGTACATGAATAACATACAGAAATCTTAGTTTTCACTCATGGGATCTTACAGATAACATCAAGACAGCCAGTTAAGTCTTGAGACAAACATCAACAACAGAGATTGCTCTAAAAAGAACATATTCAATCAAGTGGTTAGATGATTCAACAGTATCGTCTTCTCAATGGCTCTAGCTTTTCAACATATCCAGACCTGGAGTGACTGTAGCGATTAACAGAACATGAAGATAGATCAGGAGTGCTTGGAACTTACAAGCAACACATGTCTTAAACCAAGGTTTGGATTCCAGTCCCTTTTAAGTGTGTTGACACAAATTTCACCATGGGTCGCAATGTTTGGATGGAAAATTTTGGAAGTCTTAATTTGTTGCAATTATAAACAGCATGACTTGCTAAATTAGATAGCAGTAACATAATACCTTACAAGACAACAAAAGCTTCATGAGAAACACACCATTATCATATGGAGTTCCGGCTGCTGTTTTCGTGTGGTACAAACTTATCAACTGTCATTTTTCATGCTAAAAACTATATGGAAAGATATTGTCTACTATCACGTACCAGGACACTCAATATCAGCAAATATAGTAAAAAATTCATCATAGTTTACAACCACTTTAATGCCTTCGGGAGGTGAATCATCTAAACTCTTTAGTTCCTTAGCAAGTTTTATTTAAAAAAAAAATCGGAATACATTTTCATTACAATAAATGAAGTACATGACGCTCGCAGGTGGGCTTCAACTTGAAACCTATTACTTTGTGTAACTATGCACTAACCAACTTGGATGCCTCAAGACACTTCCTTAGCAAGTTACTTAATAACATTTGATAGAAGATTCTCATTCGATAGAAGAATGCCTTAACAGAGACACTTAGCAACATGGATGAACTTACTAGTTACTACTTACCTGATAGACCTCTCTGGTGCATTTTATTTGCTGATGATATCGTCTTGGTTGATGAAAGCCTAAGTTGAATTAATTATAAACTTGAGCTATAGAAGCAATCCTTAGAAACCAAAAATTTTAGATACAATTCTAGGAATATATGAGAAGTTGAATTAAGTTAGATGGACAAAAAGTTCCTCTAAGTAAAAGCTTTAGATATCTTAAATTAATTATTCAACAAGATAGAAAGATCGATGAAGATATTATTCATAAAGTAAAAACAAAATGATTAAAATGACAAGAGGCATTATCTTGTGTGATCATCATATATATTTGAGATTTAAAAAAAATTTATACGATAGTTATGAGACTAACGATGCTTTATGGTCCTAAGTGTTAGGCAGTTAAGAAACTACATATATAAAAAATTTATATTGACGAGATGAGAATATTAAGATGGATATGTGGAGTTACTAGGAAAGATAGAAAAAGAAATACTTTTATTCATGAAAAACCAAGTATCACTTCGATAGA
This sequence comes from Musa troglodytarum, assembly GCA_023547065.1. Classification (NCBI taxonomy): domain Eukaryota; kingdom Viridiplantae; phylum Streptophyta; class Magnoliopsida; order Zingiberales; family Musaceae; genus Musa; species Musa troglodytarum. The sequence goes on from CP097511.1 coordinate 57,947,965, forward strand.
GAATAAGATGAGAGAATATCATTTAAGATGGTACCGGCATGTGTTTAGAAGACCTCCAGATGTGATAATCAGAAGAGGTAAAATGATTAGTGTTAGTGGTACAATGAGAGGTAGAGGAAAACCTAAAAAGACATTAATAGAAACTATAAATAAAAATTTAAGCACTCTGAACCTAATTAAACATATTAATACTTATAGATCTCAATAGTGGCAAAATATCCATATAGCCGAACCCGAAATAGCTGGGACTTATGGCCTTATTGTTGTTGTTGTTGTTGTAGTAGAAGATTCTCATTGGTTAGTTGCATAAAATAACTGAATACAAAGTGGAAAAAAAAAAAAAACTAATCAGCAGCTATACCAAGCCCAAGTACAATTTTGAATTAAAAAATTTTCAACATCACACTTACCATTGTTGGAGAACAGACTACAAAAGGGTGTAACTTGGACTGTTGATATGAGCTGTCAATCAGGTTGCTGTATCCACTCAATGTTTAAGAGTATCACTTCCAACTGCACCAATCTGCAGAAATGGTTCATAAGAGTTGGGTTGATATTTCTCCAAAAGTATCATAGTATTAGTAGTTAGTTCTTTATGATATAAAACAGTGGCAATCAGAATATCACAATAAGTTTGGGATAAAAGGTTACAGTACATAGCTACCATAGTAGTTGACTGAAAAAAGTGGATCTGAAATATTATGAATCACCTAGGGGAGATATGATATGTAACAAGAAGTTCTTTTAGTTGCGTGATCCAAAAGAAACAAAGATATCACAACTTAATTGAAAAAAGGAATCTAAATCTACACGAGCGGAGTTAAACTGTTGAATAAGTTCTCTTTAGTGACATGAGAGGTCCTAAATCAAATCATTCATGCTAAAGATTATAACTACAAGATACTGTGATGAAAATTTTAGGCTCCCAATGCTCATAAGTACCTCAAAGGTTCCAGTTTCACCATCCCCAAAAGTTGATAACCACAGTTAAGCTTTCAGATATACAACTATACAAATCCTACTCAATCCATATATCTTCAAAAATGAGAAGTATCATAATATATTACAATCATGTGCATTAGGTAATGCCCAGTATCATAATATATTACACTCAACAGGCAATGCATCTTCAACTGCATGCTGCCAGAAGTCAGGTCAAATACCACAACATAATTTAAAAATTGCACTTGGACAAACAGAAAGCATATGCAAAAGGCAAAATTATCCCAGCACCGTATTTTGACTGCTATAGGATGAAAGGTAAGAGGGAAGAAACCTTGCAAAGTAGCTCATTTAATGGGTTAATTTAATGGATAGCTCATACAAACATATCATGCAATCATTACAAGGCATACATAGGTATGAGTGCTTTTCTTTGCCAAAAGAAAAAAGAAAAGCAACTGCCATTCTTTCCAAATTGCACACAGGCTAGGTGTATTGTTCATCACATTTCAGACAAAATGCATTTTGTAGGTTGGACGTGTATAACTGTGCGTCCAAACTTTTCCAATGGTCACCTGCGTAATTCTACTCAGCTGTCTCACAGAACTAAAGGAATCAACTACTTGTCAAAAATGTCATTTTTGGAAATATCAAGGATTTGTTGTAGCATTCCAATCCAGAAACACTATAATGAAGGGCAATGTGCTTCTTAGCATGTCCATCCAACGAAGTAGACAATTCTAAAACCTTTAAAGGTCACTTAGATGCCCCCTAAAAATCTTTGTATTACAAAGGATATGATTAAACATAAATCTTCTTTCCTCGAACATTTCTTTCATGAGCACAGCCGTTCATGCACCGCTTGATGATCCACTCTAAGCTCAGTGCAAAATTGTTTGAGAATCTAACTAATCGTCCTCCAAGACAACTAAAACCCTCCAGCTCGTAAATCCACATCGGCGCAACCATCGGAATCTAAACACTACAATGACGAATCTCCGAAATCAACCTTTATCAATAAAAGCAAACGAAGCCGGTTCAAAGGCAAACAAAAGGTATCATCTTGCAAGTCCTATACACCCAAGTCCAGATCTTGCAAGAAGACCAAAGACAAACAACTGAAACAAATGCTAAACCCACAAAACCCAAACGACTACGAAATCAACAGCGACAACACGAGGAATCGATTCATCGAAAGAAATCGAAAGGGGAGAGAAAGACACTTGGATCCATCACAGAAGAGGAAAGCATCGAGAGAATGGAACCCTCACCTTCGGGCGCTTGAGATCCTTGGGGGAAGAATCAGAGATGGGGAGATTGATGATGTGAGTCGGGATGTCGACCACTTTCATGAAGGAAGGAATATTTTTTGTGACGTCACTACCCTTATTTTGATCGCATAACTCTTCCGAGAACGTGAGGCCTATGTGATAATTTACAAATAAGAGAGGGGTATATTCGTCATGAAGCTGAGTCTACTTGACTGTTGCCGCAAGTGAGTTGGACCAATCGGTTTGAATGAACCGGATTAGACGGGACGCCGGTTTAATTTTTATTTGTTTTTTGTTTTTGTCCAATGAGGAACAACATAGAGAATGAATTCTTGTGTGCTCTTCTGTCCATGTAAGAATCAGTAATAAAAATATTGAGATGGTAGAGATTGCAAGCACAAATGGACGTATGGTTTTTATTGGCTATACATTTCTTTTCCTTTTTATTTTTATTTTTCTTGATAATAATTGGACATGCGATTTTTATAAACCCTCCTTGCCTTCTTCATAGCTAATATATGAAGTCAATGAACCATCATCAACCATGGCATTTGATCTAAACCTCATACTGACTTGAAACTAGCATCCTTTTTTTTTTTTTTTTTTTCGGTGGAAGCATGCAGAAGCCTAGGCTATCATGTGCAGATCGTACATGAAGTATTCAGCACTGGTCATGGTCTCGGTCTAGAGGAGGTTAATACTGACAAAAATTCTGTGAATATAGGAACATAAATGACCAAAAAGATGATCAAATCTCGAAGAGGATATTAACGATGAAAGCGGCAAAAAACAAACATAACTATTAATCCTACAAAAAAATGAAACAAGCAAAAACAAACAAATACAGAAATGTTCAACTCCTGAGTCAAAAAAATCAACATAAACATTACCGCAACTATGAATTCTACCATCGTGAAAGAGACCAAGTTAGTATCAGTGAATGGGTGAAACAAAATAAAATTGAACAACATCAACATCTTTTCAGTCTCCACTTTTCACTACGACGGAGATCCAAAATTAAAGTTTCTTTTCTCCTCCTAACATAACACATCTAACATAATCTCACGTATTCAGTTCATCCTTCTGATTGAGCTCATCGTTGTAATCCTCACGGTTTCCGGCATCACCTCCCTCCACATAGTGGTTTCTCTTCTTCTTTAGACCACCCAATGGTGCCTTCAACTTGAAGGGCCACAAGAAATTGTTAGCCTTCTCCAACCCAACGGTTATGATCTCATGAACAAGATCTTCAATGCAGATGATACCATTATTTCCCCAGTCGCTGCAACTAAAGAAAACTCACGTAAACTTGAGAAACTTGGTTGGGACAGCTTGAAACACCCACAGTTACGATACCTAAATCGAGCATGTGATAACCATATTTCCCCGGTCGCTGCAACTTCCCATACCCTCCCTTGTAAATCAGCTCCCTAACACTCGAGTTAGGATACCTAAACCATTGAATCTTCAGTTCATATAACAACAATGCATCGATTTTATCTACTTGGAGCAAATAATGGTAGAACAATATAAGAAAGGGCAGCACTCCATACCCCTATGCAACATGTTCATCAAAGCCTTGTTTGTTAGCATAAAATCTGAAATCATGTTATCTGTTATGTGAAAAAAAATTTTGTCAAAATCTGAAATCAAACAATAATAGATCTAAATAATATTATGATGTGTACTTTTCATTATTGTTCAGAAAAATAAATTTTATCTGATTTATAAGCATATTATTATCGGATCTAAGATGTCAATCTATAAGAAGAATTAGATTTACCTTATACTCTCTTCATATTCTTTCACAGGACCATTATAATTAATGGATTCAGGAATACAAGAATATAAGAGAAGATTTGTAATCTCTCATCGACTTATTCACGTGACTAGAGGGAGATGGAGAGAAAAACTATAATCTCTCCACTATGTCATGTACTTTTATATTGTTATATTCTCATTTTTTATATCCCTATGAGGTCCTATCTATTTATAGGTAAGAGCAAAGAGTCTAAGATAAGTAATTAGAAGAATTTCTCCCATCAAAGGCGTCTCCTAATGAATCATATCTTAATTTGACTTCCTTTCTATTAGTCAATAATTATAATCAGAATTCAATCATATCCATAATATATCTTACCTAATTAAATAGAGCCACATAATCTAATATTCTCCCACGTGACTCATTAATTAGTACGATAAAAAAGGATTTAAAATAAATAAATAAGTAAATAAAATTTATTTGAAAATAATTTTACATAATTGGATTCGAATTTTAAAATTTTGAAAACTATTTACACGTATGAATTTTTAAAAGATAAGCCAATAAGTCCAATAAATACAATAATACTATATTAAGTATGATTAGTAATACGAGTCATAATGATTATATATCATCAATATCATACTTTATTTTATGTACTATAATATTATTAATCTTTCTTAATATAGTCTAAAATGACCCTTGTAATTTGTCTTATCAAGACAATTATGTCGTCACATTCGACCATAATATGTACATACGTAACTATAAACAAGATAATAGAAATAAATAACTTTAAGTATATAAATAAGAATGTTAATTATAATGTCCAATCAAACATGCATCATCATATCTTTTATGGGTTGTTTATAAACCTAATCATAAGAATATGTTCTTTTAAAACACTCTAAACGGTAAGTCTTAAGTGAATGGATCAACAATCAATATAACGAAACTCAAGTAATTAATACATCTGGACTCGTTTCTCTTACCATTAAATACTTTATACCATAATGTATAAAGATGCAATAGTACTTATTATTTATAGAGAAAAAAACTAATGCAATGTCATAAAATATCTTCAACGACCTAACAATTGAGTCTGACCATACTAAGTCCTAAGATAAAATTTCGTAGTTATAAAGTTTGATCAATAGCCTCAAAACATACCACAAAATCAACTTTTATTATTAATAATGTAATAATAAATTATCTCTCTAATTGATATAGATATTAACTATAAGGTGAACTTCCTATTATCGAGGTAATTTATAGAATCAGTATCTGAAAAACACCATCATTTCAAGTTGATATAATTTCATACATGTGAGCATATAATTCTTTGTCCTTTCCAGATATCTTATTACTTTTCTTTGCAGTCCTTTAGTATTTTCAGTTCTGGGTAACTCCAATATCTTCTTAGTATTTTAATTATAAAAATTGATATTTATTCTGATACAGGCTTTAGCATAGATTTCTAACTACGTATATATAAAAAATATTTTTTTTATCTGATTCTCTTCGAGTTATTTTAAAATATTTACTTTTGACTAAAATTTTATTTTTATGATTTACTGAACAAAGCTGTATATTAAATCTTTTTAAGGCTTGATCAATATATCATTTTTAAAATAGTCTTAACAATCATTAAGAGCTATCCCTGAATATATAAATACTAATAATATAAGATGTTTTATTCATATCAACCATCTTAAAATTCTTAGTGATAATTTCTTGATTTAGTATAATAAACTAAGATCACTATTGGCAATGTAAAATATTATCAACATATGTGACCAATATAATAAACTTACTCCCACTAATCATTAGATATAAATACTGATCAATAGTATTTTTCTTAAATCTGAAGAAAGTAATGATGTCAAGAATATTTAATGATGTCAAGAATATCTTGAAGTTTGTTTAAGGTCATAAATGGATTCCTAAATTTACATAACAAATTTTATATTTCTTTCATTTTCTCTATAAATCGTTTAGAGTAACCTATATAAAGCTAGATCCTTAATCAAAAAACTTATTTTCATATTATATCATTATGATGCAATTCAAACTCATAATGAGTCACTAATATCATGATAATTATTATCAAGTTCATTTAAAAACTAAATATCTTATTATAGTCGATATATTTTTTATGAGTAAAGCCTTTGATTATAAGTTTGACTATTATATCGTTCGACATTATCCTTTGAGGCATATTTATATAATAGACTCTTTTATAATTATTAGACAATTCGATGAATTCATCAGACACCATTTTGGTTATTGATTTTAACTTTTCTTTTATTGCATCATATTACTTTTCAAAATCATTATTTTTCATAACCTATGAAAACAATGAGGGATCTATTCTGATTCCTATATCAAAATATAATTCTTGTAGATATACCACATAATAACCATAAATGATAAGATTCCTTTCCCTTTGAGATATTCCTAAGGCTGTCAATTATAATTGTTCTACTAAACCATTAACAACAATATCAATATAATATAAGAATTTAGTAATGTTATTTTATTGTTTACTTTTATCAAATCATTTAATGATTTGAGTAACAACTGTTAGGGATCGAATGGCCCTAAGAGGGGGAGGGGGGGGTGAATTAGTGCAGCGAGTGATTATAGAGTAAGAAGGTAGTGATGAGTAAGTTGAGCAGCGAAGAAAAGGTGGTTTGCATAAAGGTAAATGCAAGAACATAAACACAAATCATTTTTATAATGGTTCGATCATCCGACCGACGTCTACTCCCGATTCCTCTTTGCTTGAGACCATCGGCTTTCCACTAGCTATCCTCCTTCCAACGGGCGAGGATGAACTCCCTTACAACACCTCTCCTTTTGACGGGCTTAGGAGGTAACCCTTACAAGGCCTCTCAACCCTCTCTAAGGCTAGATCACACTTTGGAATAAGAGAGAAGGTTTTGACACAATTTCTACAAAGTTTTCCCTTCTTCTTTCTTAGTTTTTGTGTGTCTTTGATCCATGGATGAGAGGGGTATTTATAGGCCTCAAGAGGCCCAAATTTGAATCACTTTTCATTTTCCCAATGCTGGCGGTGCCACCGCCTGTCAGTCTGTCACTAACAGTGTACTGGGCGGTGCCACCGCCTGGGCTTGTTGCCCAACGGTAGTACCACCGCCTAGCCCGGCAGTGCCACCACCCCAGCCAGTCGGTGCCACCACCTGGGCTCTCGGGTCCTAGGTGGTGCCACCGCCAGACACTTCCAGTTTCACTGGTTGGGCCTTAAACTCGACCTAAACCAGTCCGTTATCAGGCCCAATTGGCCCCTACTTGGGTTATAGGATTAATACATAATCCTAACCCAAATTATCATGCTAACTATGAAACTAAATATATTTCCTAAGCTATTACAAAGTTCGACAAGTCAAGACTTCTTCCGGCGAGCTTTCGGTGAACTTCCGACGATCTTCCAATGAACCCTCAGAAACCATTCTGCGGACTCTCGGCAAGCTCCTGGACTTCACGATGATCTTGGCGAGTTCCAACGAGCTTCTTTAGCAAGCTCTGATCTTTCTTGGCAAGCTCCGCGAACTTCCGAAAACCCTTCGGCAAGCTCTTTACTCATTTGTGGCCAGTTCCGGCAGCACTCCCAATGAATCGTCGGACTTCCGTCAAACTCTCGAACTCTCAACGATCCATCACACTTATCTTCCGGTACTTTATTTCGCTTTACATTTTCATCGTTATTGTAGTTAATCCTGCACACACATAAACAAAAACTCTACTTCGATCTAGATAGTTATTACAACGCGAATTGACATTCAGTTGCTCGGCACATCATTGGTCGACGCTTCATCCGATTCTTCGGTGCATCATCCTCTCTTACATTTTGTTGCCTAATCGGTGGTTGACCTCCACAACCCTGATATTCTTGGTGCAACATGCTCTTCTTGGCCCGATGTCCAACGTACGAAGCCTTTTGCCAATTGTCAACCGAACCTCTGGCTCGACATTCAATATCCTGACGTGATCACCCAACATAACGTCAATTCCTCCAATATCAACTGTCTAATCCTGATCGATAGTAGACCTACGTAACTCAAAACGCAGTTAGACAATAAAACACAATCAATTAGTTTCATCATCAAAATTTGAGATTCAACAATCTCCCCCTTTTTAATGATGGTAACTAATTGATGACTAACGGAGTTAACCTTAACTCCTCGAAGTTTAACCAAACTCCTCCTATTAATATGCCATTGATAGAATACTTGGATTATCCTAAATCCAAGCAACATTCATCACAAATTAAGAGAAATCATCAATTTATCATGTAAATATATAAAATATTCAATTTAATGCATGAAGTCATTAATATACTTCTCCCCCTATGTCATCAACAAAAAGGAGAAATTGCTTCATAACTAGTTTAAAATATATACAAATTTTATAATCATACTAGCTATCAATCAGGATGTTCAACATATATCACATTCAATCATAGCAAGTTTTTTAAATTCTTTCTAAAGATAAATAAGATAGTAATTTTTCATCACTTGCTTCTTGTGCAAGTTTGCACTTTGCTTTTGTAGTATGCTAGCAACTTTTGAAATGTTCATGATAGGATGTTCCTTCATTTCAATAATCGAGCTAGCAAATTTTTTATTAAAGTCATAAGTTAGCAATAAATCTTCTCCCCCTTTATTTTTGTCAAAAAGAAGGGAAGATGATAGAACCCGAGAGGAATTCTATGAAAATTGATCTTTGAGGGGGATCAACCCTTGGAACGCTATAGGGGTTCCACCCTCTAAGTAGCCTGGTGGCTGCAATTGTAGATTGATATTTCTTGTTCCAAAGATGTGGAGGCTACAAGCTTATATAGAGCTCTAAACCCTAGCCCTAGGGGTTGCTTCCTAAGTAAACTACCCAATTTATCCTCAACTTTAGCCGATCGGCCCAATAACAAGAGGGGCGACGGCTAAGAGGCCCAATAGCCCAAATATAAACCCTAGCCTCTCTTTTTTATAGGATAGATGTGGCTAGGTGAGATTTATTACACTTACAGGATTTTTATTAGTTGCTATTTAGTTGAGTAGGACCTAACCCTGCTAGGGTCCTATCAAGCCCGCCCTCTTCTAATCAGCCTTGTCCTCAAGGCTGAGGTTCTATGAATTCAGGGAACTGGGTCTTCAACTCCTCATATGATTCCCATGTGGTATCTTTGGGTGGTAAATTATTCCAATGCACTAGTACTTCAATAAAGGGACATCGGCGACGCATGATGATTTTGTGGTCGAGAATGGCTTGCAGTTGGGCTTGGATATTCCATCATTAGTAGTATTGGGTAGTTGAATCTAGAGTGAGTCGTGTTCTTCCAACTTAGGCTTCAAGCATGACACGTGGAAGACAGGGTGAATTTTGACATCCTCAAGCAATTTAAGTCTATACGCCATAGCTCTAATACGCTCTGCAATCTGATAGGGCCCATAAAAATGTGGAGATAGCTTCATGGAGGCTCGTGTGTTGATAGATAATTGTTTGTATGGCTATAGGCGAAGATAAACCCAATCTCCTATTAAAAATTCTCTTTCGCTTCTTCGTGTGTCAGCTTGCTGCTTCATTCTAGCTTGAGCGGTAGAGACATTATCCTTTAGCAACTGTAGGAGTTTGTCTCTATCAATTAAATCTTGGTCGACCTGATCTACCTTAGCCGAGCCAATTACATACTTTAGAATCATAAGAGCCGACCGATCATATAATGCTTCATATGGGGTACATTTTGTAGATAAATGATATGTAGTATTGTACCACCATTCGGCCTAAGGGAGCCATTTCATCCACTCCTTTGGCCGATCACTGGTGAAACACCGAAGGTATATCTCTAAACACCTGTTCACTACTTCTATTTGGTCGTTAGTTTATGGATGATATATTGTGCTCATCTTGAGTTTGGTGCCCTGCAATTGAAATAACTCGGTCCAAAATTTACTAGTGAAGACCATGTCATGATCACTTACAATGAACCTTGATATCCCATACAGTTTAACAATATTTTCTGTGAAAATCTAAGCAATACTAACAACAATGTAGGGATTTTGCATAGCACAAAAATGAGCATATTTCATAAGTCGATCAACCACTACAAGTATTGTGCTTTCACCTTTGGAAGGTGGTAGCTCTTCATTGAAGTTCATGGAGATGTTAGTCCACACTAAGTCTGGTATAGGTAATGGTTGTAGTTTTCCTAGTCTCGCCACTGTTTCACCTTTTTGCTATTGACATACATCATATTGTGCTACGTATTCGGAAATAATTTTTTTTATCCCTCTCCAATAAAAGTTTTGCTTCACTCTTTTGTAGGTTCTTAGAAATCCGGAGTGCCCTGTTGAAGGTGTGGAGTGTATTTCGTGCAGAATGACTTTGATGCAATGAGAGTTTGGTATAAGCACAATACGACCTTTGTAGCGTAGATCACTCGAATCTCAAGTATAGTGAGCTATTGTGCTTGGATCCTTCTCTAATTTTTTGATGATGTTGCTAGTTTCTGGATCCTTCTTCCATTCCTCTCTAATATCCTTAAGGAAGCCGGTGGTAGGAAGAGAGATGGCTGAAAATTCAGCTTGCTCAGTTAGCCATGAGAGCGCATCTGCAACAATATTTTCTTTCTCTTTTTCGTAAATAATTTCATAATCAAATCCTAGAAGTTTGGTTACCTATTTTTGCTATTTCGGGGATGATATCTTCTGCTCCAAAAAGTACTTAAGGCTTTTATGGTCGATTTTAATCTGAAATCATCGGTCAATCAGGTAGGGTCTCCACTTTGTTAATGCGTGCACAATAGCGAGCATCTCCTTATCATAGATAGATATTTTTTGATGGGAGGGAGACAACGCCTTGCTGGTGTATGTGAGTGGTCAACCATCTTGTATGAGAATGGCTCCAATTCAAACTCCAGATGCATCGGCCTCAATGATGAAGGGTCGGCTGAAATCTGGTAGCGCTAGCACTGGTGTGGAGTAGGGGCTGTAGCTTGGCCGAATCACCCCTGTTTTGAGCATCTCCTTCACGATCTTCTCAATTTCATCCTTCTGGAGGTGAGGATAGTGGTAAGGCCAAGTGTTTGCTGGTGGTTTGCCCGGAAGAATTGGAATTCTGTGGTCCTGTTGCCAAGTAGGAGGAAGACCGCGCGGTTCAGCAAAAATATCATCAAATTCAACAAGCAGTTGGGTGAGATTTTGATCTTTAATTTCTGTTTTCTTCCCCTTTAGTTGCTGCTAGAGATGCATAAGAAAGCCACCATTTATCTTGTGTAAAACTTTCTCCATTTGTTGGGTTAAAATGGTGGTTACGTTGCTTTCGTGCTTTCCACGTAGGGTGACCTGTTTGCCTTTGCAATAGAATTTCATAATCAATTTGGAAAAGTTTCAAGAGACGTCACCTAGCATCGTCAGCCATTCTATGCTTAGCACAGCCTCATAATCATCAATTGGTAGGAGGAAGAAGTCGGCAATAATTTCTTGGCCCTACAGTAATAGTTTCACCTATGGGCATCTTTGGTCGCATTTAGGATTCGATCGTCGGCGACCTTTATATCAAACTTGCTGTAACCTTCGATGTGGTGCACCATCCAAGCAACAACCTTACTGTTTAGAAAGTTATTAGTGCTGCCTGTATCGATGAGAATGGTGATCGGTTGTTGTTTGAGCAAGCCTCCAACTTTCATCGTTTGCGGATTTGAGTAGCCGGCTAGCGCATGTACCATAAAGTCGATCGATTGTAGCTCTTCTTCCACATCTTTGTCCTCATGTTCAAAACTCTCTTTTGGCTATTCACTGATCTCTTCTTCCACTGGTCAATCATAAGAAGTCTCCCTTTTTTACAACGATGCTTGTGGCTCCACGGCTTGTTACAATGCCAACATAACCCCTTGGCAGATCGGTCTCAAAGCTCTTCTCTTATCAATCTTTTTGGTACAGGAGCTCAGCTAATAGTAGGGGGGCTGAGGGCTTCGATATTGCTGGTCGAGGAGTGACCCTAGTCCTTTGGGCTTTGTGGTTCAATCGCTCCTCCTGAAGTCGTGCGAAAGAGATGACTGCCATAAGTGTGTACGGTTGTCGCGCTTTAACTTCTCCCCGGATCTCCGGCTTTAAGCCCTCAATAAATGTTCCCAATAACTATTTTTTAGATTAATCATGAGTTTGATTAGATAACCTTTCAAACCTAGTTTGATACTCCTGGATGGTGGAGGTTTGTCGGATCTTTGCTAGTTGTCCGTCGATGTTCTCGTAATCGGTTGGTCCGAAACGGATCAGCAGTCCTTCTTTGAATTGTCACTATGAGAGGACTCCATGAGTGTATTCAAACCAATCAAACCATTGTATGGCATCCCCTTCAAGATGTATAGCTGTAATTTCTACCATAGATGCATCTGCGATTTTGTGGTACTAAAAATATCGCTCCATGCATGAGATCCAACCAATCAGGTCTCCTTCTTCCCATTTAGGGAAGTCCACCCTCATGCGTGGATAGTGGGGATCGGTCATAGAGCCTCCCCTCTCTTGGAGGTCATCTCTTCGATCAGAACTTTCTCCTTGATGTGATTTTTTTGGGCTCGGTAGTCGACCTAAACTAAGTTCGGCAAAGAGAGTCTGAATCTTCTCCTCTATTCATGTCTCGAAGGCTTCGAATTTAGCATCAACTGTCTCCTCGAATGTCATAGCATATGCCTCCAAATCTGTAATATTAAGATCTCTTTTTTGCTATCGAGTTAAAGACATGTATTGGTTGAGAAAAGTGGTGGCTGAAATGGTTGGTGGATTGGTGGATGTAGGCTACGGTTTAGGCTTGTTTTGTGACTGTTTTGGGTGCAGTTTGGGGCTGCAGTTTGATGGAGTTTTTGGGCTATGATGGTAGTGGATAAAGGTAGGGAAGAGGGTTTTAGATCTATGGTAGATCGTAGCAAAAATTTGACAAAAATCAGTGAAAATTACCGCCTATATGCGCTATCTCGTAAGAGCAGAATTGTTGTTGAAGAAATAGTGGTTTCTCGACGAAATTTCCAGTGAAAACTTAGGGATTTGAGGAGGAGTTTTGATGGTAGAATCTTAGTTTAGATAACAGTAAGGATAACAAATTGGATCAAGAAATTTTGACAGCAAAATAGTAAAGAAATCGGTGCAAGTTGCGATAGCAGAATTCTCATCGAAAAATTTCAACAGTTTGCGATGAGAGATTGCAGCAACACACAAAATTTTTTTTTGATGAATTCGATGATAGATCTTTTACGGATGAGAGCCAAGATGATCTATGAGGTGCACAAGAAATTTTGTTCAAAAAGGATAACAATTAGATCGGTTAAAGGCAGCAACACACGGTTGAAATTTTCTGCAGCGATCCTTCGTTCGCAAAGATGGTAACTTTTGCGATGCAAGAAATTCGCAGGCAAGGGATAGATAGAAAAACTTTTTTTTGGTATTTTAGATGAAAAATTATAGCAGCAAAGGGTATTGGTGATTGAAAAATACCAGATCTCTGATGCAATTGGAGGTGGCGATTGTAGATTGAATTGATCAACGTCAGGAGATGACGGTGGAGATGACGGCGTCAAGAGCAATTATGGAAATTGCTTGGTTGATGGTGGGCGGCGGGGATGGCAGCAAAAGCAACAAGATCGCTGCTCTGATACCATATTATAGAACCCCAGAGGAATTCTATGAAGATTGATCTTTGAGGGTGATTAACCATTGGAACGCTATAGGGGTTCCACCCTCCAAGTAGCCTGGTGGCTGCAATTGTAGATTGATATTTCTTGTTCCAAAGAGGTGGAGGCTACAAGCTTATGTAGAGCTCCAAACCTTAGCCCTAGGGGCTGCTTCTTAAGTGAACTACCTAATTTACCCTCAACTTTAGCTGACCGGCCTAATAACAAGGGGGGGGGGGGGTGGCGGCTAAGAGGCCCAATAGCCCAAATATAAACCCTAGCATCTCTTCTTTATAGGATAGAGGTGGTTAAGTGGGATTTATTACACTCATAGGGTTTTTATTAGCTGCTATTTGGTTGAGTAGGACCCAACCCTACTAGGATCCTATCAGAAGAGTGCAATTCTTTTCCCTTTACATGAATTTTGAAACTATGACAATCAATAAAGATAAAAGAGAAGGTTTATATCCATGAATTTATCAAGCAAATTTCATTCAAGAATAAAACAACAAGATCACGATATAGATAACAATTTTCTTAAAAGGATCTTGATTAAAAAAGGAATTCAAGTTGTTAATCCAAGAGATCAAGATCATGAATTATAAATATTCTCTTTAGCATCAATCTTCAATTCATGATAAAGGGTATACAACCAAGAATCATGATATAAATATACCGTCTTGATTCAATGATTCATCATAAAGCAAATTAATTTTCAATCATCACTACAAGGAAGTTATGTCATGAAGAATTAATTCATGAATAAACAAGAATTATATATATTTATCATGAAGAAAATCTTGACTTATATGTAGGAGTTTTCTAATCATTACGATGATGATTTCATAAAAAAAACTCTCAAATATATAGTTCCAAGAAATGAAAATCATGATTTATAAGACTCATACAAATCATCAAAATTACTCTTAAGAGATTCATATAAGGTCATGAATTCAATAAAATTTCTTTATAGCAAAATGAAATCTTTTAGAACTTGATTCAAGCATTAAATACATCTTAACAAGTCATAATTCTAAAAGATTCAAGAATCACTAAAAGAAAAATCATTCAAGTTCAATTTGACAAATCAAGACTCATAATCAAATTATCATTTTTAATATTCATAACATGAACAAAGTTATTACCATATCATCAAAATCTCATTCATAATTCAAGTTATTTACAAAATATCAAATATGAATTTATCACTTGTCTTTTATTTGAAACATCCAAAACTTTAGAGAAAGAAAAATTTTCAAGATCATGTATTTCTTTTTTATGATTTACTTCAAATAAGCATGCTTTTGTCTTTTAATGTCAAATTGAGACAATCATAAAAGTTCAAGACGTAAAAGGCAAAATCTCATAAAACAACACATCAAGCATGATTTTAAACATCCATTTTCAAGCCAAAAATATAGCACATTACACATAAGGCATATTTCAACAAAAATTCGATTCAACATGATAATATGTTTCATTTTAAGTTGTATGTTTCATGTAAGTATGCTCAAATCCTTTTTGTATAAGGGATGTGTATCAAGTTTAAAACCTAGACACGTTTTATTATTAAAAATATGATATGTCATCTAAAAAATTTCGTTATGAAATTGATAAGACCAAAAGCACAATAGTTCAAGATGTAAAATTCACTTATCATGCATAATGTGTTTCATTTTAAGTTATTTGTTTTATATGAGTGTGCTCATATTTTAAAAGATGAGTATCATGTTTAAAACCAACACATGAGTTTCGTCATCAAAATATGATATCATAAAGTCTTTAAGCATGATAACAATCTTTTAACATTTTCATTTTATCATTATCAATGATGATTTCATAAGGTATGTTCAAATTTTTATGTAAAGACCATGCATCATTTTTAAAACCGAAAGCATCATCAAAACCATTAAGATTCATGAATTCATCATACACATTATTTCATAATATGAGATTTCAAGTCATCAAGTATGATACAATCATTAAGCATGTTTTCATAATGCATCATCAAAATCATTTTAATTCTTTCTTTCATTTGTTATAACAAGATGATCAATACTCAAATTTTTGCTAAAATCATGCATCATTTTATAAATCTGAAAAATAATTTTCATCATGAAAATCATCAAGTCCAAATATAATACAAGGCAACATCAAAACCACATTTCTTTCATTTGAAAAATTTGTGGGTTAGGTCTTTTGATTTTATGAAGACAAGTATCATCTAAAAATTTTATCATAAAAAAAGGGTTAAGACCCATTAATCCAAGATAGAAGTTTTCAAATCAACATCACTTCAAAAAACTCATGCATGATATAAAATCGTCAAGTATCATGTTTAGAGATAATGTAAAACATCAAGATACACATGCATAGGTTAATCCTATTAGGTGTACAAACATTATCACAAATCATACAATCATCATTCATAATTTTTACTTTTAAAAAATACTAGAAAGAAAAGTATGATATATTTTTTTAAAAAATTATTTATTTCCTACTAACTAAGTTAAGAAATTCATGAAAAATATATTAAGTAATTTCATAACAACGTACAAACATTTCGGGTGAGTTTCTTACCTTGTTGTCGAAAACCATCAAAGCGTAGTTTACGTCTTCATCCTTTTTGTGCGCTTTCCTCTTCTTCATTTTTGTGTGCTCGTCTTTGGAGTATTCCGGTTTCTTGCATTCATAGTAAGAGTTGGTGTTCTTTTCATTTGTATTCTTTAACTCATGTTTAATGAACTTTTTAAATTTTAATGTCAAAAGTTCAACGTTCTCAACTCCTCATCACTTGAGTTATCACTCAAGTGGTATTTTATAGTCCGAAGTGCCAAATCCTTCCTGTTCTTTGGAAGGTAATCCTTGTGTTCATCAAGTTCATTATGTTCCAAGAATGTCATTTCATAGGCATTAAAGACCCAATGAGTTCTTCAAGAGATAAGTCATTTAAATTTTTAACTTCTTGTATATTCCTTACTTTTGGATCCCACCCTTTTGGAAGGGATCTTAAAATCTTGTTTACTAAATCAAAACTCGAAAGAGATTTATCAAGACTTTTCAAACTATTGACGACATCCGTGAAACGGGTGTACATGTCGCTGATAGTTTCACTTGGTTTCATTTGAAAAAGCTCAAAATCGTGTATCAAAATATTAACTTTCGAGTCTTTGACTCTACTCATTCCTTCATGTGTGACTTCAAGTATATACTAAATATCAAAAGCCGTTTTGCATGTAGAAGTTCGATTGAACTCAGTTTTATCTAGAGTGCAAAATAAGGCATTCATAGCCTTAGCATTCAAAGAAAAAGACCTTTTCTCCAAATCCGACCATTCGTTCGTTGGTTTAGAGGGAAGTTGAAAATGGTTTTCAATAACATTCCACAAATCTAAATCCATTGAAAGCAAGAAAACTCTCATTCGAGTTTTCTAATAAGTGTAGTCCGATCCGTTAAAGAACGATAGACGAACAACCAAAAAGCCCTCTTGAAAGCCATGAAGAGCCATTTCTCATGAGTGTGTGAATCCAAATAAGAAATAATGAGGCTCTGATACCAATTATTAGGGATCGAGTGGCAATAAGAAGGGGGGGGGGTGAATTAGTGCAGTGATAAAGAACGATAAATTTCTACGATTTAAAACAACTTCTGAAACTTTATACAATATAAATCATGTTTTTGACTAAAATCAATTTCAATTAAAGCGTAATGGAAAGTGCCTAAAGTTGGGAGTGATTAGAGAGGAAGAAGACAGTGATGAGTAAGTTGAGTAGTGAAGAAAAGGCAATTTGCAGAAAGGTAAATGCCAGAACATAAACATAAATCGTTTTTATAGTGGTTCGGTCATCCGACCTACGTCCACTCCCGATTCCTCTTTACTTGAGGCCACTAGCTTTCCACTAGCTATCCTCCTTCCAACAGGCAAGGACGAACTCTCTTACAACACCTCTCCTTTTGACAAGCTTAGGAGGTAACCCTCACAAGGCCTCTCATCCCTCTCTATGGCTAGATCATACTTTAAAATAAGAGGGAAGGTTTTGACATAATTTCAACAAAGTTTTCCCTTCTTCTTTCTTAGTTTTTATGTCTTTGATCCATGGATGAAAGAGGTATTTATAGGCCTCAAGAGGATTCAAATTTGGAGCCCAAATTTGAATCACTTTTGATTTTCTCGGTGTTGGCTGTGCCACCGCTTGTCAGTCGTAGTTCCATCACCTATCAGTTTGTCATTGATAGTGTACTGGGTGGTGCCACCGCCTGAGCTTGCTACCCAGCGACGGTACCACCGCCCAGCCCGGTGGTGCCACTGCTTGGGCTCTCGTGACCTGGGCGATGCCACCGCCCCAGCCAAGCAGTGCCACCGCTTGGGCTCTCGGGTTCTGGGCGGTGCCATCACCTAGCCTGGGCAGTGCCACCGCAAGACACTTCCAACATCACTGGTTGGGCCTTAAATTCGGCCTAAACTAGTTCGTTATCGGGTCCAATTGGCCCATACTTGGGTTATAGGATTAACACCTAATCTTAACCCAAATTATCATACTAACTATGAAATTAAAGATATTTCTAATAGGACCCTAGTAGGGTTGAGTCCTACTCAACCAAGTAGCAGCTAATAAAAACCCTATGAGTGTAATAAATCCCATCTAGCTGCCTCTATCCTATAAAGAAGAGAGGCTAGGGTTTATATTTGGGCTATTGGGCCTCTTAGCTGCCGCCCCTTTTGTTACTGGGCCGATCGACTAAAGTTGAGGGTAAATTAGGTAGTTCACTTAGGAAACAACCCATAGGGCTAGGGTTTGGAGCTCTATATAAGCTTGTAGTCTCCACCTCTTTGGAATAAGAAATATCAATCTACAATTGCAGCCACCAGGCTACTTGGAGGGTGGAACCCCAATAGCGTTCTGAGGGTTGATCCCCGTCAAAGATCAATCTTCATAGAATTCTTATAGGTTCTATCATCTGGTATCAGAGTAGCGATCTTACTGATTTTGCTGCCATCCCTGTCACCCACCATCAGCCAAGCAATTCTCACAATTGCTCTTGACGTCGTCGTCTCCACCGTCATCTCCTGACGTAGATCAATTCAATCTACTATCACCACCTCTAATTGTATCAGAGATTTGGTATTTTTCTACCACTAATACCTTTCGCTACTATAATTTTTCATCTAAAATACCAAAAAGAAGTTTTTCTATCTATCCCTTGCCTGCGAATTCCTTGCGTCGTAAAAGTTACCATCTTTGCGAATGAAGGATCGCTGCAGAAAAATTCAACCGCGTGTTGCTGCCTTTAACCGATCTAATTGTTATCCTTTTTGAACGAAATTTCTTATGCATCTCTTAGATCATCTTGGCTTCCATCCATGATTGATCTATCATGACATTCATCTTAAAGAAAAAAAATTTGTGTTGCTGCAATCTATCGTCGCAAACTGCTGAAATTTTTCGATGAGAATTCTGCAATCACAACTTGCACCGATTTCTTTACTATTATGTTGCCAAAATTTCTTGATCCAAATTATTATCCTTGCTGTTATCTAAACTAAGATTCTACTGTCAAACCCCCTCCTCAAATCCCTAAGTTTTCGCTGGCAATTTCATCGAGAAACCACTATTTCTTTGACGATAATTCTGCTCTTACGAGACAACGCATATAGGCAGCAATTTCCACTAATTTTTGTCAAATCTTTGCTGTGATCTACCACAGATCTATGTTGGGAAATCCTTAAGGGGAGCGATATCACATGCACAACGGAAGAACAGAAAACAAAACCCCAGATTTTCTGTAAAAGGTTTCCATCGTCGTGCGAAGATCGATGTATCAAAAACAAATCCGCAAAACTGCACGTGTAAAAGAAGATACCTCGGGAGATCGTATATCCCTGAATTCCTGCAGATCTGTGGGAGAGGATGAAGGAGGTCAAGCGTCCTCCTCTCTAGCGGTATCCACACGGCAGGGATTACAACGATGCACCTCTCTCTCTGGGGAGAGGAGAACAGGAGGTGGCTACCAAAAGAAACCCCCAGCCTATAGAGCTTTGGTTTCCTCCTATTTATAGAGGCCCCTTGAAAACCCTAATATCTTTTACCCTATTGGGTATTGGATCTCTATCCAATTACCCAAGCCTCTTGGATTAGTGGGTCTTTGCCCAATAATCTCTTATTAGCAATTATTGGATCTCATCTTAGGATTCAATAATTCAGGGGCTTAATGGATATCCAATAAGATAGGGAGTTCAACAGATATCTCATATCCGAACCTCTACTCGTCACAACACCTACCATATGTGTGTGACCATTTAGGCCCAATATCGAGCTGGCCGTGAGTCATACTTGTCAGAACTCCTTCTGACATAGTGAATTATCATCTCTATAATGATTCACCCAACTCATCGACTGTGGACGTACCAGGCCACTATGCCGCGGCCCTCAGACGATACAGGGGAATCCAATCCTTTGAACCTATCTGTCCTCAGTTACCATGTATCTATAGTCTCTCATTCATCCAATATCCCAAAGACTCTATAGTGGGCATGGTGCTGTCAGGCCTATACGGTCTCTCCTCGAGTCTTGCTCTTGTCGGATTCTTCCGGAGAACTCTTTCTCTCTCAATCCGAATAACCTAGGCCAAGGATTTGTTTGAGCAAGAATACATGGGATATTCCTCTTATGATACCGAGAGCGGATGAACCTCTATTGACACTCAATAGCCCTCATAAGGTTGGTTACCACTCCCAATAATCGGCTGTACTAGATCTGAAACTTTTCAAACCTATAAGTCTAGTATCAAAGAGTGGAGTACTCATACAGGACATCCTTAGTGTCTCAAGTTTAAGGACCAGATACACTACTGGGACTACGGAATCACTGTCTGACGTGAGGTATCAATAACCATCCAGCATTCCGTAGGCGGATCAATCAGTGAACTCATTCCCTAATGAGCACCTGCACTGTACCCTTAGTGTCCCCACACGAGTAGCTATAAGACCAGCTACCTCCATCATATGGACGGGTATACAGCACACCAATCTATCCGGTTATCTCAATGTCCTTCTTGAGTAACTTATGACCAGGATAATTCAGGGTCTGTGTTTAAAGGTGAATCGGTCTCATTATCGTGATCTCATCACGATCCGATTCCCATTGAGTAGATCCAAGGATATCACAATATATGCAACACGCAAGATAAAGTGATCAAAAGCCTAATAATAAGCAAAGAGAAAAAGTGCATATCAAGTTACAAGTGCTATCACTCATGTGATTGGCTTGCAGGGCACATATGACTAGCAATCTCCCACTTGACCTAAAGCCAATCACCAGCATGTCTGATCCCCATCAGACCTCTGTGATGCTCAAAGACAATCTGAGTCAATGGCTTTGTTAGTGGATCTGCAATGTTATCTTCGGATGGAACTCTTTCCACTACTACATATCTTCAGGCCACGATATCTCTAATAAGTTGGAACCTCCTCAGAACACTTTTGATGAGACCCGGGTTCCCTTATTTGAGTAATCATCCTATATTTGTCGCAATATAAAGGAATCAGCTCTTTCCTTCTTGGGATGACTCCTAGATCTGTGATGAACTTCTTCATCCAGACTCCCTCCTTTGCTGCCTCTGTCGCAGTAATGTATTCCGCCTCTGTGGTCGAGTCAGTAGTAGTGTCTTGCTTGGAACTCTTCCAGCATACTGCTCCTCCATTCAGGGTGAACACATACCCTGAATTAGACTTGCTATCATCGACATCGAACTAGAAGCTCGAGTCCATGTAGCCCTCAACCCTGAGGCTACTACCTCCATATACTAGTAAAAGATCCTTAGTCCTTCTCAAGTACTTAAGGATACTTTTTACTGCTTTCCAGTGCTCCAAGCTTGGATCTACCTGATATCTGCTCGTGACACTTAGAGCATGCGCTATATCAGGCCTGGTACATAGCATAGCATACATGATAGATCCTATCACTGATGCATATGGTATCATATCCATGTGTGCCCTTTCTTTAGGAGTCTTTGGGGACATACTCCTAGAAAGTGATATTCCATGTCTCATTGGTATGAGACATCTCTTGGAATTTTTCATGCAAAACCTTTTGACAATGGTGTCTATGTATGTACCTGGACTGGGACAAGCCAAGTATTCTCTTGGATCTATCTCTATAGATCCGTATCCCCAATATACAGGATGCTTCCCCTAAGTCCTTCATGGAGAAGTGCCTAGATAACCAAGTCTTTACTATGGAGAGCATTCCTACATCATTCCCAATGATCAGGATGTCATCCACATATAATACCAAAAAGGTGATGGTGCTCCCACTTACTTTCCTGTACACACAAGGCTCATCTTCGTTCTTAACGAAGTCATAAGATCTGATCACCTCATCAAATCTTATGTTCCAACTTTGGGAAGCTTGCTTCAATTCATAAATTGATCTAAGCAACTTGCACACCAAATCTGGGTTATCCCTGGACACGAATCCCTTAGGCTGTATCATATACACCTCCTCGAGGTTATCATTCAGGAATGCAGTTTTGACATCCATCTGTCAAATCTCATAATCATAGCGTGCTGCAATAGCCAATAGAATTCGAATGGATTTTAGCATGGCTACAGGTGAGAAAGTTTCGTCATAGTCAGCACCTTACCTTTGACGATACCCCTTAGCCACTAGCCTTGCTTTATAGGTCTCTACCTTTCCATCTACTCCAATCTTCTTTTTGAAGATCCACTTATAGCCAATGGGTATAATACCCTCGGGTGTATTAACTAGGTTCCAAACCTTGTTGGAGTACATGGAATCCATTTCTGAATTCATGGCTTCTTGCCATTTCCCGGAGTCTATGCTCATAATAGCCTCCTCGTAGGTCTGAGGATTAATATTCTCAACATCCTCTCTTCTGATATGTTCCACATATCTCTCAAGAGGATAGGATACTCTATCTATCAGACCTACGTAAAGTTGGAACTTGTGTGTTAGGTATCTGAAAAGACTATGGCTGTGGAATGATGCTTGAGCTAGGTTCTCCAACTTCACTCAATTCTATCATGCTCCCACTGTCTTCACCAAGAATATGTTCCTTCTCAAGGAACACTGCTCTCTTGGCTATAAAGACCTTTTGGTCCTTAGGATGATAGAATGTTCCTTCTCAAGGAACACTGCTCTCTTGGCTATAAAGACCTTTTGGTCCTTAGGATGATAGAAATAATACCTACAAGTTTCCTTGGGGTATCCCACGAACTTGCACCGTTCCGTTCTAGATACCAACTTGTCAAGGTTGTGTCTCTTAACGTGGGCAGGGCAGCCCCAAATCTTAATAATATTAAGATCAGGCATCTTTCCATTTTATATCTCATATGGAGTAAACATCACTAACTTGGTTGGAATTCTGTTCAGAAGGTAAGCTGCGGTCTCTAGGGCATATCCCCAGAATAAGAAGGGTAGGTCGGCGAAACACATCATGGAACGTACCATGTCTAACAGTGTACGATTCCTCCTTTCTGATACACTATTAAGCTGTGGTGTATAAGGATGTGTCCATTGGGACAAGATCCCATAGTCTTTGAGGAACTAGGTGAACTCTGTACTCAAGTACTCACCTCCTCGATCTGATCGAAGGGTTTTAATATTCTTTCCTATTTGGTTCTCCACTTTATTTTTATATTCCCTGAATTTCTCAAAAGCTTCAAACTTGTACTTCATCAAGTACACATATCCGTATCATCAGCGAAAGTAATGAAGTAGGAGTAACCACCTATGGCATGAGTCGACATGGGACCGCATACATCACTATGTATAAGTTCTAGTAACTTAGTGACTCTCTCCTAGTTTCACTAAATGGAGAGTTGGTCATCTTTCCCCGAAGGCAAGGTTCACATGTCGCATATGACTCATAGTCAAATGGATTTAGTATCCATCTTTTGGCAACTTTTGAATCGTTCCCTCGTAGATGTGACCTAGCCTACAATGCCAAAGATATACATTGTTCACCTCTTCTCATTTCCTCTTAGACTCATTTAAACTCATGATATGTGGAGCTATATCTAGCATAAATAAACCATTATGCAATGTTTCTCTCGTAATGATCTGATCATCTAATATTATTGAATAACCATTGTTCTCAAAAACTAATTTATATCAAATAACTGTCAAACATGAAATGGAAATAATGTTTTTAATAATAGAAGGAACATAATAGCATGCGTCTAATGTAATAATAGCTCTGCTAGGCAGATATAAGGTGATTTTGCCAACAGCCACTACAGCAACCTTTGCTCCATTGCCCATCTTAAAGTCCATCTCGCCTCTGTTCAATCTCCTAGGTCTTGCCAGAACCTGCAACAAATTGTAAATATGATAAGCACTCCCGGTATCCAATACCCATGTGTTATCAAAAGATTCTAACAAATGGAGACTGATCATGAATATACCTGAAGCTTTTGCAAGCTTTTGTTTCGCCCTCTCTACAAGGTATTCTTTATAGTTCCTCTTCCAGTGCCCATCTTTGCCGCAGTGGAAGCACTGGCCTTTGTCCTTTGTTGAGTCTTTCTTGGCAACCTTTGCCTTACCCATTTTGCCCTTACCCTTGCCCTTCTTAAGGGTCTTCTCAACCTTCCTTTTCTTTCTGGTCTCACCAGCATAAAGAACTGGCTTCTCTTTCTTGATGGTGTTCTCTGCTTCTCTCAACATATTGAGGAGCTCTGGGAGGCTCACCTCAAATTTGTTCATATTAAAATTCATTATGAACTGAGAAAAGGAATCTGGTAGGGACTGAAGCACAAGATCCACACATAGGTTATCCTCTAGGACCATTGCTAGACCTGTAAGTTTCTCGATCCACTCAATCATCTTAAGGACATGGTTCTGAACTGGTGTCCCCTCAGTCATCTTGGCACGAAAAAGACTCTTTGATATCTCATATCACTGAGTTCTTCCCTGTTCCTCAAACAGTTTACGGAGATGTAGGAGTATGGAATTAGCATCCATATTTTCATGTCGTCTTTGTAACTCAGTAGTCATAGAGGCCAACATATAACACTGAGCAAGAGTGGAATCATCTAAGTACTTCACATAACGAGTGATCTTATCCTCGCTTGCCCCTTCGTCGGGCGTGGGGATCACTATATCAAGGACATACGTGATTTTCCCCACCATGAGAACGTTTCTCAGATTGCGAAGCCAGTTCGTATAATTTAGATCAATGAGGTGATTGGCATCAAGTATGCCATGTAAAGGATTTGAAAGCGATATATTCTGAAATTAAAGATATAGCAGAAATAAATAACATGCAGACTTTGTAAAAATTAAACAATTAAGATAAGGACTTCTATTTTAATGTACTCCCACTAATTTTTCGCAAGACACACAACACCCTCTGGTATGTGAATCGGAGACCCCCGACGGATCTCTAGTGGGGATCAGGATCCATTCGGTATCTGAACGTAACCTCGAGGGACTCGACCAATCACGTTAAGCCCGTAAAGGTAGGCAACTCTTACCAATCACAACTCTTTGTGATTCCCATCCTGTTCGGTCTCCAAACCACCATGGCCTCGAGGGACTCGACCAACCATGATGTTCGGTTAAGTCATCACCATCGTTACAAGATGAGTTTGATTCGGTGAAATACTCTCGAGAGACTCGACTAAGCATACCATGTCCTTAGGTCACTGGTGACATCTCTATGTCATATATAAGATAGCTAAACGTGATATAGGTGAGTTTTGAGGGACTCAACCAACTCAACCTACACCGGGAATCGGTTCCTAGCTATAACGATGGAAGGCCGTGTGGGTTAATCTAATTGCTTCACGTTTACCGACTTAATATTATTAATGGAAAGGATTTTTGGTTTGGTCTCCTAACATAATGTGTCACACACATACGTATTTTTAATATATATATATCTACATCGCATGCAAATATATATATACATATTTAGTAGGTGTATATCTAATCACACATCACATGAGCAATCACACTAGATGATCATGGACTACATCCTAATGTGATCAGGCCCGAGCCAGTGGGCCCAATCACTCACATTAAGATCTATGTGTACTTCGGCGCATCTTTGTGCCCTGTGATCGTCCATCTCGCTTCGTCGGATCCGTCGGCATCTCAATGCATCTCCATGCGTCGGATCGTCCATCTCGGCCTCGTGAGCCACGCTACCACTGCGCCTTTGATATAATTACAACATAATTACAGGCACGCAGGCCCGACAATAAATGAGAAAAGAATAGAGGCTCGCAGGCCCCAATAATAATAATCACATGTACACACATCACATCACAAGTCCATGATCATCTGTCCACATCATACATCACATATATATGTTATTTTATAGGACTACTAGATAAAAATAATAGTTAATCAAACTATTTAATTAACATATTTAATTTTCTAAAATCAGGGACATAAAGGGAATTTTTGAATTCTTAGGGGTATTTCGATAATTCAGCCAAAAGGGTATTTTGGTAATTCTGTCAAAGGGGACAGAATCTGGAATTTCTAAAATTGAGAGGGGTATTTTTGTAATTCTATCAAAAGGGGCAGAATTTGAAATTTCTAAAATTCCGAGGGGCAAAACCATCTTTTGCTATAAAACCCTAACTCCTCACCCCTAGTTGCTTGCGTTGTGACTGCGGTCGTCGCCACCTTGCCGGCGGCGACCCCTACGCGCGGGGAGGGCGTCGGGGTGGCAGCGCTTGTCGTCCATACGGGCGGCGCTGCCATTGCCCTCGGGCGCAGCGCCCGCAAGTGCTGCCCTGTAGGCACCCCGCCGACGCCCCTACGGCCAGCAGCCCGTCGACCGATGGCTGCTGCCTCTGCAGGCAACAAGGCTACAAGCAGCCTTGCGACTGCTGCACGAACACAGCAAGGGCAGCAATAGTTGCTGCCCTTCCTAGCCCTTTTGTGCCAATAATTTTAGCGTTAAAAGGAGATCCAAAACACAACACACGCAGTTTAAGATCCGATCTTCGCACGAACAACCTGGCTCTGAGACCACTATTGGGAAATCCTTCAGGGGCGTCGGCGGGGTGCCTACAGGGCAGCGGAAGAATAGAAAACAAAACCCTAGATTTCCTGTAGAAAGTTTCCGTCGTTGTGCGAAGATCGGTGCGTCAAAAACAAATTCGCAAAACTGTACGTGTAAAAGAAGATACCTAGGGAGATCGTATATCCCTAAATTCCTACAGATTTGTGGGAGAGGATGAAGGAGGTCAAGCGTCCTCCTCTCTAGCGGTATCCACATAGTAGGGATTACAACGATGCACCTCTCTCTCTGGGGAGAGGAGAACAGGAGGTGGTTACCAAAAGAAACCCCCAGCCTATAGAGCTTTGGTTCTCTCCTATTTATAGAGGCCCCTTGAAAACCCTAATGGATCTTTTGCCCTATTGGGTATTGGATCTCCATCCAATTACTCAAGCCTCTTGGATTAGTAGGTCTTTACCCAATAATCTCTTATTAGCAATTATTGGATCTCATCTCGGGATCCAATAATTCAGGGGCTTAATGGATATCCAATAAGATAGGGGATTCAGCAGATATCTCATATCCGAATCTCTGCTCATTGCAACACTTACCATATGTGTGTGACCCTCTAGGCCCAATATCGAGTTGGCCATGAGTCATACTTGTCAGAACTCCTTCTGACTTAGTGAATTATTATCTCTATAATGATTTACCCAACTCATCGACTGCGAATGTACCAGGCCACTACGCCGCGGTCCCCAAACGATACAAAGGAATCCAATCCTTTGGACCTATCTATCCTTAGTTACCATGTATCTATAGTCCCTCATCCATCTAATATCCTAGAGGCCCTATAGCGGGCATGGTGCTGTCAGGCCTATACGGTCTCTCCTCGAGTCTTGCTCTTGTCGGATTCTCCCAGAGAACTCTTTCTCTCTCAATCCGAATAACCTTGGCCAAAGATTTGTTTGAGCAAGAATATATGAGATATTCCTCTTATGATACCGAGAGCGGATGATCCTCTATTGACACTTAATAGCCTTCGTAAGGTTGGCTACCACTCCCAATAACCGGCTGTACTAGATCTGAAACTTTCTAAACCTATAACTCTGGTATCAAAGAGTGGAGTACTCATACAGGATATCCTTGGTGTCTTAAGTCTAAGGACCAGATACACTACTGGGACTATAGAATCGCTGTCTGACGTGAGGTATCAATAACCATCCAACATTCCATAGGCGGATCAATCAGTGAACTCATTCCCCAATGAGCACTTGCACTGTACCCTTAGTGTCCCCACACGAGTAGCTATGAGACCAGCTACCTCCATCATATGGACGGGTATATAGCATACCACTCTATCCGATTGTCTCGATGTCCTTCTCGAGTAACCTATGACCAGGATAATTCAGGGTCTATGTTTAAAGGTGAATCAGTCTCATTATCATGATCTCATCACGATCTGATTCCTATTGCACAGATCCAAGGACATCACAATATATGCAACACGCAAGATAAAGTGATAAAACGCCTAATAATAAGCAAAGAGAAAAAGTGCATATCAAGTCACAAGTGCCATCACTCATATGATTAGCTTGCAGGGCACATATGACTAGCAATCTAAAACCCTCTTCCCTAACCTTTATCCACTACCATCACAGCCCAAAAACTCCATCAAATCGCAGCCCCAAACTGCACCCAAAATAGCCACAAAACAAGCCTAAACCATAGCCTACATCCACCAATTCACCAACCCTTTCAGCCACCATTTCTCTCAACCAATACATGCCTTTAACTTGATAGCAAAAAAGAGATCTTAATATTATAGATTTGAAGAATATGCTATGGCATCCGAGGAGGCAATTGATGCTAAATTCGAAGCCTTCGAGACACAAATGGAGGAAAAGATTCGGACTCTCTTTGCCGAACTCAGTTTGGGTCGACCACCGAGCCTAAAGAAATCACATCAAGGAGAGAGCTCTGGTCGAAGAGATGACCTCCAGGAGAGGGGAGGCTCTATGACTGATCCCCACTATCCACGCATGAGGGTGGACTTCCCTAGATGGGAAGAAGGAGACCCGATTGGTTGGATCTCATGCGCGGAGTGATATTTTCGATACCACAAAATCGCAGATGCATCTATGGTAGAAATTACAGCTATACATCTTGAAGGGGATGCCATACAATGGTTTGATTAGTTTGAACACACTCATGGAGTCCTCTAAGAGCAACAATTCAAAGAAGGACTACTGATCAGCTTCGGACCAACTAATTACGAGAACATCAACGGACAACTAGCAAAGATCCGACAAACCTCCACCATCCAGGAGTATCAAACCAGGTTTGAAAGGTTATCTAATCAAACTTGTGATTAGTCTGAAAAATAGTTATTGGGGACATTTATTGAGGGCTTGAAGCCAAAGATCCGGGGAGAAGTTAAAGCGCAACAACCGTACACGCTTATGGCAATCATATCTTTCGCACGACTTCAGGAGGAGAGATTGAACCACGAAGCCCAGAGGATTAGGGTCACTCCGAGCTCTTGCACTAAAAAGGTTGACAAGAGAAGAGCTTTGAGACTGATCTGCCAAGGGGTTATGTTGGCATTGTGATGAGCCGTGGAGCCGCGAGCATCGCTGTAAAAAAGGGAGACTTCTTATGATTGAACCAGTGGAAGAAGAGATCAGTGAATAGCCAGAAGAGAGTCTTGAACATGAGGATGAAGATGTGGAAGAAGAGCCACAATCGATCGACTTTATGGTACATACGCTAGCCGGCTACTCAAATCCGCAAACGATGAAAGTTGGAGGCCTGCTCAAACAACAACCAATCACCATTCTCATCGATACAGGCAGCACTAATCCTAAAATGTCACTGCTCAGATGGTGCTCCACATTGAAGGTTGCAGCAAGTTCGACGTAAAGGTTGTCGATGATCGAATCCTAAAATGTGACCAAATATGCCCGCAGGTGAAACTATTACTATAGGGCCAAGAAATTGTTGCCGAGGCTATGCTAGGCATAGAATGGCTGACGACGCTAGGTGACATCTCTTGGAACTTTTCCAAATTGATTATGAAATTCTATTACAAAGGCAAACAGGTCACCCTATGGGGAAGCGCGGAAGCAATGTAACCACCGTTTCAACCCAACGAATGGAGAAAGTTTTACACAAGATAAATGGTGGTTCTTATACATCTCCAGCAGCAACTAGAGGGGAAGAAAACAGAAATTAAAGATCAAAATCTCACCCAACTGCTTGTTGAATTTGATGATATTTTTGCCGAACCACGCGGTCTTCCTCCTACTCGGCAACATGACCACCGAATTCCAATTCTTTCAGGCAAACCATTAGCAAACACTCGGCCTTACCACTATCCTCGCCTCCAGAAGGATGAAATTGAGAAGATCATGAAGGAGATGCTCAAAACAGGGGTGATTCGGCCAAGCTGCAGCCCCTACTCCTCACCGGTGCTACTTGTGCGCAAGAAAGACGGAACTTGGCAGATGTGCATCGACTACCGAGCTCTAAATGACATCACCGTCAAGGATAAGTACCCAATACTAGTGGTGGATGAGCTTCTTGATGAATTAAAAGGAGCTCGAGTTTTCATAAAGTTGGACCTCCGATCCGGTTACCACCAAATTCGGATATGTGAAGGCAACATCCCAAAAACTGCTTTTGGCACTCATAACAGCCATTATGAATTCTTGATAATGCCCTTTGGACTCACTAATGCTCCTTCAACCTTCCAAAGTCTCATGAACAATATTTTTCGGAGCTTTCTTCACAAATTTATGCTGGTATTTTTCGATGATATTCTCATTTACAGCCCATCTCTTGAGACTTACTTTCAGCACTTGCGATTTATTCTGATGATCCTTCAGGAAAATACTCTTTTTGTTAAGCTATCAAAGTGTAGCTTTCTCCAGCAAAAAGTAGAGTACCTTGGGCACATAATATCAGAAGGAGTGCCGTAGACCCAACAAAAATTAAAGCAATGCAAGGCTGGCTGAAACCTACAAATGTGAAATTGCTGCGTGGGTTCCTTGGACTAACGGGCTACTACCGAAAAATTGTGAAGGACTATGGGAAGATTAGTACCCCCTCACTTCTCTACTGAAAAAAGATGCCTTCCAATGGTCGAACAAAGCCTTCACTGCCTTCGATAGACTTAAGGTAGCCATGACAATGACACCGGTGCTAGCGTTACCAGATTTCAACCGACCCTTCATCATTGAGGCCGATGCATCTGGAGTTGGAATTAGAACCGTTCTCATGCAAGATGGTCGACCACTTGCATACACTAGTAAGGCATTGTCTCCCTTCTATCAAAAAATATCTATCTATGATAAGAAGATGCTCGCCATTGTGTACGTAGTAACAAAGTGGAGACCCTACCTGATTGACCGACGATTTCATATTAAAACCGACAATATAAGCCTTAAGTACTTTTTAAAGCAGAAGATATCATCCTTGGAGCAACAAAAATGGGTAACCAAACTTCTAGGATTTGATTATAAAATTATTTACTAAAAGGGGAAAGAAAATGTTGTTGCAGATGTACTCTCACGGCTCCCTCAGCAAGCTGAATTTTCAGCCATCTCTCTTCCTTCCTACCCCTGACTTTCTCGAGGGCATTAGGGAGGAATGGAAGAAGGATCTAGAAACCAGCAACATCATCAAAAAATTAGAGGAGGATCCAAGCGCAATAGCTCACTATACTTGGGATTCGAGGGATCTATACTACAAAGGTCGTATTGTGCTTATACCAAACTCCCCTTGCATCAAAGTCATTCTGCACGAAATGCACTCCACACCTTCAGCAGGGCACTCCGGATTTCTAAGAACCTACAAAAGAGTGAAGCAACACTTTTATTAGAGAGGGATGAAAAAAATTATTTCCGAATACGTAGCACAATATGATGTATGTCAATAGTAAAAAGGTGAAACAGTGGCGAGACTAGGAAAACTACAACCATTACCTATACCAGACTTAGTGTGGACTAACATCTCCATGAACTTCAATGAAGAGCTACCACCTTCCAAAGGTGAAAGCACAATCCTTGTAGTGGTTGATCGTCTTACGAAATATGCTCATTTTTGTGCTGTGCGAAATCCCTACACTGCTGTTAGTATTGCTCAGATTTTCATAAAAAAATATTGTTAAACTGCATGGGATGCCAAGGTCCATTGTAAATGATCGTGACAGGGTCTTCACTAGTAAATTTTAGACTGAGTTATTTCAGTTGTAGGGCACCAAACTCAAGATGAGCATAGCATATCATCCACAAACTGATGGCCAAATAGAAGTGGTGAACAGGTGTTTGGAGACGTACCTTCGGTGTTTCGCTAGTGATCGGCCAAAGGAATGGACAAAATGGCTCCCTTGGGTCAAATGGTGGTACAATACTACATATCATTCATCTATAAAATGTACCCCATATGAAGCATTATATGGTCGGTTGGCTAAGGTAGATCAGGTCGACCAAGATTTAATTGATAGAGACAAACTCCTACAGCTGCTAAAGGATAATCTCTCTACTGCTCAAGCCAAAATGAAGCAGCAAGCTGACACACGAAGAAGCGAAAGAGAATTTTTAGTAGGAGATTGGGTTTATCTTCACCTACAGCCATACAAACAACTATCCATCAACACACGAGCCTCCATGAAGCTATCTCCATATTTTTATGGGCCCTATCAGATCATAGAGCATATTAGAGCTATGACATATAGACTTAAATTGCCTGAGGATGCCAAAATTCACCCTGTCTTCCACGTGTCATGCTTGAAGCTCAAGTTGGGAGAACACGAGTCACCCCAGATTCAACTGCCCAATACCACTAATGATGGATATATCCAAGCCTAACCGTAAGCCATTCTCAACCGCAAAATCATCATGTGTCACAGACGTCCCTCTACTGAAATACTAGTGCATTGGAATAATTTACCACCCAAAGATGCCACATGGGAATCATATGAGGAGCTGAAGACCCGGTTCCCTAAATTCATGGAACCTCAGCCTTGAGGACAAGGCTGATTGGAAGAGGGCGGGCTTGATAGGACCCTAGCAGGGTTGGGTCCTCCTCAACCAAGTAGCAATTAATAAAAATCCTATGAGTGTAATAAATCTCATCTAGCCGCCTCTATCCTATAAAGAAGAGAGGCTATGATTTATATTTAGGCTATTGGGCCTCTTAGCTGCTGCCCCCCTTGTTACTGGGCCGGTCGACTAAAGTTGAGGGTAAATTGGATAGTTCACTTAGGAAGTAGCCCCTAGGGCTAGGGTTTGGAGCTCCATATAAGCTTGTAGCCTCCACCTCTTTAGAACAAGAAATATCAATCTACAATTGCAGCCACCAGGCTACTTGGAGGGTGGAACCCCTATAGCGTTCCAAGGGTTGATCCTCCTCAAAGATCAATCTTCATAGAATTCCTCTGGGGTTCTATCAATTTCCTAAGCTATTACAAAGTCTGACAAGTCAAGACTTCTTCCGGCGAACTTCCGGTGATCTTCCAACGAATCCTCGGAAACCATTCTGTGGACTCCCAGCAAGCTCCTAGGCTTCACGATGATCTTGGCGAGTTCCAATGAGCTTCTTTGGCAAGCTCCGATCTTTCTTGGCAAGCTCCATAAACTTTCGACAAACCTTTCGGTGAACTTCCCAAAATCCTTCGACAAGCTCCCTACTCGTTCTCGGCCAGTTCCGGTAATACTCCCAACAAATCTTCGGACTTTTGTTGAACTCTCGAACTCCTAACGATCCATCACACTTATCTTCTGGCACTTTGTTTCACTTTACGTCTTCATCGTTATTGTAGTTAATCCTGCACATACACAAACAAAACTCTACTTCGATCAAGATAGTTATTACAACGCGAATTGACATTCAGTTGCCCGACACGTCATTGGTCGACGCCTCGTCCGATTCTTCGGCGCATCGTCCTTTCTTGCGTTTTGTTGTCCAATCGACGATTGACCTCCGCAACCCCGATATCCTTGGCGCAACACGCTCTTCTTGGCCCGATGCCCGACGTACGAAGCCTTCTGTCGATTATCGACTGAACCTCCGGCTCGACATCCAATATCCTAATGTGATCACCCGACGCAACGTTAATTCCTCCAGCGTCAACTATCTAATCCTGATCGATAATAGACCTACGTAACTCAAAACACAATTAGATAATAAATATAATTAATTAGTTTCATCATTAAAATCCGAGATTCAACAATAACAATCTCTCGAATAATAAAAGAGTATCAACTTGTATATTCTCTATATCAAAAATTAAAATTTAAGATTTTCACTCCTACTATTCACTATTTTATAGGAATATTATATTACCAAATTTAACTATCCTCATATTATAATTAGGGTAATAAGATATATACCCTTTTGAACTTTTTTTAAATAAATAATAAAATATTTAAAAATAGTTATTAAATCTAATTTTCTTTTGTATGAGTTGAAGATCCTTATCGCTATAGAGCAATCCTAAATATATAAATATCTTAAGTTAGGTTTTCTATCATTTTATAACTCAAAAAAAGTCATACAATTTACTTACCAGGAACCCTATTAAAAGATATATATAGTTGTCCTTAAAGCTTTTTATTATATTGATTTGCGTATAAAAGAATAACCCATCATGCTCCTAACCATATCTACAATAGTATGATTATACCTTTTAGATATTTTATTCTGCTATAACACATCTAGTAAATCATATTGAACATATATATCTCACTTTCCTAAGAATCTAGTAAAAGAACTAAAATTATAATTGGATTCATCATAAACACCATAAAATTCATCACCCTTCTCAGATATAATGATTTTAACTTTTCTATCTAATTGTCTCTCGATCTTATTTATATACACTTCAAGAGTGTTAACGACCTGAAATTTTATATGAATTAGATATATATAATCATATCTCAATAGGTTATCTATATGGTGATAAAATGCTTCTCTTTAATAAGACGAAAATATAGAATGACATGCAAATATAAACATAATCTCAAAAAGTTTATAAACTATATTTTATTTTAATATTTAATTATAGGATCGTTATAAACTTAAAATTTATATTAATTCTGTAGAGACTATTATACAAAATTCAAAGATTAACTTTTATTAAATCACACTAAGTTTACAACCACCAAAAGAGAAATAATATTCTAACAATTCTATGTAAAGAACTCAAATTCTCATAATTATAAGAACATGGCATAGATCCTCAAGATCTATTAAATAAATCATCTTTAGACGTAGGCAATAAATACAAATTATTATCACTTTCATTTTAAAATGACTCCCTATAATAATGAATATTTCATTCTCTTTTGGTTTTATTTTTTATATTAAAATAAATCTCTATTATTAGTAACATATGCTGATGCATCAAATTAATCCACCAAGCATCTAAATCATCTTTTAGAAAAATTAATCTCAAGATCTATCAAATAAATTATCTTTAGACATAGGCAATAAATACAAATTACTATCGCTTTCACTTTAAGATAATTTCCAACAATGATGAATATATCATTCCCCTTTGGTTTTATTTTTTATATTAAAATAAATCTCTATTATTAGTAACATATGTTGATGTATCAAATTAATCTACCAAGAATTAGAAAAATAATTTTTATAATATTTGATTTGAATAATATAAATGCTATACTTATACATTTTCATTTCAAATCAAATCTTATTGTTCTTCTTCACATAACTTTCCTTGCTATAGAAGTAACACTTTATTGTAAAGATATTCTTTTTTGAGTTTATATAGTAATTATAAAATTAAGTGACTTACATTTCATCCTTCTTAAGTAGTACTCAAAATATTATGACTCTTGAGCTTATAGCTTTATTAGTTATATTGAGGATATAATATTGAATTCCTCAAATATTATCATTCTTAGTCAATTCATTCATTAATATATCAACTAATGACTTATTAGAAAATTTAATTGATCCTTATATATTCTCATGCACTAGTTGAAACTATACTAAAGTCTAAGTATCATAAATTGAGTCTTTCATATCTTTCTCGATTAGTCACCTCAATTATGTATTTCATAAAACTTTCAGTAATTAAGTCTGTGCTCCCATCAATTATTCTAATCAAGGTCTTACTCACTCAATATAACTTACATATGCTCAAGCAATTTATTCAAGAAAATATATAGACATTTACAAAAATACAATGAAGGAAGTACTATTAGGGATCGAGCAGCACTAAGAGGGGGGGGGGCGGTGAATTAGTGCAGCGGTAAAGAACGATAGATTTTTCAGCGATTAACACAAGTTCGGAAACTTCATACGAATGAATGCAACATTTCATTTGAACCCGGAAAGATTGCGTTTCAACTTTAAAGCATACGTAATAAGATGAAGATGAAGTTGAGTAAATAAGGTAGCAAGTGAAAAGGGTTTGCAGCAAAGTAAATAGCAAGAACGTAAATGCAAACCAGATTTTTATAGTGGTTTGGTCATCCGACCTACGTCCACTCCCAATTCCTCTTGCTTGAGGCCACCGGCTTTCCACTAGCTATCATCCTTCCAATGGGTGAGAATGAACTCCCTCACAGCACCTCTCCTTTTGACGGGCTTAGGAGATAACCCTTACAAAGCACTCTTACCCCTCTCTTGGACTAGAACACTCTTAAGACTTAGGGAAGATTTGACACACTTTCAAGAGAGTTTCCCCCTTCTTTTTTCAGTTCTAGACACCCCCTAAACTCTAAATGAGTGGGGTATTTATAAGCCTCAAAGTGATTCAAATTTGGAGCCCAAACTTGGAACCAAAATTTGAACAATTTCACAGCACACACATAATCACAGACACCGCTTTCCAAGCACTAGGCGGTGCTACCGCCTGGCTTTCCAGGCACTGGACGGTAGTAGTAGTGCTACCGCCCCAGGCTGGGCGGTAGCAGTAGTGCTACCGCCCCAGCCAGCAGCTGTTGGGCGGTGCCACCGCCCAGCACACAAGCTGCTGGGCGGTGCTACCGCCCAGCTGTGCTGGTTCTGTTTGGGCCAAAAACTTTGGCCCAAACTAAGGCCCAATGGCCCCTACTTTGGGTTAAAGGATTAACACCTAATCCTAACCCAAATTAATGTGCTAACTATGAAATTAAAGACATTCCTAAGCTATTACAAAGTCCGCAAGTCAAGTCTTCTTCCGTCGAGCTTCCGGCAAACTTCTGACGGTCTTCCGACGATCCC
This sequence comes from Musa troglodytarum, assembly GCA_023547065.1. Classification (NCBI taxonomy): domain Eukaryota; kingdom Viridiplantae; phylum Streptophyta; class Magnoliopsida; order Zingiberales; family Musaceae; genus Musa; species Musa troglodytarum. Next base: position 57,984,833 of record CP097511.1, read on the forward strand.
TCAGAAACCATCCTGCAGACTCCCGGCAAGCTTTCGGACTCCACGGTGATTTTGGCGAGTTCCCCCGAGCTTCTTTGGCAAGCTCCGATCTTTCTTGGCAAGCTCCGCGAACTTCCGACGAACCTTCCGGCGAACTTCTGAAAACCCTTCGGCAAGCTCCCTACTCGTTCTCGGCCGGTTCCGGCAGCACTCCCAATGAATCTTCGGACTTCCATCGAACACTCGAACTCCCAATGATCCATCGCACTTGACTTCGGCTCTTTGTTTCGCTTTACGTCTTCATCCTTATCGTAGTTACTCCTGCACACACAAACACCAAACACTCTACTTCGATCTAGACAGTTATTACAACGCGAATTGACATTCAATTGCCCGGCACGTCATTGGTCGGCGCTTCCTCCGATCCTTCGGCACATCGCCCTCTCTTGCGGCTTATTGCCTAATCGACGGTTGACCTTCGTAACCCTGATATCCATAGTGCAACTCCGCACTTCTTGGCCCGATGCCCGACATCCGAAGCCTCCTGTCGATAGTCGACCGAACCTTCGGCTCGACATCCAATATCCTGATGTGATCACCTCCGACGCAACGTCAATTCCTCCAGCGTCAACTGTCTAATCCTGATCGATAGTAGACCTGCGTAACTCAAAACGTAATTAGACCACAAATCACACTTAATTAGTTTCATCATCAAAATCCGAGATTCAATAAGTACCACTATAATAATATAACATTAACGCTTAGAGTTTTTCAACGAATGTTGAGCTATTAATATCATCAATATTTTATCTTCAATATTAACATATCTAGTATTCACACACATAGTCATTTATTAAGGATTAATATCATCCTCATGGAATAGTATTGTTACCTTTGGGTTTATAATGCTAAACTGTAAGGATATCCAAAATAGTATCATCCTACCCCATCACATAATTATTCAAAATAGATTCTCCTTTGGGATTATTCAAATCTCCTAATTATGTGTGTCATTGTGAATACTATTTTCTTTAATGTTATTTAGGACCAATGCCATAATGTATTTTATAGATTATTGGTCCAGGTCATTTTGGTGACGGTAGGACCAATGCAAAAAATATAAAATATAATCTAAAATATCGTGTAAATGGTAATGTCTTTATTGTAATTCACATCTCATAAATCTATCATCATATGCTACTTTAGCAATTACCGATCAGATAAAACTTAAGAAGATAAATTATAAATAATATTTACTAAGTTTTTTATTATGATTCATGCTGAAGCAGTTCAATAATAGAATAACAACTATAATAATTATTAAATATTGATTAGCATAAATAAAACTCATATGATAATTATAATCATGATAACATATAAATCATGAAGAGCCTTTATGTGAAAAATAACTATTACTTCATAATTTCAAATATATATATATATGAATAACCAAATAAATATCCAAGAATAATAATTAAATTTTATATACTACATACAATCAATAATTCATATGAGAAAACTATAAAAAAAAAATTATACCAATCAATCTTATTTAATTGGATAAGTCTAGAGTTGGACTAAACATCAACCGAATTAAGTTAGTTAATAAAAATTAATCTAAGGGCAAAAATATAATTTTATTGATCAGACATAAACCAGAATTACGAGATTCATAAAGGGTAGAATTGTCAAAAGGATATGCTGAGAAATTTTTAATTTTATGAAAGGCATTTATAGAAAGTAGAAAAAATAGAATCCAAAATTTCTTTATTTTTGAAGGGCAAAAATATCCTTTTACAAGAAAAACCCTAATCTTCCGCTGCCTCTACCAATGGGGGCAATCGCTGCGCGGTGCGGCTACCGGCATTTGTGGCCACCGCCCTTGTGTAGGGCCCTTTTGGAGGCAAGTGCCACCATTACGCATGAGGGCGACCGCCAGTGCGATCGCTGACTTCACACGGTGTGTAGTCATCGCCTTCCGTGGCCGTTGCTTTCACACGTGATGCGGCACTTGCTTTCATGCATGGTGTCGTCGACATCCGTATGCAACTGTTGACCATGTGCAACCATCGAGCCATCGACTGTGTGGGTGTCACGATACGTAGCCACCGCGACACACGGTTGGTCGCTGGCGACTGCTAGCAACTACTATTGCTACTGCGATATGTGTGTTACGTGGTGCAGTCGCCTCTCACAAGCATATTTGTTAGAAAACTTGAGGCAAAATCTTATGCACAGTGGAAGCATATAGATTTTCAACAACAAAAATGTTTCTTATCGTCGTGCAAAAGTTGATGCTCAAAAACCCAAAAAATTGAAAAACTACGTGTAAGATAATTACATAGGGAGATCGTATATTCCTGAATTCTTACATATCTATAAGATTGGATGAAGGAGTTCAAGTGCCCTCCTCTCTAGAGGTGATCCACATGACAGGAGCTACGACGTCGCTCCTCAAATCATTGCTCAAATCTCCTTACTACGCGCACCACACAATCAAGAAGGGGCTGACCCTTCTTGCTGTTTATATGCCCTAAGGATGGGCTATTGTTGAGGAGAAGAGAAGAAGAGGAGAATAGGAGGTGGTAGCCAAAAAGCTTTAGCTTATAGGCATTTGGTTTTCTCCTATTTATAGAGGCCCTTTATTAACTTAACCCTAATGGATCCTACCCTATTGGGTATTGGATCTCTATCCAATTACCCAAGCCTTTTAGATTAGTGGGTCTCTACTCAATAATCTCATATTATCTCTTATTGGATCTCATCCATAAGATCTAATAATTCATGAGCGTAATGGATATCTAATAAGATAGGGGCCCTAGTGGATATCTCATATCCAAACCTCTACTTGTTGTAACTCCTACTATATATGTGTGACCCTCTAGGCCCAATATTGAGTTAGCCATGAGTCATACCTGTCAGAACTCCTTCTGACTTAGTGAATTATTATCTTCATAATAATTCACTCGACTCATTGACTGCGAATGTACTAGACCACTACATTGTAATCTTCAGACAATACAAGAAAATCAAATCCTTTGGATTTATTTGTCCTCAGTTATTATTTTCATATTGGGCATGGTGCTATTAGGCCCATACGTTCTCTTCTTGAGTCTTGCTTTAATCGGATTCTCCCAAAGAACTCTTTCTCTCAATTCGAATGACCTTTGCTAAGGATTTGTTTGAGCAAGAATACATGAGATATTCCTCTCATGACACCAAGAATGGATGATCCTTTATCAATACTCAATAGCCCTCGTAAAATTGGCTGTCACTCTCGATGATCAACTGTACTAGATCTGAAAATTTCAAGCCTATAAGTCTGGTATCAAAAAATGGAGTATTTATATGAGATATCCTTGGTGTCTTAAGTTTAAGGATCAGGTATACCACTAGAACGATAGAATAGCTATTTGATAATGAGGTAATCAATGAACCTATTCTCCAATAGGCACATGTACTGTATCCTTAGTGTCCTCACACGAGCAACTATGGGATCAGTTGCCTCCATCATATGGACAAATATATAATACACCAATCTATCCGATTATCTCGATATCCGTCTTAAGCAACATATGATCAGGATTATTTAGGGTTTGTGTTTAAAGATAAATCAGTCTCATTATCATGAACTTATCACGATCTGATTCTCATTGCACAGATCCATAGACATCACAATATATGTAATATGTAAGATAAAATGATAAAATATTAAATAATAATAATAAACAAAAAGAGTACATATCATGTCACATGTGTCATCACTCACGTGATTAGTTTGCAAGGCACTTATGACTAGCAATCTCCCACTTGACCTAAAATCAATAACCCATGTATTTGATCTTTATCAAACCCTTGTGATACTCAAAGACAATATTAGACAATGGCCTCATCAGTGGATCTACGATGTTATCTTCGGATAGAACTCTTTCCACTACTACATCTCTCCGAGTAACGATCTCTCTAATTAGGTGGAACCTTCTCAAAACATGCTTTGACTTCTGATAAGACCTAGGTTTCTTTACTTAAGCAATCACCCTATTATTATCGCAATATAAGAGAATTGGCTCCTCGCTACTCGATATGATTCATAGATCTATGATGAACTTCTTCATTCATACTCCTTCCTTTGCTACCCTTTTTATAGCAGTGTACTCCGCCTCAATGGTCGAGTCAGTAGTAGTGTCTTGCTTGGAACTCGTTCAGCACATTGCTCATTCATTCAAGGTGAACATATCCAAAATTAGACTTACTATTATCGACATCAAACTGGAAGCTCGAGTCCGTGTAGCCCTCAATCTTGAGGCTGCTTCCTCCGTATACTAGTAAAAGATCATTAGTCCTTCTTAAATACTTAAGAATACATTTTATTATTTTCTCATGCTCCAAGCTTGGATCTACTTGATACCTGCTCATGACACTCAGAGCATGCACTATATCAGGCCTGATATATAGCATACCATACATGATAGAGTCTATCGTTGAGGCAAAGGGTATCCTATTCATGTTTGTCCTTTTTTTAAGAAGTCTTTGGAGACATACTCCTATAAAGTAATATCCCATGTCTCATCTGTATAAGACATCTCTTAGAATTTTTCATGCTAAACTTTTTGACAATGGTGTCTATGTATCTGGACTGGGACAAGCCAAGCATCCTCTTGGATCTATCTCTATTGATCCAAATCTCCAATATATAGGATACTTCCCCTAATTCCTTCATAGAGAAGTATCTAGATAGCTAAACCTTTGTTGAATCTCGAATTTTGATGATGAAACTAATTGATTGTGGTTTATTGTTTAACTGTATTTTGAGTTACGCAGGTCTACTATCAATCAGGATTAGACAATTGATGCTGGAGAAATTGATGTTACGTCGGGTGATCACGTCTGGATATTGGATGTCGAGCTGGAGGTTCGATCGACAATCGGCTGAAGGCTTCGTACGTCGGGCATTGGGCCAAGATGCATGTTGCACCAAGGATATTGGGGTTACGGAGGTCATCTGCCGATTGGGCAACGGACCGCAAAAGAGGATGATGTACCGAAGGATCGGACGAAGCGCCGACCAATGACATGCCGAGCAACTGAATGTCAATTCGTGTTGTAATAACTATCTAGATCGAAGTAGAGTGTTTGTTTGTTTATGTGCAGGATTAACTACGATGATGATGAAGACGTAAAGCGAAACAAAGTGTTGGAAGACAAGTGGAAAGGATCGTTGGGAGTTCGAGAGTTCAATGGAAGTCTGAAGATTCATTGGGAGTAGTTGCCAGAACTGACCGAGAATGAGTAGGGAGCTTGCCAAAGGGTTTTCGAAAGTTCGCCGGAAGGTTCGTCGAAAGTTCACGGAGCTTGCCAAGAAAGATCAAAGCTTGCCAAAGAAGCTCGATGGAACTCGCCAAGATCATCATGAAGTCCGGGAGCTTGTCGGGAGTCCGCAGAATGGTTTTTGAGGGTTCGTCGGAAGACCGCCGGAAGTTCGCCGAAAGCTCACCGAAAGAAGTCTTATCTTATGGACTTTGAATAGCTTAAAAAATATTTTTAAAATTTATAGTTAGCACATAGGTTTAGGATTAGGTGTTAATCCTATAAACCAAATTTGAGCCAATTCGGACTTCGTTTGGACCGGTTTCGGCCGAAACCACTGTGCTGAAAATATGACCTGGGCAGTGGCACCGCCCAGAGGCCAAGAGCTAGGCGGTGGAACCGCCCCAGGCTGGCGGTAGCACCGCCCCTGCTGTGTCAGTCTGCCAGGCTGACAGGCGATTTCACCGCCTCTGACAGGCGGTTGAACCGCCCAACACCGAGAAACTCAAAAAATTCAAATTTGGGCTCCAAATTTGAATCACTTTGAGGCCTATAAATACCCCTCACATTCTTGGATGAAAGGAGTCTAGAACTGAAAAAAAAGGGAAAACTCTCTTGAAAGTGTGTCAAATCTTCCCTCTAAGTCTTAAGAGTGTTCTAGTCCAAGAGAGGGGTAAGAGTGCTTTGTAAGGTTTATCTCCTAAGCCCATCAAAAGGAGAGGAGCTGTGAGGGAATTCATCCTCGCCCATTAGAAGGAGGATAGCTAGTGGAAAGCCGGTGGCCTCAAGCAAGAGGAATCAGGAGTGGACGTAGATTGGATGACCGAACCACTATAAAAATCTGGTTTGCATTTACGTTCTTGCTATTTACTTTGCTGCAAACCCTCTTCATTTGCTGCCTTATTTACTCAACTTCCTCTTCATCTTCTTACATATGTTTTAAAATTAAAACGTAATCTTTCCGGGTTCAAACGAAACGTTGCATTCATTCGTACGAAGTTTCCGAACTTGTTTTAATCGCTGAAAAATTTATCGTTCCTTATTGCTGCACTAATTCACCCCCCCTCCTCTTAGTGCTACTTGATCCCTAACAATTGGTATCAGAGCCACGTTCTTTCTCTTTCGGATTTACACCCGTGAGAAATGGCTCTAAATGGTTTTCAAGAGGGCTTTTCGATTTTTCATCCACCGTTCTTTAACGGTTCGGACTACACATATTGGAAAACTCGAATGAGAGTTTTCATACTTTCAATGGATTTGGATTTGTGGAACATCATCGAAAATGGCTTTCAACCTTCCTCTAAACCGACGAACGAATGGTTGAATTTGGAGAAAAGGTCGTTTTCTTTAAACGCAAAGGCTATGAATGCCTTATTTTGCGCTTTAGATAAGAACAAGTTCAATCGGATTTCAATGTGTGAAACGGCTTTCGATATTTGGCGAATACTTGAAATCATGCACGAGGGAACTAGTAGAGTTAAAGACTCGAAAGTAAACCTCTTATTGCATGATTTTGAGCTCTTCCGAATGACACCAAGCGAAACTATCGGCGATATGTATACCCGCTTCACGGAAGTCGTCAATAGCTTGAAAAGTCTTAGTAAATGTTTTTCGAACTTTGAACTCACTAACAAGATTTTAAGATCCCTCCCAAAGAGTTGGGATCCAAAAGTAACCGCAATACAAGAGACTAAAAATTTAAATGATTTTTCATTGGAAGAACTAATTGGTTCACTAATGACATATGAAATGAGTTTCTTCGAACATTTGGAACATGATGAACATATGAACCATCTTCTAAAGAACAAGAAGGATTTGGAACATCGGACAAATGAATGCCACTTAAGTGATGACTTAAGTGATGAGGACATTGAACACATAACAATGAATGTTAACAAGTTCATTAAACAAAAATTAAAAAGCACAAATGAACTTGAATGGAGAAAGAGGCTAAAGAAGAAGAAGAAGGGTTGCAAAGAAGAAGAAGGGTTGAAAAGAAGAATCAAGTAAAGAAGAGGCGAAATGAGCTTTGATGATTTTCGACAATAAGGTAAGAAACTCACCCAAGTTGTTCTTACCTTACTTTGAAATTACATGATCCTTTCATGAGTTGCTTGAAATAGTTGGTAGGATTTTTTTTTATGCTTTTTCCTTCCTAGAATTTTTGAAAAGTAAAAATTATGAATGATATTTGCATGATTTGTGATATTGCCTAGAATTAATCCATGCATGTGTATCTTGATTTTTTATATTTCATTTCTAAACATGATGCTTGATGATTTTGTAACATGCATTAGTTTTTAAAGTAATGTTGATTTGACCCTATGTTGTGGATTAATGTATTCTTGGTCTAATTGTTTTTATGACAAATTAAGATGACATTTTGAGATGATGAAATTTCATGTATACTTTCCATATCGATTTTTTAATCTTAAACATGATACATATCTATGTATGAATTTCTTGAAAATCTTTTGATGATAAATGTATGTATCTTGATTATAATTTAAAAACTTCCATCTTGGCTTAGTGGGTTTTAACCCTTTTTAATGATGAAATTTTTATTGATACATGTCTTCATGAAATCAATTATAAAGACCCAACCCATAAATTTTCAAAATGAAAGAAATGTGGCTTTGATGTTGCCTTGTGTTATATTTGGACTTAATGGGTTTCATGACGAAAGTTATTTTTCAGATTTTTAAAATGATGTATGATTTTAGCAAAAGTTTGAGCATTGATCATCTTGTTATAACAAATGAAAGAAGTGAAATGATTTTAATGATGAATTCATTTCTAAATATGATGATGCTCTCATGTTTAAATATGATGCATGACATTGATCATTCTTATGAAAGATCAAATCATGTAAATTGAAACTCTTAAAAATAAGAAAATGCACTATCATAATATTTTATTTTTGATGTGTTTGGTCTTAACGGTCTTTATGACGAAACTTACGTCTTGCATTGAAAAGTTGATATATGCTTACATGTAATTAATTTATGTTGCTCTTATTAAAATTTTCGAATGAAAGATTTTGATGCATTTGATCTTAATGGGTTAAATGACAAACTTATATTTTGAATTTATACAATGATGGTTTCCGAATAAATATTTGAACATACATTATGAAATCATCATTGAAATGAAAATATTAAAAGTTTGTTATCATGCTTAATGACTTTGTGATATCATATCTTGATGACAAACTCATGTTTTGGTCTTAAATTTGATACTCATCTTTTGAAATGTGAGCACACTTATTTGAAACAAAATGAAATACATTATCATGAAAAATTGAATATCATATCTTGAAATAATGTGTTATATTTTTATCTTGATGATTTTTATAATGAAGTTTGCTTTTGGTTTTTTAAATACGTATTTTGATTTGGTATAAAAAGACAAAGGCATGCTTATATAAAATAAATGAAAATCACTAAAAGAGAAATGCATGTTTCTTGAACATCTCTCTTTCTCTAAAGTTTTTGATTTTCCATGTAAGACAAGTGATAAATTTATTTATGACATTTTGTGAATCACTTAAATTATGAACAAGATTTTGATAATGTGTTAAAAGAATCACTTAATGCTTTTATCATCTTATCGAGATTAATGATTTCATAATATCTTAAGAATCTCATAAATTATAAAAGTGATTTCGATGAATTGATTATGAGTTGATAAATTGAACTAGAATGAGTTTTATTTATATCGATTTTGATAACTTGAGTTTTTCATGACCTCTTACTTTATACTATGATTTTCTCATGTTATTAAAGAGAAATCCAAATGAATCATAAGTTATTTTCTCTTGACTTATTGATACTCAACTTGAGAAAATGTGTTTTGAATGTTGAAACATTACATGTGTAATTTGAACATTTCTCTCATGTTTCAATACCACTTTGTATGCTTCATGACTTGATGATTGAAATATTGATGTAGACTATTGATGTATCACTTGTCATGATTAATGCAAATTGCTAGCATTTTGAATCTCGAAAATGATTTTGATTTGATTATGGGTTTCAAGTTGTCAAATTATTTTGAATGAGATATTTTCAAGTGAATCATGAATTCTCTCTTAAATTCTTGACTTGAGATATCTTTGTGAATCAAAATATTTTCCTCTATGATTGCTTCCTTTTACCATTAACTAAAGAGGAATACAATCTAAGTCTTGATATCTTGATAATTGATACTTGAATGAATTTGTGTACTTGATATTTGATACTTGAAATTTCTCATGAAATGTAATCTTGATGAGAATTCCTATGATCTTTTCAAATGAATCATGAGCCTTGACATCATATCTTGCATGATATTAAAATAACAAGAATTCTTTGGCTTGTATGCCTTATGTGACAATGAAGAATTGATATAAAAGAAATTTGCCTTATGATGAATCAATGAATCATGATTTGATCCTTAATATTGATGTGCTTTTATATATCATGATTCTTGGTTGTATGACATTTATCTTGAATTGAAAATTGATAAATGTGAATTTTGATCTTGCTAAAAAGAAAGTTATGAATCATGAATGATATTTTTTTGTTTTGATCCTTGTTGAATTTTCATATTGATATCCTTCATGACATGATAACTAATATATATTTTGATGCAAATTTATATTGATATGAGAAGTGGATGAAATTGAAATTTTTTAGCAATTGAGTCCTCCACTTCTTTTCGATAATGATAAAAGGGTGAGTTAAATTGCTAGCTTATGCATCAAAAGAGAAATATTTGCTAGCTTAAACATTGAGAAGCAAAAATTTGATGTCTCAAGAGAGGCAAAAATCTTGATTAACTTCACATTTCAACAAATTGCTTGCATCTTTGTTACAAATTATTGTTGAATCTCATACAAGTTTATTTGAAGTATTAATCCTCCCTTTCTTTTTTACATTGATAAAGGGGGAGAAAGTTTTTGCTAGCTTGCATACTACAAATAAATAAATGCAAAAGTCCTAGCATGCAAAGAAAGTAAAAGTTGCAAGCTTGCTCTTCTCAAAAGAGAAGAAAGAAATTAAAATTGCATGCATATCGCAAAGGAAGATAAGAAAATGCACATCTTTGAATACAATTTGCTTGCACTTCTCAAAGGAACATAAAAAAAAAACTTGCTATCATCACGACAAGTGCTATCTTGCCTATCATGATAAACTTGCGATGCTTAAATGTTGTATGATGTGATTAATAGCTAGTATGATTGTAAAATTTATAAATTCTTTTAAACTAGCTATGATGTTACTTCTCCATTTTGTTGACGACATAGGGGGAGAAGTAGATTGATGACTTCATGCATTGATTGAATATTTTATATATTTGCATGATGGTTTGATTGATTCTCTTAATATTGTGATAAATGTTGCTTGGATTTGGGATAATCCAAGTATTTCTATCAATGGCATATTGATAGGGAGAGTTTGGTTAAACTCCGGGGAGTTATGGTTAACTCCGTTAGTCATCAATTAGTTGTCATCATCAAAAAGGGGGAGATTGTTGAATCTCGGATTTTGATGATGAAACTAATTAATTATGGTTTATTGTTTAACTACGTTTTGAGTTACGTAAGTCTACTATCGATCAGGATTAGACAGTTGACGCTAGAGAAATTGATATTGTGCCGGGTGATCACATCTGGATATTGGATGTCGAGCCGGAGGTTCGATCGACAATCGGCTGAAGGCTTGTACGTAGGGTATCGGGCCAAGATGCATGTTGCGCCAAGGATATCGGGGTTGCGAAAGTTATCCGTCGATTGGGCAATGGACCATAAAAGAGGACGATGTGCCGAAGGATCAGACGAAGCGCTGACCAATGACGTGCCGAGCAACTGAATGTCAATTCATGTTGTAATAATTGTCTAGATCGAAGTAGAGTGTTTGTTTGTTTGTACAGGATTAACTACGATGTCGATGAAGACGTAAAGCGAAACAAAGTACCAGAATGGTTTCCGAGGAAGTCTGAAGATTTGTTGGAAGTTCAAGAGTTCGATGGAAGTCTGAAGATTCGTTGGGAGTAGTTGCCGGAACCGACCGAGAATGAGTAGGGAGCTTGCCGAAGGGTTTTCGGAAGTTCGCCGGAAGGTTCGTTGGAAGTTCGCAGAGCTTGCCAAGAAAGATCAGAGCTTGCCAAAGAAGCTCGATGGAACTCGCCAAGATCATCATAAAGTCCGGGAGCTTGCCGGGAGTCCGCAGAACGGTTTCCCAGGGTTCGTCGGAAGACTGCCGGAAGTTCACCGAAAGCTCACCGAAAGAAGTCTTATCTTATGGACTTTGAAATAGCTTAAAAAATATCTTTAAAATTTATAGTTAGCATATAATTTGATTTAGGATTAGGTGTTAATCCTATAAACCAAATTTGAGCCAATTCGAACTTCATTTGGACCAATTTCGACCGAGTTTTCGACCAAAACCACTGTGTTGAAAATATGACCTGGGCGGTTGAACCGCCCCAAGCTGGGCAGTGGCACCGCCCAGAGGCCAAGAGCTGGGCGGTGGAACCACCCCAGGCTGGCGGTAGCACTGCCCCTGCTGTGTCAGTCTGCCAGACTGACAGGCGATTGCACCGCCTCTGACAGGCGATTGAACCGCCCAACACTGGGAAACTCAAAAAATTCAAATTTGGGCTCCAAATTTGAATCACTTTGAGGCCTATAAATACCCCTCACATTCTTGGATAAAAGGAGTCTAAAACTAAAAAAAAGGGGGAAACTCTCTTGAAAATGTGTCAAATCTTCCCTCTAAGTTTTAAGAGTGTTCTAGTCCAAGAGAGGGGTAAGAGTGCTTGTAAGGGTTATCTCCTAAGCCCGTCAAAAGGAGAGGTGCTGTGAGGGAGTTCATCCTCGTCCGTTGGAAGGAGGATAGCTAGTGGAAAGCTGGTGGTCTCAAGCAAGAGGAATCGGGAGTGGACGTAGGTCGGATGATCGAACCACTATAAAAATCTAGTTTGCATTTACGTTCTTGCTATTTACTTTGCTATAAACCCTCTTCATTTGCTGCCTTATTTACTCAACTTCCTCTTCATATTCTTACATATGTTTTAAAATTAAAACGTAATCTTTCCGGGTTCAAACGAAACGTTGCATTCATTCGTACGAAGTTTCTGAACTTGTTTTAATCGCTGAAAAATTTATCGTTCCTTACCGCTGCACTAATTCACCCCCCCCCCCCCTCTTAGTGCCGCTCGATCCCTAACAACCTTTACTATAGAGAGTATTTCTACATCATTCTTAATGATTAGAATGTCATCTACATATAGCACCAAAAAGGTGATAATACTCCCACTTACCTTCATGTATACACAAGGCTCATCTTCGTTCTTAACGATGTCAAAATATCTAATGTACACACAAGCCTTATCAAATCTTATGTTCCAACTTTGGGAAGCTTGCTTTAGTCCATAGATGAACCTAAGCAACCTACACACCTTATCTGGACTGTTCTTAGACATAAATCCCTAAGGTTGTATTATATATACCCCCTCTTCGATGTTGTCATTGAGGAATGCTATTTTCACGTCAATCTACCAGATCTCATAATTATAGTATGCTGTAATAGCCAATAGAATTCAGATAGATTTTAGTATAGCTATGGGTGAGAAGGTTTCATCATAATTAACACATTGCCTTTGATAATATCCCTTAGCTACTAGTCTTGCTTTATAGGTATCTACATTTTCATCTACTTTAATCTTCTTCTTAAAGATCCACTTGCAATCAATGGGTATGATACCCTGGGTGCATTAACTAGATTCTAAACCTTGTTGGAGTACATGAAATCAATCTCTGAATTCATTACTTCTTACCACTTCCTAGAGTCTATACTCATAATAGCCTCTTCGTAAGTCTGAGGATCAATATCCTCAATATCGTCTCCTTTGATATGTCTTATATATCTCTAAGGAGGATGAGATACTCTATCGGACCTATGTAAAGTCAAAACTTATGTGCTAGGTACTTGAATAGACTCTCAAGGAACACTGCTCTCTTAACTACAAAGATCTTTTGGTCCTCAGGGTAATAAAAATAATACCTACAAGTTTCCTTGGGGTATCTTATGAACTTGCATCATTCTGTCCTGAATTCCAACTTGTCAAGGTTGTATCTCTTAATGTGGGCAGGATAGCCCCAAATCTTAAGATCGAGCTTTTTCCTTTTCCATATCTCATATGGTGTTGACACTATCGACTTAGTTGGAATTCTGTTCAAAAAATAAGTTGTGGACTTTAGAGCATATCCCCAGAATTAGATGGGTAGGTTGACGAAACTTATCATAGACTACACCATATCTAACAATGTGTAATTCCTCCTTTCGGATACACCATTGAGTTGGGCTGTATAAGAAGGTGTCCACTAGGATAGAATCCCATGGTCCTTGAGAAATTAGGTGAGCTCTGTACTCAAGTACTCACCTCCTCGATCTGATCGAAGAGTCTTGACACTCTTTCTAGTCTGGTTTTTCACTTCATTCTTATACTTCCTGAATTTTTTGAAGACCTTGGATTTATACTTCATCAAGTACATATGTCCATACCTTGAGAAATCATCAATAAAAATAATAAAGTAGGAGTAACCACCTATGGTATGAGTTGATATGGAACTATATACATCACTATGTATAAGTTCTAATAACTCAGTAGCTCTCTCTCCAGTTCTACTAAATGGAGAGTTGGTCAGTTTTTCACGAAGGTAAGGCTCGTAAGTTGCATATGACTTATAGTCGAATGGATCTAGATATTTATCCTTTAGTAACTTTTGAATCATTCCCTCATGGATATAACCTAGCCTACAATGAATGCCACAGATATACATTATTCATCTCATATCATTTTCTCTTAGACTCAGTTACACTCATGATGTGTGGAGCAGTGTCTAGCATAAATAAGCTATTATGTAATATTTCTCTCATGATGATCTTATTATCTAATAATATTAAATTATTATTATTCTTAAAAACTAATTTATATCTATTAAGTGTCAAACATAAAATGAAAATAATATTTTTAATAATAAAAAGAATAAAATAGCATCTAATATAATAATAGCTCCACTAGACAAATCTAGGGTGACCTCGTCAACAACCAATATGACAACTTTTGCTCCATTACTCATCTTGAGGTCCATCTCACCTCTCTCCAATCTCCTAGGTCTTGCTAGAACCTATAATGAATTACAGATATGATAAGCACTATCGGTATCTAATACACATGTGTTATCATAAGATTCTGATAAATTGAGATTTATCATGAATGTACTTGAAGCTTCTTCAAGCTTTTGTTTCGCCCTCTCTACAATGTACTCTTTGCAGTTCCTCTTCCAGTACCCATCTTTATCGTAGTAGAAATACTAACCTTTGTCCTTTGTTGGGTTCTTCTTAACAACCTTTGTTTTACCCGATTTGTCCTTGCCCTTGTCCTTTTTAAATGACTTATCTGTCTTCCTTTTCTTTTCGATCTCACTAGCATAGAGAATTGACTTCTCTTTCTTGATAATACTCTCTGCTTCCTTCAATATATTGAGGAGCTCATGGAAAGTTACCTCAAATATGTTTATATTAAAATTTATTATAAATTGAGAAAAGAAATCTGATATGGACTAAAGCACAAGGTCCATATATAGGTATCATCTAGGACTATTCCTAGACCTGTGAGTTTTGTCAGGATCAAGAACGACACTGAGGGGGGAGAGGGGGGGGGGGTGAATTAGTGCAGCGAATAGACTCAATGATTTAAACGATTTCGGAAAACTTCATACGATAGAAATTTTTCGTTCGACGAAAACCATTTCGGAAAGACATTGACTCGAGTGAGTTTGTAAGAGAGTAGAGAAGAGGAGTTTGAATAGTTGCAATGAAGTATAATTTGAATGCAACAAAAGTAAATTATACACCAAGTGAAGAATGCACCAATTTTATAGTGGTTCGGTCATCCGACCTACATCCACTTTCGATATCTCCTCCGATGAGGTCATTGGTTTCCACTATCGATCTTTCTTGAAGGGCAAAGATCAATCACCCATTTACAGAGCTTTTACAAGTGGCTCACTCTTTGTTTACAAACTTTTACACTTTGAAATGGTGGAGGTGAACTCTTAAATTTTTAAAAGCTATTTCACTATAGTTTTGGTTCCAACTTGTTCACTTCTCTATATATAAGCAGTTGAGAAGTAAGAGGTCTTTATAGGTCTCAATTGGTTTTAAAAATAAAGCCAAAATTTAAATTTTTGAGTCTTTCGGGTATGGGCGATACCACCGCCTACAGCTTGAAAAAGTATGCTTTTTCACGTTTCCAGCTCATAAGCAGTTCCACCGCTAGTTTGACGGTACCATCGCCTGCAGTAACTTTTGGGCCACTAAATGGGCATCCCAATAAGCCCAAATCAGTCCCAATTTAGACCCAATTGGCCTCTAATTGAGTTGGTATGATTATAACTAAAATCAACTCAATTTTGACCTAACTTTCGATAATTAAGATATAAATAACTACAAGACATGAATCTAAGTTATCCAACATGTCATTGGTTCTCTTGGTGATCTTCTGGTGATCTTTTGGTAAACTTCCAGTGAACTTTGACGGTGCCACCACCTGTAGCAACTTTTGGGCCACTAAATGGGCATCCCAATAAGCCTAAATCAGTCCCAATTTAGGACTAATTTACCTCTAATTGAGTTGGTATGATTATACCCAAAATCAACTCAATTTTGACCTAACTTTCGATAATTAAGATATAAATAACTACAAGACATGAATCTAAGTTATGATTACACTTCTTCGGAAATGTAGTCATTTAAAAAAGCACTTTTGACATCCATTTGAAATAACTTAAAATTATTACTACTAGCATAGGCAAGGAGCATCCTTATGACTTCTAATCTTGTCATAGGAGCGAATGTTTCTTCATAATCGATATCTTCTTCTTGGTTGAAACCCTTAACCACTAATATAGCTTTGTTTCTAACCACAATACCAAATTCATCTTGCTTGTTTCTAAAGACCTATTTAGTACCAATAACTAAATGGTCACTAGGTTTAGGAACGAGCTTTCATACCTCATTTCACTCAAATTGGTTCAATTCCTCTTGCATTGCGATAACCTATGAATTATCTTTCAAGGCTTCGTCAATACATTTAGGTTTAATTTGAGAAAGAAAAGCGACGTTGGCATAAATTTTTTTAAAAGAAGAATGAGTTTAAACTCCTTTTGATATGTCTTCTATAATTAGCTCCTTATGATAGGTATCTACATACTTCCATTCCTCATGTAAGGAAGTTTTAGAAGAAGATGCATCCAAGTTGCTATTTAGAGGAGATGTTTCATTCAAATTCAAACCATTAAAATCAAGATCACCATCAAAATTATTTTTCTTAAATTCGAAAACTTCATTGAAAACAACATGAATATATTCTTCTACAACTAAAGTTTTTTTTATTAAAGACATGAAAGACTTTAGAAATAGAAGAATAACCAAGAAAAATACCAGTATCGGATTTTACATCAAACTTGTCTAAGACATCTTTTTCATTCATGATAAAACACTTACAATCGAAAACTTTAAAATATAAAATATTGAGTTTTTTGTTATTTCATAATTCATAAGGAGTTTTGGAGAATAATAGTCTTACTAGAACCCTATTCATGACATAGCATGTCATATTAATGGTTTTTGCCCGAAAATATTTGGGTAGGCTATGTCCGTTCAACATAGTTCTTGTCATTTCTTGTAAACTCATATTTTTTTCTTTTTACTACTCCATTTTGTTAAGGATTTCTCGGAGTAAAGAAATTATGATTGTATCTATTAGATTCATAAAAATTTTGAAAATTACGATTTTGAAATTCATTACCGTGATCACTCCGAATCAATGAAATCATAAAGTCTTTTCATTTTGAATAAGTTTACAAAACTTAAAAAACACTTAAAGCAATTATTTTTGTGTGCCAAGAAGTATGTCCAAGTGTATCTACTATAATCATCTATAATTACAAAAGCGTACTTGCTACCTCCTACGCTTGTTGTATCAATTGGTCCAAACAAATCTATTTTGATCAATTGCAATGGCCTAGAGGTGCTTATTTGATTCTTTGATTTGAAATTACCTTTTATTTATTTTCTTAGTTGATATGCATCATATACTTTATCTTTGATAAACTTAATGTTATGAATACCTAATACAAGTTCTTTAAATGAGATTTGAGAGATTAATTTCATGTTAGCATGACCTAATCTTCTATGCCAAAACCAAGCATCACCATTTAAAACCAAAAAACATAAATCATTATAAAGATCATTAATGTCAATAGTATATATATTATTTTATTTTTAAAAAATTATAGATATATTTTTGTGTGATTTTTCAATAATACAAGCATTGAATTCAAATCCAATGATGTATCTTTTATTATATAATTGATTAATACTAAAAAAATTATGCTTTAAACTATCAATTAATAACACATCTTCAATTAAAAAGTTAAATTTATTACCTATAATTCTTTTATCAATGATTTTGTGACATATTATAATATCTCTCATTTTTAGAATTTATGTAAGGACTTTTTGAATTATTTATAAGATCTATTAGTAAAATTTGAGGATTTACTTGTAAAATCGGAGGACCTATATGTAAATATAAAAATTTCTATGATTAAGCTGTTAAGCTGCCAAAAAAAAAGAAGGAAAATAGAGATTTTTTTTATCCCACCGCCTCTCTTTTACTCATGCGCACCTCTGTTCCCTGCGCAAGGAAACAGAGGATATGTGGTGGTGGGGAGGATAAGGGATGAAGGGGAGAAGAAGAAAAGAAGAAAAGAAGAAGAGGAGAAGAAGGAGAGTAAGAAAAAGAGGGGAAGAAGGAGAGAAGGGGAAAGGGGGCTGCGCTGTGGGGGAGAAGAGGGAAAAAGGGAAGAAGAGAGGAAGGAGAGAAGAGGAGAGGGGGCTGTGCTGTGGAGGAGAAGGGAAGGAGAGGACGAAGAGAAGGAGAGGAGGGGAAAAAAGCAGAAAAGGGGGCTGCTCTCCTCTGCCTTCTGCACAAGGAGGCTACGGGTAGGGCTGCGGCTAGCAGAGAAGAGGAGAAGAAGGGAAGAAGAGGAGAAGAAAAAGAGGGAGAAGAGAGGAAGGAGGTGGCTGCAGTTAGGGCTGCGCACCTCTGTTTCCTGCAGGAGGAAACGTGTGGTGCGTCGGGGAGGATGAGGGGAAGAAGAGGAGAAGAAGAGAAGAAGAAGAAGAAGAGGGAGAAGAGAGGGAAGAAGAAGATGGAGGAAGGAGGCTGTGGCTGTGGCTGCGGCTGGGGTTGCTGCACCTCTGTTTCCTGCATGAGGAAGGTGCAGTGTGTCGGTGGAGGAGAAGGGAAACTGAGGAAGAAGAGAAAGAAGAGAAAGGAAGGCTGTGGCTGCGGGCTTCGGCTACGGCTGTGCGATTACGGTAGCTATGGTTGGGAAAAAGAGAAAGGGAAAGCAAGGGGGTCTACTGTCGAGAAAATTTGAATAGTTCTAATCTCGCAATATGTTATAACTCTTATTTCGATGTATCAATTTGAATTTGAAAATTTTTTTAGGATTATAACTTTTATATCTTATTCTAATCATAACTTTTTGTACTGATCTCTAATTTGGATAAAATCAAATTTATCCAAAAATAAACTTATAGGTCTTTCTTATGATACCATGTTTGATAAATTTGAAGACTATATGCCTATCCAAATTTTCATTTCAATTGACTCAATAGAATCTGTAAAATAGAGATTATAAGATTCCATCTTTTGGTACTCTTTTGCATATATCTTTCTATTAAAGAATCCAATTATGATAAAACTTTATGAGAAATTAGATTCATAGATCTTTCTTTAGACACCTAAATTAAATAATTGGGAGCCCAAATACTTGCCAAGTTATCTGTTGAATTTGATCCTATAGTTTCTATAAAATAGAGATTTTGTTCCTTGGCCTTTGGTTACCAAATTATTTGTAACTCTTTGTTAGAAACTCCTATTTGTATGAAACTTATTTTACCTGAAAGTAGATTGATTTAGCTTTCCAATGATACCTTTCTTGAGTAATTTGGAGTATAATTGATTATCCAAATAATTCATGCAATGTGCCTTTCAAATTCTGCTAGAATCATGTTGTCTATTCTTGTTTCATTCTTTTGGAAATTGATTTCAGTTAAAATCCTTCTTTCAATTGAGCTTTATATTATTGTTTCGAATCCTTGTATGCTCTTGCATTTATTTCCTTTCAAATTTGAATGTATTTGTGCAAGAATATGTTTGCATCGTATTGTTTTGTAGAGGTGCATATATGTTTCATTGTTCCGCATGTGCTTTGGATATGCACCAATTTTATTGTTCACACTATCCTTTTGTACTATGGTGTCTTGTGGGATAATTTGAACATTTGCCAGAAATGGTAAAGGGTATGTGCTTAGAGCTCACGATGCTCTACCGACCCCCTATGACTTCACTCACATGTGGGTGGATGGAGCTCTCAAACGTGGGAGACCTATGTTTGGTAGTCATCTAGAAATGGATGAATCATATTATGTATGTGGTCCCACTACACACTTTGTGTTTTTGATATGATATCTAAAGCTTTGGTTATGTGCTTTTATTTGTGCTTTGGATGAGAATGAAACGAATGTGATACCAAATATGACATTTGAGCTTCTGTTTCTTATTTATTATATCGCTATGCTCTGAAACATTTCATATGCTATTGATATTATTCCAAAATATTTCATTTGCCATTGATATGCTTTAAAACATTTCGTATGTCATTGATATATTCTGAAATATTTTATTGGCCCTTGATAAGCTTTGAAATATTTCATACGTCATTGATATGTTCTGAAATATTTAATATGCCTTTGACATACTTTGAAATATTTCATACGCTATTGATATACTCCAAAATGTTTTATATGCTTTTGATATCCTCTGAAACATTTCATATGTCATTGATATACTCCGAAATGTTTCATATGCCTTTGATATGCTTCGAAACATTTCATATGTCATTGATATTCTCTGAAATGTTTCATATGTCATTGATATACTTTGAAACACTTTTTATGTCATTGATATGCTCCAATTACTCTTTTCTCTATTTATTATGAACCAGATATGTTTTAAATGAAATGACATTTGCGATTCTATATCTAATGAGTTGATATCCATGGATTCTTGTATCTCTGCTTTGTATTTTGATACCAAGTTTGTTTGAAACTATCATTCTTGTATCGGATATATTTGCCACTTGCTGAGCTTTGTAGCTCACTTCGTTGCTACATAACCCTTTTCAGATTAGCTTGTCACTCATTGAAATGTCAGAATTGGGCTGAGGCAATGAAAAACTATTCAGATTATGGGCAAGTCTTATTGGTTGATATATTATGGTTGTTGTAGAAGTGTATTTTATATGTAATGAAATGTTGTTGACAGATTTGAATTGATGTATTTGTTGAATCTCAGGTTTTGATGATGAAACTAATTGATTATGTTTTATGATCTAATTGCGTTTTGAGTGACGCAGGTCTACTATCGATCAGGATTAGACAATTGACGCTGGAGGAATTGATGTTACGCCGGAAGTGATCACGTCAGGATGTTGGATGTCGAGCCAGAGGTTCGGTCAACAATAGGCAGAAGGCTTCGTACGTCAGGCATCGGGCAAAGAAGAGTGGAGTTGCACCAAGGATATCAGGGTTGCGGAGGTCAATCGCCGATTGGGCAACAAGCCACAAGAGAGGATGATGCGTCGAAGAATTGGATGAAGCGTCGACCAATGACGTGCCAGGCGACTGAATGTCAATCGCGTTGTAATAATTGTCTAGATTGAAGTAGAGTTTTTGTTTGTGTGTGTGCAGGATTAACTACGATGACGATGAAGACGTAAAACGAAACAAAGTGCCGGAAGACAAGTGTGATGGATTGTTAGGAGTTCGAGAGTTCGACGGAAGTCTAAAGATTCGTTGGGAGTGCTATCGGAATTGGCCGAGAATGAGTAGGGAGCTTGCCGAAGGGTTTTCGGAAGTTCACCGGAAGGTTCATCGAAAGTTTACGGAGCTTGTCAAGAAAGATCAGAGCTTGGCAATGAAGCTCGTTGGAACTCGTCAAGATCATCGTGAAGTCTAGGAGCTTGCCGGGAGTCCGCAGAATGGTTTCCGAGGGTTCGTCGGAAGATCACCAAAAGATCGTTGGAAGCTCGCCGGAAGAAGTCTTGACTTGTTGGACTTTGTAATAGCTTAGAAAATATCTTTAAAATTCGTAGTTAACACATAATTTGGTTTAGGATTAGGTGTTAATTCTATAAACCAAGTAGGGGCCAATTGGGCCTTGTTTTAGATTGATTTGGGCCGAGTTTAAGGCCCAAACCAGCGTGCTGGAATAGGCTGGGTGGTGGCACCGCTACCTTGGGCGGTTCCACCACCCTATACACTGTCAGTCTGACAACTGACAAGCGGTGGCACTGCTAGCATCGGGAACAACGAAAGAGATTCAAATTTGGGCTCCAAATTTGAATTCTCTTGGGGTCTATAAATACCCCAAGTGTTCCTGCAAGAAAGATAATAAGCACAACACTTTGAAAGCAAGAAAACTCTATTCAAATCTCTCTAGAAAATCCTCCTTAGTTTTTACTTGTATTCCACTGAAAGAAAGGAGAGAGTGCTTGTAAGGGTTTCCTCCTAAGCCCATCAAAAGGAGAGGAGTTGTAAGGGAGTTCATCCTCGCCCGTTGGAAGGAGGATAGTTAGTGGAAAAGTCGGTGGCCTCAAGTGAAGAGGAATCAGGAGTGGATATAGGTCGGATGACCGAACCACTATAAATCGGTTTGCATTTACTTTCTTGCAACTTACTATACTGCAAACTATCTTCATTTTGCTGTCCTACTTACTCGACTTCCTCTTCATCTTCTTATGTACGCGTTCAACGCAATCGAAACGGTTTCAAACGAAACGTTGTTTTCAACGTACGAAGTTTTCGAAAGTTGTTTTTAAATCGTTGAAGTTTATTGTATTTATCCACTGCACTAATTCACACCCCCCCTCTCTTAGTGTTGCTCGATCCCTAACAGTATTATGTAAAAGCTTTGAAAGACCTTTTACATTTGGAATTTTGGAATGTTGAGTTTAGTTTATGATGATATAAATTTATGGTAAATTGTTGGGGTTTTGATTGTATAAATTATTATGCTCGAGGATTTATAAGTGATGTTGATGTTTTGTTAAATTGGTTTGGGTTTTCATAAATGTGAATGTTTGAGTAATGTAACATATGATATTAAATTGCACAAGTTATAATGATATTTGAATGTTTCTTTGTATCTTCAAATGTTAGTTTGGATTCTGGGATTGGATTTTGATTATGATGAAATTTAAGACAGGGTCACACCTCCTGAATATGAAAAATTTGGGGTTGGAGGGGGGTGCACATGACACATGCCCTTCGTCTTAGCTAGTGAGCTTAGAGAATTGAAATGGATCTTCGGTCATGTACCTTGAGCATCCATTATTAAAGTACCATCTCTTGCTCCTAACTTGTGAATGTGAATGTGTTTACAAAAAAGGATGGTTTTTAGGTACTCACTTGAACTTGGGTGCCTTAAAAATTGATCTACTTAAATTGTTATTTTGCATAGAGCTCTTTACGGTTCCTTTAGGAACCCAAATCAATTTGTGTGGCCTATACTTTCTAAATGGACATTTATGAGTGAAATGTCCGAGTTTGCAACAAAAGTTGCATTTGGTGTGAGGTGATACATGTAAGGTTTGACCTTTAACGAAAGTGGTTGGATTTTGGTGAGAGCCACTCACAAATCTGATTCTACCTATTCTATGAACGCGACCCTTATTTGCAAAGATCATGTTTAAAGGCCTACTACCAACCTTCAATTTTTCTAACGTTTCTTTGAGTAGTAAGTTTTCCTTCTCAAGTGCCTCTAAGTATTCACACTTAGTGCATGGAAGCAAGGATGAAGTGCCATGTTTAAGTTTTTCAAAATCATTAATTAAAAGAGCATGCTCCTTTTTCAATGAATTAAATTTCTTATTAATTATTCTACACTCATCAAACAAATCATGAAACATATTCAAAAGCTCATCAAAAGTTAAATTTTCATCTAATAAACTACTTACCTCTTCTTCGATAGTCATTAGAGCGTAGTTGGTGATCTCCTTATTGCTTTGTTCTTTATCTTCGGAGCCACTCGAATCATCCTATGTTGCTTTGAGTGCCTTCTTCTTCTTTGGTTATTTCTTCTTTGCTTGGGGACATTCGCTTTTAAAATGCTCCGGCTTCTTGCATTTGTAGCATATGACTTGTTTTTTCTTGGGCTCATTTTTTTTAGTCATTTTTAGCTTTATTTCTTCTTATGAATTTTTTAAACTTTTGTGTCAAGAGTGCCAAATCATCATCATAGTCCTCATCACTTGAATTATCTTTCAAGTGGTCTTTATGAGTTCTTAGTGTCATATCCTTCCTGTTCTTTGGAAGGGAGTTCTCAAGCTTTTCATAAGTGTTGTATGTCATCTCATAGGTCATTAAAGGTCCAATTAGTTATTCGAGTAGGAAATTATTTAAGTGCTAGTCATATGTGCCCTGCAAGCCAATCACATGAGTAATGACACTTGTGACTTGATATGCATTATTTATTTTTGCTTATTATTATTAAGCATTTTATCACTTTATCTTGCGTGTTGCATATATTGTGATGTCCTTAGATCTGTGCAATGGAAATCAGATCGTGATGAGATCATGATAATGAGACTGATTCACCTTTAAACATAGACCCTAAATAATCCCGATCATAGGTTACTCAAGAGGGACATCGAGATAACCGGATAGACTGGTATGTTGTATACCCGTCCATATGATGGAGGTGGCTGGTCTCATAGCTACTCGTGTGGGGACACTAAGGATACAGTATAGGTGCTCATTAGGGAATGAGTTCACTGATTGATCTGATTACGGAATGCTGCATGGTTATTGATACTAGTCCCAATACTGTATTTGGTCCTTAAACTTGAAGACACCAAGGATGTCCTGTATGAGTACTCCACTCTTTGATACCGAACTTATAGGTTTACAAGTTCCAAATCTAGTACACCCGGTTATTGAGAGTGGTAATCAATCTTATGAGGGTTATTGAGCATCAATAGAGGATCATCTGCTCTCGGTATCATCAGAGGAATATCTCATGTATTCTTGCTCGAACAAATCCTTGGCCAAGGTTATTTGGATTGAGAGAGAAAGAGTTCTCTGAGAGAATCCGATAAGAGTGAGACTCGAGGAGAGACCGTATGGGCCTGACAGCACCATGCCCGGTATAGGATCTCTGAGATATTATATGGATGAGGGACTATAGATACATGGTAACTGAGGACAGATAGGTTCAAAGGATTGAATTTTCTTGTATCGTCTGGGGACTGCGACGTAGTGGCCTAGTACATCCATAGTTGATGAGTCGGGTGAATTATTATCTCCATAATAATTCACTAAGTCAAAAGTATGACTCACGACCAACTCGATATTGGGCCTAAAGGGTCACACACATATGGTAGATGTTGCGACGAGTAGAGGTTCAGATATGAGATATCCGTCGGAGCCCCTATCTTATTGGATATCCAATAAGCCCCTGAATTATTGGATCCTAAGATTAGATCCAATAAGAGCTAATAAGAGATTATTGGGTAGAGACCTATTAATCTAAGAGGCTTGGGTAATTGAATAGAGATCCAATATCCAATAGGGCAGGATCCATTATGGTTTACAGGGGACCTCTATAAATAAGAGGGAATTGAAGGCCCATATGCTAGGGTTCTCTTAGTAGCTATCTTCTATTCTCCTCTTCCCAAGAGAGGAGCATTGTTGTAGTCCCTGCCGTGTGGATACCGTAAGAGAGGAGGATGCTTGACCTTCTTTATCCTCTCCTACAGATCTGTAGGGATTCAGGGATATATGATCTCCCTAGGTACCTTCTTTTACACATGCAGTTTTTATGGATTTATTTTTGACGCACCGATCTTTGCACGACAACGAACTTTCGTGGGAATCCAAGGGTTTTATTTTTCTGTTCTTCTGCTGTGTATGAGATGTCACCCCCTATAGATTTCCCAACAGTGGTATCAGAGCCAGGTTGTTCGTGCGAAGATCGGATCTTAAATTGCATGTGTTGTGATTTAGAACAGTTTTTGTTGTCAAATTCGTTAGTGCAAAAGATGAGGAAGGGCAACAAGTGTTGCAACCCTTGCTGCCTGCAACAGCGGTGGCTGCGGGCGGCGATAGGTGGCCGACGGTCAAACCCCAACAGCAGCCCCTGAGGGGCGTGCAACGCCGGGCGCGACGGCCTGCCCGTAAAGGTGGGCGGCGCCTAGCCCGTTGTTAGGAGTATTAAGTATGATGTGACACCTGGTCTTGGGTCGTACACCCGGATGACGTCATCGCCCCTCCTGCGCTCCATTACTCCCACGATTTGATCGCCCGACGTCGCTTCTCCTCTGCATCGCCCCAACTACCCGCCAAGTTGACCACGGCACCGGCCTGCGAGGTCAGGCCCGTACGTCACCCGCAGACACAGCCGGAAGCATGCCATCCGTCTGACCTATTTAAGCCGAATGGGTAAGACAGGCAAAGAGGGAGGAGAAAAGGATGAACACTCCGAGAGGTGAGTAGACTCGAACATCCTGCCACCATTTTACGAGCTCGGCCGGCGGCGGGGCAGCGTCGGAGGGTCGGGCGGAGCATCCGACCGCCTTGCTGCAGTCCGTCCCCGGCGGCCGGAGCGTCAGCCGCCTTCCGGGCGGTCGGTAGGCGGGAGCGAGAGCCATCGGCGGGCGAACCGTGCAGGCGACCCCGGTTCCGGATTCGCGCGCGTGCCAGTCACGGTAAAAAGTTGTTTCCCCTAACAGATTGGCGCTAGAAGGAGGGCCTCTCTGTCGAGGGTCTCCCTGCTCCGCCTTTAGCGACACATGGACGAAAGGTCGTTTTCGGCTAGCACCTCGGCGGAGGTCCCACAGACCTTCGAACCCTGGAGGGCGATCACTGCGCGGCCGCGGATCGCGCTGGAGTATATTTAGCGACGTCGGACTCCACCGGCCGAGTCGGGTTCCCCGCTTCCTCCTCCGTCACGGCGGAGGCTTTTGAGACCTTTCCCAGCGGTCGAACCACAGCAATCTTGTCGAGGCCGTCCTCCCCGCCTACTCGGGAGGCGGCGAGCCGACCCTCAAAGGCCGGAACCCTTCCCCGGCATCATGAGGCATTCCCACGGCACCATCTTCCCAGCCTCCGTCGGGTTTAGGGCGGAACCGGGCTCTCACTGGGCGTCCGCCCGAGGCGGTGTCCTAGTCGACAAACTTATTTCGGGCTCAAATCCGTTCGTTCGCCATCGCACGCTGGATGAGGTGCAAAGGGCGTCCGTAAGTCCAAAGAAGCGAGAGGAAGTGTCCCCTTTGAGTCCCGTTACGCCGACATGCGGGAATACCGGTGCCCTTGAACTTCCGTCTCCCCTC
Organism: Musa troglodytarum; assembly: GCA_023547065.1. Lineage (NCBI taxonomy): Eukaryota > Viridiplantae > Streptophyta > Magnoliopsida > Zingiberales > Musaceae > Musa > Musa troglodytarum. The sequence goes on from CP097511.1 coordinate 58,011,633, forward strand.
ATCGACCTTTATGATGGAGTCGGTGATCAGCGGATCACGTCGCGCTTTCCGGGCTCGGATGGCCCTATATGGAACCTCGGGCGCCTTGATGTGCGGCGTTCCCCACCACGCGAAAGGATCCGCTCGTACCTGAGTACGGCACCTTAAAAAGCGGGGCGGTGACATCCTTTGAACAGCTCGCCAAGGACTTGAGCTACGTTTTTGGCGTTTACGACCAAAGCCTTACATCGCACTCCTCACAGGTTTGAAGCAAAGAGGGCGAACCCCTCTCCCACTTTGTGCGAAGGTTTACCACGCGGAGAATGCGGAGTTATCGGATGCTCACCCATCGTTATTGATGCGGCGTTTATGATGGGGCTGCGGACCGTCGAGGTTTTCTTTGGTCCTTGGTGGAGCGACCCCCCGCGTCCATCGCGGAGATGTTTCAGCGGGCAAGTCAATATGTGGCGGCCGAGGCCTGGATGTCGGGAAGAAAGGAAGAACGACCGAGGGGGCATTCTACTCCATCCCGATCGGGAACGACAACTAGGCGGGAGTCCCCACACCAGGGACGCCGGATGGGGCACCCCGACCCATGCGCCGCGCCGCCACCTCCCGAGCAGCGTCTCGGGCGCAAATATTCCTCCGGATAAAGGAGGCGGGGAATGCTCGGGCCGCCCCGCCGATGAAAGGCGACGAGCTGGCGATCATACCCGGTATTGCCGCTTCCATCGGCAAAGCGGACATGATCTGGAGCAATGCCACGGTGAGCGACAAATTGAGGAGGCGATCCGAAGAGGTCACTTAAATCAGTACCTCCGGCATCCACGGGAACCATCCACTGCGTCGAAGGCCTGTCGAGCAACACATCGGCGTGATTACGGGAGGCCCGCGGAGGGCATAGTGTTTCGGTCGAAGAGCTTACGCCCGTGCCGTTGTGGCCGGGAATACCACCCTCCCTCAGGGCCAGATCACATTCCCCTCGGGGACATGGGAGCGGCGGAGCATGATGACGCTGGTGGTGTCGGCCCGAATAGCCAGCGGTCAGAAGGATTATGGTCGACACAGGCGGCTCGGCCGACATCCTTTATTCGAGGCCTTTTGAAGTTAGGGTTGCGAAGGAAGCCACGAAGCCCTTGCACTCGGCACTCACGGCTTTCTGGCGACTCGATTTCGCCGCGGCGCGGTGACCCTACCGTTGACTCTCGGGGATTCTCGAAGGCAAAAACTCTGTGGTGACCTTTACGGTGGTCGACCTCCCCTCTGCGTACAACGCCATCACAGGCGACCCACCCTCAGCGAGCTAAGAGGCGATTATATCCACATACCACCGGACGTTGAAGTTCCCGGCCGGTCTGTCGGGAGGTCGGGAGATCCTCGAAGTCGAGCGGTGTTACTTGCCAGCGACCTCCACAGGTAAGAGAAAAGGCGGAACAGCCCCTCGAAGACCCACGCGGGCGCATACGCCCGGAGCATCGAGCCGACAAACCCAGCGGTTAATATTCGGCTGCAAGATGGACCGTCCCGATCGGACGGTCGGAATCGGCGGACTGGATGATCAAGGCGGGCACAGCTCATCGCCTCCTCGAGAAAGCACGATGTCTTCGCTGGGCGGTGCGCCGACCTCCGGGAATCGATCGAAGTTTCTCAACACCATCGCACATTTCCCCGACCGCTCGGTAAGGCGAGAGACCCGGCCTCGTCCCTCGGCGCCAACGGTATGCAAATGGAAGTCGGCAGGCTCTTGGCGTCTGACTTCATTGTGGTAGTCCGGTATCCTCAATGGCTGTCCAATGTCGTCCTCGTCAAGAAGCCTAATGGCAGTTGGAGGATTTGTGTCGACTACACCGATCTAAATCGTGCTTTCCCGCAGGATTGCTTCCCCTTGCCTAGGATCGACCAGCTGGTCGACTCAACCCATGAGAACGCGCGTTTCTCCTTCATGGGCGCCTACTCAGGTTACAACGGATCCGGATGGCCCCAGAGGATCAGCAACATACGGACCTTCCATACGCCCCAGGAGCTTACTTCTACAAGGTCATGCCGTTCGGGTTAAGAACGCGGGCGCCACCTACCAAAGGATGGTGAACAAGGTGTTAAGCCCAGCAAATAGGCGAAACATGGAAGTATATGTTGGCGACATGATCGTGAAAGGTCGCACGGGGCTGCACACCTTGGCGACTTGCGGGAAACCTTCTCTGGGAGAAGATATGGGATGCGCCTTAATCCAGCCAAGTGCGTCTTGGCGTGACATCGGGAAGTTCCTCGGATTCATCATACGAGAGAGGAATTGATGCCAACCCGAGAAGATCCAGAGCTCTCACCGACATGAGATCTCCAAGAATAGTAAAGGAGCTTGATGCCTTAACGGAAGGATAGCGGCTCTATCCGGTTTTGTCGTCGGGAGATAAGTGCCTTCCTTTCTTGAGTCCTCAAAGATCGAAGAACTTCCAATGGGCGGCAGAATGCGAGGAAGCTTTCACAAGCCTGAAGCAGCACTTATCCGAACTCCCCCGCCTTATCTCGGTGTCTGCGCCAGAAAAGCTTACCCTCTACCTGGCGGCATCTCAGCATGCAGTGAGCTCAGTACTACTGAAGGAAGCCCCCGACGCGCAACATCCAGTTTACTACATCAGCCATGTATTGCGCGGGCCAGAGCAGCACTATCCTCCCATTGAAAGGTTGGCATTGGCACTTGTCCTAGCGGCTCGGAAGCTCGCCCCTACTTCAAGCCCATACGATTGAGGTAATGGCCGACCAACCCCTGCGTCAAGTTCTTTCTAAGTTTGGCGTGGCGTCTTCTAAAATGGTCGGTGGAGCTATCAGAGTTGACCTCTACTGCTGGCCGAAACGACCATCAAGGCCCGGGCCTTGGCGATTTCATCTCGGAGTTGACACGGGAAGCGGAGTGCGTTGAGCAAATCCACGAGGCTGGACCCACCGCGTGGATGGGTCTTCCAGCTCAGTGCGGCGCCGGACTCATTTTAGAGGACCCCGGCGGACACGCGTGGCGTTCCCTCCGCCGGTTTTTGAGGCCACGAACAATGAGGCGGAATACGAGGCGCTTTGGCGAGCCTCCGTTTGGCGGCCGAGATGCGGTGAGAGCGATCCATGTTCTCACGGATTCCCAACTCGTCGCCGAACAAGTTGGCGGAGTATCGGGCGCGGGATTCAACCATGTCCAAATACCTGACCAAGCTAAAAGCCCAAACCTCTAACTTTCCTCGTTTCACTCTGTCCAGGGTGCCCAGGTCCCAAAACGAGCGGGCAGACCAGCTCGCGAAATTAGCCTCGGGAGCCGATCGGAGGAACATCCGGTCGAAGAGCTCACACCGGTCGGTGGCCATCATGGAGATAGGGGACCCGAGTCGACCTCTCCACCTCGTGGATTCGGAAGTGCTGAAGTATAAAGCGCGATGGGATCCTGCACGAGAGATGAGGTCAAGGCACGGCGGCTCGCCGAACCAGCGTGGTGCTGCGAGATTGGCGACCGGCTCTACAAAGGTCGTTTTCCCATCCCCTACTGCGATGTTTAGATCCGATGGCGGAGTGATTCTCGCCGAGGTTCACGGCGGGACTTGTGGGAGCACATGGGCGGCGAACTTTGGCCTTCAAAATACTACGCCGGGCTGTGCGGCCTACGTTGCACCGAGGCGCCAAGGCTTTCGTGCGGCGGTGCGACACTTGCCGGCGCGGGCCCGCCCGCGGCTCCTGCGGTCCGCTCACCTCCATGGATTGCTTGGCCCTTCGCCCAATGGGAATGGACCTCTTGGGCCGTTCCCCGGCGTCCGGCAGCGGAGACATATCATCGTGGGGATAGATTATTTCACTAAGTGGGTGGAAGCCGAGCCACGGCAACCATTACGGCGAGCGGGTGAGCAGTTCGTATGGAAGAACATCGTGACCCGATTGATGCGCCCAGCGTTATCATCGCGATAGCGGAACCCGGTTCGCCCGGCACTCGGTTTACGGAGTTACGTGCGACTTATCACATCGATTGAGGTTTAGCTTCGGTGGCCCACCCCGGACCAGCGGGCTCGCTGAGGTGACCAGCGATCTATCCTGGATGGACTTAGGAAAAGGACTTTGGAAGCCCGATCGAGCTGGGTCGGCGAGCTCGAACATCCTATGGTCTTTGCGGACTACCCCAAAGAGCGGCAGGCGAGTCCCCTACGACTGGCATTCGGCGTGGAAGCGATCCTACCCGGCCGAGTTGGTCATTCCAACATTCGGGTGGAAAACTATGAGAATCCACCTCGGCCCAAGGAGTTCGGGCTGGCCTAGACTGCTAGAAGAGCGCGGGAAGATCTTTGGCGTACAACATGAGTGTTGCGGAAGTTATAACAAGAAGGTGCGCCCTCGACCTCGGGATGGGAGACTTAGTATTACGCATAGGCGGAAGTAGCGACCCGCCCACTCGAGGGCAAGTTTGCACCTAAGTGGGAAGGCCCCTACCGCGTAATCAAAGTCGTCCGACCGGGGACGTTCCGACTCGCGACTATGACCGGGCAGCAATTCCCGAGGACCTGGAACGTCCAGAACCTTAAGAAGTATTTTGTTTAAGGACAAAACAGAAGCAGGCCAATATTTGACTCGGGCTATTGGAATGAAGTTGAAAATTGTATTGCCATAAAAAAGGAATTGTATTACCAAAAGATTTGGAGTACAAAACGAGCCCCTAGAGGGGAAAGAAGGATTACAAAGGCAAGGGAAGGCCCCCCCAAAAAAAAAGAAGAAAAAGAAACTCTTCAAGCCGCAGCTCCGGGAAGGCTGTCGTCGAAGGGAACCTCGCCGGGCATGTCGACCCCCTGGTCCTCGGGGCAGGAGGTGAAGGGATCCTCCTCGACCGCCGAGCACGGAGGCACGCTCGAAGCCGGGCAGGGCAACCTTGTACCCATACTCGTATGATACCCTGCCCGTCCGATCCAGCCCGAGGAGGAAGCCCTCCGACTTCTTGTACGCCTCGACTGCCTCCCGGTCCCTCTCCGGCCGGCTGCCTTCCGCCGCGGCAAGAGCTTCCTGGGCAGCCTTCACCTCGGCCTCTCTCGAAGTCAGCTTGGCGGCCAACTCCGAGGCCTCCTTGGAGCGGAGGCGGTTCTCCAGCTTCTCCGTCCGGAGAAGCTCTGCAACAGCCTCCGGCGCCGAGCGCCTCGAGCTCGGCGGTCGGTAGCGCGACTTCGCGCCCATGTCGGCCGACGCTGCTCGGCGGCAGCAACGCCTCGAGTCGACCCGCTCGGGCCTCTTCAAGCTGGCGGCGCAACTCGAGGTTGCGCTCGCCCAGACCGTCCACCAACCGACCGGCGTCGTGCACCCGGTCGATGAGGGCCGTGGTGTAGTGGAGATTCTGCATAAAGAGGAAAGGCTGAAAATGATGAATAGTGCTTAGCCAAGAGAATACACGCAAGACGGTGCTTACCCACAACACCGACTTGGCTGACTTGGCGATGAGTGCTTCCGAGGGGAGCGTGTATAGGTCCCGAGCAACGTCGGGATGGAGCGCCCGGAGTAGCTGGCGAGGCTCTCCCGACCCACACCTTGTCCCCTCGGGCAGACCATGCCACCGGGCCACGGAGGGTCGCTCGGTGGCCCGAAGGACCTCGCCCATCACTCGGGAAAGGAATGGCTGATCCTTCCCCGGCGTGACTCGGCATAAGTCCTTCATGGCGGAGGCGCTGACCCTTCCGGTCGTCCCTGGCTGGGCCGGCGCTCTCGGCGAGGCGGAGCGCCCGGTCGTTGATCGTCTCGGCGGATGGAGCCACGAGCACCTCGAGTCCACCACGACCTTGGCCTTGGCCTCTTCTTTGGCGCCCCTCCTCGGTGGTGCGCGAGCCACCCCGCCCGCTTAGGAACCCCGGAGAGGCGCGGAGGCGGTCTGTCGGAGCACCGAGTCATGGAAGGACGCGAGTTCACCATCTCTGCAAAGAACAAGGATGAGTTAGAAACTGAGTAGCAAGCCTAAAGGCGAGACAACAATAGCCTACCCGTGGCGCGGACTTAGTCCGGCCTCCACAAGCCACTTCTCGACATGTTGCGGATGGCTTGCGAGGAAGGAGGATTACCCTTAACGCTCGAGTGCCCACGCTCCTCGGCATTGAGTTTCGAGGCGATGTTATCAATGGTCGCCAGCGACCATCGAACCCCAAAACCCGATCCTTACGGCTGGGCGAAAAAGCGCCTCTTCCACCCTTTGTTATTGGTGGGCGCGCTAACCGGAACCACTGTCAGGCGGCAGGAAGTATCCCCGACCCCTTAAAAAGGCGGAAGCAGGAGAGGAAGAGGTTGCGGGTCGGGGCGATGTTGGCGTAATGGCATTCCCCCAGGAAAGCCATCAGATACCGCCAAGAGTTGGGAGTAATTTGTGAAGGCGAGATCGCCACAAGGAGATGCGAGGATACTATGATTGGAGTGCGGGGAAGGCGCAGGCCGGCCTCTAAGGCGTCGGCGGTCGAGCAAAGCCCTTAGGAACCGGGTCGAAAGCCCGCTGCCACGCCGGGGCGAAGGCTGTATTCTTCCGGGATGCCGTACTTGCGCGGAAATCCTACCATGCGCTCATCAAGGTGGAATCCTGGTCGTGGCGCTACATTATGGCCTCTAGCGCACGCTGCCGCCCCGCACCTAAGGAAGGTGGAAGGAGGAGAGAGGAGGAGATGTGAGGCGACACGGGTTATGTAACCGAGGGGGAGGAAGATGAAGAAGCAGATGAGGAGGAGGTGGAAGGAAGAGCCATCACACTAACCTACAGTGGAAGGAATCGACTGAAGAAGTCAAAGAACACCTGAGCCAAGGAGAAACTCGGTAAGGAAGACGCACGAGACTAGAGAGGGAAAACTCCGCCGATAAAAGTGGATAGAGTGTCATGAGCTCGGCGTATTTATAGAAAGGAGGGCTCGCCTTCGGCCTCCCGAGGCAGGCGACAAAGATGATACCGCAACACCGCCCAATAGCATCGACGGCGCGGCGCTGCCATATTAATGGAGAGGTGACGGTTCACCGCTTCGTGGCACTTACCCAGACGCTGGGGCCGCTTCTCGATTCCAAAGAATCGCACTATTGGGCGAGCCATTTTTCGGCGTGACGGCAGCTGGCGTTCGGTTTTCTAGGCCTTGAAAGGTGGCTCGGCCCTATATCCCGAACCAGGCGATGGTTCGCGATATCGGGCTTCTAGGCCTTGAGCGGCAGCTCGACCTCATATCCCGAAAACGCAGCTTGGCGATATCATTTTCTAGGCCTCGAGCGGCGCTCGCTCTATCCAACGGCGGTTCGCGAGCATCTTTTCCAGTCTTGAGCGCGCGGCTCGACTCATCGTCTTCCTAGGCCTTGAGCGGCGGTCGCCCTATATCCAACGCGTTCGCGATATCGCTTCAGTGTCGAGCGCTCACTCCACCGGCCTTTCTAGGCTCTGAGCGCGGTTCGGTTTCATATCCCAACGCGTTCGGGCGATATCGATTTTCCGAGTGTCTTGAGCGCGCTCACCACTGGTCTTCTAGGCCTTGAGCGGCGTTTCCTGCTTTATATCCCAACCCGCGGCTCGCGATACTTCGTTTTCTAGGTCTTGAGCGCGCGCTCACCACCGGGCCTTCTAGGCCTTGAGCGCGGCTCGCCCTATATCTGAACGCGTCGGGGCACATCGATTTTCCAGTCTTGAGCGCGTGGCTCGACCCATCGGTCTTCTAGGCCTGAGCGGCGGCTCGGCTATATCCCAATGGCGGTTCAAATGATATCGGTTTTTCCAGTGTCTTGAGCGCACGGCTCGACCACCGGTCTTCTAGGCCTTGAGCGGCGTGCTCGGCCTTTAGCGCATCCAACGGCGGTTCGGGCGATATCGGGTTTTCGAGGCCCTGAGCGATGCTCGACCATCGGTTTTCTAGGCCTTTCGAGCGGCGCGCTGGCCCTATATCCAACGGCGGTCGCGATATTTCCGCTGTGTGCTCTGAGCGGCGCTCGACCATCGTATTCTAGGCCTTGACAAAGCGGTGGCTGCTCATATCCAACGCCGGTGTTCTGGCCACAGGTTTTCCTGTGTCTTTATGCGACCTCGACTTTATTACTGGGCATGCATCGGATCGGCAATGTCGTGAGTCGTAACATCGCCGCTCCTTTACTCGAACAGCCGTGTTCGTTACATGGTCCTAAGGTTCTCAACCATTGGTTTTTCGTAGGCTTACGCGCAAGGTCTCGACCCTCGACATTCGTAACGACGATTAATGGCAACGGGGATTGAGCGTCCGCTTTCGATCTCTTATCCCGAACGACCATTGCCTTCGTTACACGGTCTTGAAATGACGGCCGATCACGGCTTTCAGGTGCCTTGAGCATGCATTGGCTCGTTTATATCCTAACCCACGCTCGCGATTATAGTTTTCTGGTCTTGAGGCTCCTCGACCCCTTTATCCCGGGACGACGTTTGTTACATGGTTCCAGCTTCTCGATCATCGATTTTCCGGTCTTGAGCGCGCTGACTTATCCCCATGTAGGATCTCGCCAATTATGTCGCCAACGCTGGTAAGCCTCCGCCGAGATCTCGCTGCAACTAGCGCCTGAGCACCACCCCAATCCTCAAGATCATCCTGTAGGAGTGGCTTTGAGGGGGTAGTGTTAGGGGTGGCTACACGACGTGACACTGGTCTTGGGTCGTGATACACCGATGATGTCATCGCCTCCCGCGCTCCATTACTCCTACGATTTGATCGCCTGACGCCGCTTCTCTCTGATCGCTCAACTACCCGCCAGTTGACATATGCACGGCCGCGTAGGTCGTGCCCGTGACGCCACCCGCAGACACAACCGGAAGCATGCCATCCGTCCGACCTATTTGTGAAGCTAATGGGTAAGACAGCAAAGAGGAGGAGAAAAGATGAACACTCGGTGAGGTGAGTAGACTCAACACTTGCCACCATTTTCTGGGAGCTCACCACAAAGACAGGGATCGGACTTGAGCGCTGAGGGGCCGGGCGGAGATCCCACCCGGGCCTTGCTGCGTGTCCCGCCGACGACGGAGCGCAGCCACCTTTCGAGCGGTCGGTAGGCGGGAGCAGAGCCATCGACTGCCCGAACTGGTATCTCGAGAAACCCGGCCCCTGCCTTCTCGGCCACAGCGCCCCGTCACTGCACGGTAAAAGTTGTTTCCTAACACCGCTTACCGCTTCATTGCGCTCGCGCGACGCTTCGTGAGGCTCGGCAACACTCGCGATGGCAACGCTGCTCGCGAGGCACAAAGATTTCAGGTCGCTCGCCCGCATGGGTGGGTGGTGCACCCGCCTTTAACGGCGACGCCGCCGCATGGAGCAAAGCCGCCACATAGCTGGCACTTCCGCTGTGGCAGGCGGTGTGCTCACGCGCGAGCGTTTGGCGCCGCCATGGCGCCTGGGCCATGAGTAGGGCGACGCACCCGCAGCGATGGGCCGCTGGTTTAGGGTATAAAGCAAAGAAACTCGCAATGCAATAAGTAGAAGTCAAAGTATTAGGGCTTTCTAGGCAAAAGACAATTTTGCACTTCAAAATTTCAGAAATTTTAATTTTATCCCTTTTGGCCGAATGACCAGAATACCCTCCAGAATTCTAAAAATTTTATATATATCCTTGTTTTAAGAAAATATTAGTTAATTAAAATATTTAATTAACTATTATTATTTATATATTATTATTTATACAATAATAATAGACTATTATTTATTTTTCTATTATTATTATTATTTATTTATTATTTAATTAACTATTATTATTTATACAATAACATATACATGTGATATATGATGTGGACAGATGATTATGGACTATGTGATGCAATGTGTACATGTGATTATTATTATTGGGGCATGCGAGCCTCTATTTTTTTCGTTTATTATCGGGCCTGCGTGCTTGTAATTATATTGTAATTACATGAGGAGGTGCAGTGGGAGCGGGACCCACGTGGTCGAGAAGGATAATCCGATGCATGGAGATGCGTTGAGATGCCAATAGAACCTACGAAGCGAGATGAATAATCACAGGGCATGGAGATGCGTCGCAGTACATAGATCTTGATGTGAGTGATTGGGCCCATTGGCTTGGGCCTGATCACATTAGGATGTGGTCATGATCATCTAGTGTGATTGTTCATGTGATGTATGATTGGTTATACACCTACTAGATATGTATATATATTTGCATGCGATGTAGATATATAGCAATTATGTATGTGTGTGACACATTATATTAGGAGACCAAATCAAAAATCCCCTCTATTAATAATATTAAGTCAGTAAACGTGAGACAATTAGATTAACCCACGTGGCCTTCTATCGTTATAGGTAAAAACCGATTCCTGGTGTAGGTTGAGTTGGTCGAGTCCCTCGAGACTCATCTATATTGCGATTCGCTATCTTATCTACGACATAGAGATGTCACCGGTAACCTGAGGACATGATATGCTTGGTCGAGTCCCTCAAGAGTATATCGTCAAATTAGATTCATCTTGTAATAATGGTGATGACTTAACCGAACATCATAGTTGGTCGAGTTCCTCGAGGCCATGGTGGTTCGGAGGTTGAATAGGACGAGAATTACAAGGAGTTGTGATTGGCAAGAGTTGCCTACCTTTACGGGCTTAACGTGATTAGTCGAGTCCCTCGAGGTTACGTTAAACATCGATTAGATCCCGATCCCCACTAAAGATCCACTGGGGTTCTCTGATTCACATACCGAAGGGTGTTGTGTGTCTCACGAAAAATGAGTGGGAGTACATTAAGATAGAAGTCCTTATCTTAACTGTTTAATTTTTGTAAAGTTTGCATGTTATTTATTTCTGCTACATCTTTAATTTTAGAAAAATATCACTTTTAAATCCTTTATGTGGCATACTTGATGCTAACCGCCTCACTAGTCCAAATTATATGGACTGGCTTTGCAATCTGAGAATCATTCTCACGGCGAAGAAAATCGCATACGTCCTTGATACAGTGATCTCTACGCCCAACGAATGGGCAAGCGAGGATGAGATCACTCGTTATATAAAGTATATAGATGATTCCACTCTTGCTTAGTGTTATATGTTGGCCTCTATGATTATTGAGTTACAGAGATAGCATGAAAATATGGATGCCAATTCCATACTCTAGTATCTCCGTAAACTGTTTGAGGAACACGGAAGAACTCAACGATATGAGATATCGAAGAGTCTTTTCCGTGCCAGGATAACTGAGGGGACACCGGTTTAGAACCATGTCCGATGATTGAGTGGATCGAGAAACTCATAGGTCTATGAATGGTCCTAGAGGACAACCTATGTGTGGATCCTGTGCTTCAGTCCCTACTAGATTTCCTTTCTCAATTTATAATGAATTTTAATATGAACAAGCTTAAGGTGAACCTCCCAGAGCTCCTTAATATGTTGAGAGAAGCAGAGAGTACCATCAAGAAAGAGAAGCCAGTTCTCTATGTTGGTGAGACAATAAAGAAAAGGAAGGCTGAGAAGTCCCTTAAGAAGGGCAAGGGCAAGGGTAAAATGGGTAAGGCAAAGGTTACCAGAAATGACCCAACAAAGGATAAAGGTCAGTGCTTCCACTACGATAAACATGGGCACTAGAAGAGGAACTGCAAAGTGTACTTAGTAGAGAGGGTGAAACAGAAGCTTGGAGAAGCTTCAAGTACATTCATGATCAGTCTCTATTTGTCAGAATCTTATGATAACACATGGGTATTGGATACCGGGAGCGCTTATTATATATGTAATTCGTTACAGGTTCTGGCAGGACCTAGGAGATTGAAGAGAGGCGGGATAGACCTTAAGATGGGCAATGGAGCAAAGGTTGCTGTAGTGGCTATTGGCAAGGTCACTTTACATATGCCTGGTAGAGTTATTATTGCATTAGATGCATGCTATTATGTTCCTTCTATTATCAAAAACATTATTTCTATTTCATGTTTGACAGTTAGTAGATATAAATTAGTTTTTGAGAACAATGGTTGTTCAATAGCATTAGATGATGAGATCATCACGAGAGGAACATTGTATAATGGTTTATTTATGCTAAATACAGCTTCACACATCATAGGTGTAAGTGAGTCTAAGAGGAAACGAGAAGAGGTGAACAATGCATATCTGTGGCATTATAGGCTAGGTCACATGAAGGAAGGATTCAAAACTTGCTGAAGAATGGATATCTAGATCAATTTGACTATGAGTCATATGCGACTTGCGAACCTTCCCTTTAGGGAAAGATGACCAACTTTTCATTTAGTAGAACTAGAGAGAGAGCCATTGAGTTACTGGAACTTATACATAGTGATGTATATTGTCCCATGTCGACTCATGTCATAGGTGGTTACTCCTACTTCATTATTTTCATTGATGATTTCTCAAGATACGGACATGTGTAATTGATAAAGTACAAGTCTGAGACTTTTGAGAAATTCAGAGAATATAAGAATAAAGTGGAGAACTAGACTAGAAAGAGTATTAAAACCCTTCGATCAGATCGAGGAGGTGAGTACTTGAGTACATAGTTCACTTAGTTCCTCAAAGACCATAGGATTTTATCCCAATAGACACCTCTTTATATACCGTAACTTAATGATATATCAGAAAAGAGGAATCGCACACTGTTAGACATAATGCGTTCCATGATGAGTTTCGTCGACCTATCCATCTCATTCTAAGGATATGCCCTAGAGACCACAGCTTACCTTCTGAACAGAATTCCAACTAAGTCAGTAGTATCTACTCCATATGAGATATAGAATGGGAAGAAGCCCGATCTTAGGGTTATTAAGATTTGGGGCTGTCCTACCCATGTCAAGAGACATAACCCCGACAAGTTGGAATCCAGGATGGAATGGTACAAGTTCATAGGATACCCCAAGGAAACTTGTGGGTATTATTTCTATCACCCTAAGGACCAAAAGGTCTTTATAGCCAAGAGAGTAGTGTTCCTTGAAAAGGAACACATTCTTGGTGGAGACAATGAGAGCGTGATAGAGTTGAGCGAGGTTGGAGAACCTAGCTCGACCACCATTCCACAGATAGAGTCTGTTCAGGTACCTAGCACACAAGTTCTAACTTTACGTAGGTCCAATAGAGTATCTCATCCTTTTGAGAGATATATGGGACATATCAAAAGAGAGGATATTGAGGATATTAATCCTCAGACCTACGAGGAGGCTGTTATGAGCATAGACTCCGGGAAATGGCAAGAAGCCATGAATTCAGAAATGGATTCCATGTGCTCAAACAAGTTTTGGAACCTGTTTGATGCACCCGAGGGTATCGTACCCATTGGCTACAAGTGGATCTTCAAGAAGAAGATTGGAGTAGATGGAAAGGTAGAGACCTATAAAGTAAGGCTAGTGGCTAAGGGGTATCGTCAAAGGTAAGGTGTTGACTATGATGAAACTTTCTCGCTTGTAGCCATGCTAGGCTAGGCTTGTCCCAGTCCAGGTACATAGACACTATTGTTAAAAGATTTAGCATGAAAAATTTCAAGAGAGGTCCCATAACAATGAGACATGGAATACCACTTTTTAGGAGTATGTCCCCAAAGACTCCTAAAGAAAGGGCACACATGGATAGGATACCATATGCCTCAATGATAGGATTTATCATATATGCTATGCTATGTACCAGGCCTGATATAGCGCATGCTCTGAGTGTCATGAGCAAGTATCAAGCAGATCTAGTCTTGGAGCATTGGAAAGCAATAAAATGCATCCTTAAGTACTTGAGAAGGACTAAGGATCTTTTACTAGTATATGGAGGCAGTAGCCTGAGGGTTGAGGGCTACACGGACTCAAGCTTCCAATCCGATGTCGATGATAGCAAGTCTAATTCAGGGTATATGTTCACCCTGAATGGAAGAGCACTATGTTGGAAGAGTTCCAAGTAAGACACTACTGTTGACTCGACCACAAAGGCGGAATACATTGCTGCGGCAGAGGCAGCAAAGGAGGGAGTCTGGATGAAGAAGTTCATCACAAATTTGGGAGTCGTGTCGAGCAGCGAGGAGCTAATTTCCTTATATTATGACAACTACGGGGTGTTTACTCAAATAAGGAAACCCGGGTCTCATCAGAAGTATTCTGAGGAGGTTCCAGCTTATTAAAGAGATCGTGGCCCGAAAAGATGTAGTAGTAGAAAGAGTTCCATCTGAAGATTACATTGCAGATCCACTGACCAAGCCATTGTCTCAAGATATCTTTGAGCGTCACAGAGGCCTGATAGGGATTAGACACGTAGGTGATTGGCTTTAGGTTAAGTGGGAGATTACAATCATATGTGTCCTGCAAGCCAATCACATGAGTGATGGCACTTGTGACTTCATATGCACTCTTTCTGTTTGCTTATTATTATTAGGCATTTTATCACTTTATCTTGCATGTTGCATATATTATGATGTCCTTGGATCTATGCAATGGGAATCGGATTGTGATGAGATCACAATAATGAGATTGATTCACCTTTAAACACAGACCTTAAATAATCCCGGTCATAGGTTACTCAAAAGGGACATCGAGATAACTAGATAGACTGGTGTGTTGTATACCCGTCCATATGATGGAGGTGGTTGGTCTCATAGCTACTGGTGTGGGGACACTAAGGGTACAGTGCAAGTGCTCATTAGGGAATGAGTTCACTGATTGTCCGCTTATGGAATGCTGGATGGTTATTGATACCTCACGTCAGACAACGATTCCGTAGTCCCAATAGTGTATTTGGTCCTTAGACTTGAGACACCAAGGATCTCCTGTATGAGTACTCCACTCTTTGATACCGAACTTATAGGTTTGGAAGTTCCAGATCTAGTACAACCAGTTATTGGAAGTAGTAGCCAACCTTACGAGGGCTATTGAGTGTCAATAGAGGATCATCCGTACTCGGTATCATGAGAAGAATATCCCATGTACTCTTGCACGAACAAATCCTTAGCTAAGGTTATTCGGATTGAGAGAGAAAGAGTTCTCTGGGAGAATCCAATAAGAGCGAGACTCGAGGAGAGACCATATGGGCCTGACAGCACCATGCCCGGTATAAGGTCTCTGAGATATTAGATGGATGAGGGACTATAGATATATGGTAACTAAGGATAGATAGGTCTAAAGGATTGGATTCCCCTGTAACATTTGGAGACTACGGCGTAGTGGCCTAGTACGTCCGCAATCGATGAGTCGGATGAATTATTTTGGAGATAATAATTCACAAAGTCAGAAGGAGTTCTGACAAGTATGACTCACAGCCAGCTTGATATTGGGCCTAGAGGGTCATACACATATGGTTGGTATTGCGATGAGTAGAGGTTCGGATATGAGATATCCGCCGGAGCCCCTATCTTATTGGATCCTAAGATGAGATCCAATAAGAGCTAATAAGAGATTATTAGATAGAGACCCATTAATCTAAGAGGCTTGGGTAATTGGATAGAGATTCGATACCCAATAGGGTAGGATCCATTAGGGTTTATAGGAGGCCTATATAAATAGGAGGGAATTGAAGGCCTATAGGTTGGGGTTCTTTCAATAGCCACCTTTTATTCTCCTCTTCCCAAGAGAGGAGCATCGTTGCGGTCCCTGCCATGTGGATACCGCTAGAGAGGAGGATACTTGACCTTCTTCATCCTCTCCTACAGATCTACTGGGATTCAGGGATATACGATCTCCCTAGGTACTTTCTTTTACACATGCAGTTTTCGTAAATTTATTTTTGACGCACCGATCTTCGCATGATGACGAACTTTCGTGGGAATCTAGGGGTTTTGTTTTTCTATTCTTCCGCTGCACATGAGATGTCGCCCCTTGTGGATTTTCCAAAATTAAATCCTTGGCCTTTTAAATGGCCGTTACTTTAGGATCCCAACTCTTTAGAAGGGATCTTAAGATTTTATTTACAAGTTCAAGGTTAGAAAAATTTTTACCAAATGCTTTTAGTCCATTGACGACATCCGTAAATTGGGTGTACATGTCTCCATTGGACTCACTTGGTTTTATCTGAAATAACTCATAAGAATAAACTAAAAGATTAATTTTGGACTCTTTCACTCTACGAGTACCTTCGTGAGTGATTTCAAGAATATGTCAAATATTGAAAGTCATTTTGCAAATAGAAACTTGATTAAATTTATTTTTATCTAAAGTGCAAAACAAGACATCCATAGCCTTGACATTTAGAGAGAAAGTCTTCTTCTCCAAGTCTTTCCAATCATTTATTGGAATAAAAATCTTTTGAAAACTGTTTTTGATAATGTTCCACAATTCAAAATCCATAGAAATAAAAAATATTCTCATGCGAGTTTTTCAATAGGTGTAATACGTTTTATTGAACATGGGTGGACGTGTGATTGAGTGACCCTCTTAGATGCTGACAAATGTCATCTCTTTTGTGTTTTAAACCAAAATGAGAGTGACCTCACTCTGATACCAACTGTTAGGATCAAGAATGGCACTAAGAGGGGGGGGGGGTTGAATTAGTGCAGCGAATAAACTCGACGATTTAAATGATTTCGAAAAACTTCGTACGATGGAAAATTTTCATTCAACGAAAACCATTTCGAAAAGACATTGACTCGAGTGAATTTGTAAGAGAGTAGAGAAGGGGAGATTGGATAGTTGCAATGAAGTATAATTTGAATGCAGCAAAAGTAAATTACATACCAAGAGAAGAACACGCCAATTTTATAGTGGTTCGGTCATCCGACCTATATTCACTTCTGATACCTCCTCCGATGAGGTTACCGGCTTCCATTATTGATCTTTCTTGAAGGGCAAAGATCAATCACCCCTTTATAGAACTTTTACAAGTGGATACTCTCCTTTTACAAACTTTTATACTTTGAAATGGTGGAGGTGAACTCTCAACTTTTTACAAGTTATTTCACTATAGTTTTGGTTCCAACTTGTTCACTTCTCTATATATAAGCCATTGAGAAGTAAGGGGTATTTATAGGCCTTAATTGGTTTAAAAAATGAAGTCAAAATTTAAATTTTCGGGTCTTCTGAGTACGGGCGGTACCACCGTCTGTAGCTTGGAAAAGTGTGTTTTTTCATTTTTTTCAGCTCATAGGCAGTTCCACCGCTAGTTTGGCGGTGCCACCGCCTACAACAACTTTTGGACCACTGAATGAGCCTAAATCAGTACCAATTTAGGCTCAATTAATCCCTAATTGAGTTGGTATGATTACACCCAAAACCAACTCAATTTTGACTTAACTTTCGACAATTAAGACATTAACAACTACAAGACATGAATCTAAGTTATCCGGCATGTCATTAGTTCTCTCAGTGAACTTTCGATGACCTTCTAGTGAACTTCTGGTAAACTTCTAGCGCATCGTCTGAACCTTCGGTGTATTGCCCGATCCACTGGCATATTGACCTCTACAACATCCGTTCTCGATGCATTGTCTGATTCTTTTGACCCGATGCTCCAACTTTGACTCTGGCCCAACATTTGATTCTTCTTGTTTTAATTGTTTTGTCTCTTTTGATTGAAGTTAGTCTTGCATCACTTATCTCAAAGCATAGATTAGATAATAAACTTATCAATTAATTTCATCATCAAAATCTGAGATTCAACAAGTTTCTCTATTCACTCAATCATCTTAAGGACATGGTTCTAAATCAAGATCCCCTTAGTCATCCATCCAGGCACGAAAGAGACTCTTTAATATGTCATATCGCTGAGTTCTTCCTTGTTCCTCAAACAATTTATGGGGATATAGGAGAATGGATCTGACATTCATCTTTTCATATTGTCTCTGTAACTCAAGAGTCAAAGCCGATTGTTTCTCCCTCTTCCTCTTCTTCAGAGCCAACTCCTGGGATTATTACCTTTGCCTCCACGATCGCCATCTCCCTCCCACTAGAAAATACATACATCAAGACCCCAAATTGAGGTTATAGGAAAAATTGACATTGGAGAATGTGACAATTCAGACGATAGAACGACAAAGGAATTACATTTGGTACCTTTTGTTAAGATCAAGAGCAGCACTTGGGGAGTGGGGGGGGGTGTTGAATTAGTGCAACAAATCAAAATCGACGATTTGAAGCGATTTTGAAAAACTTTGTGCATTGAGAAAATTTTGTCTAATGAAAACGATTTCAGTGAAGAGATTGATTTGAGTGAATATGTAAGAGAGTAGAGGAGGGGAGAATGAAAAATTGTAGCCAAGTAAATAATTAAATGCAGCAAATGAAATTTATGCACCAAGAGAAGAACGCAGCGATTTTATAGTGGTTCGGTCAATTGACCTACGTCCACTCCCAAAACCTCCTCCGATGAGGTTATCGGCTTCCACTATCGATCCTTCTTGAAGGGGAAAGATCAAACACCCCTTTTACAGAACTTTGCAGGTGTCTTACACCCTTTTACAAAATTTTTACACTTGAGAATTCAGGAGGTGAACACTTTTCAAGGCTATTTTTCTATAGTTTTGACTCAGTTCTTATCACTTCTCAATGTGCTAATCCAGCTAAAAAGTAAGGGGTATTTATAGGCTCAATTGACTTCGAAATTGGAGTAAAAAAAGATCCCATCCTAGATTTTCGAGAGCTACCACCAGAGCAGAGCCTCGGGTTATGTGGTGGGGCAATACCACTGCTTGACAATTAATAACTACCAACGGTACCACCACTTGACCTAGGCAGTACCACCGCCCAAGCACCTAAGAATCTGAATCCTATGAGGTTCCACCGTGATGCGGGAGCATCCGACTTAGCTCCATCGAACAAATCAGAGCCATCGATGCTTATTCAAGCCAATAAAGAATTTGGGCATCATGTGCTTCGATGGGTCATTTCCAACGGGTCTGAATGAAACAAAACCCATTGATAACATATCGATGCATTGAAAAATGTCGATACTCTAAAGCATATCGATGACATATCGATGGGAGGCTATTATAGACTATTTCAAAGAGCATTTGAAGAGTTTTCAGCACGGTTATCTTCTAGTCAAAAGGGGAGCACGAATTTTTGCAAAGATGAAGACTCAAGAATGCAAGTTCCCATGCTATTAATTACATTCCTAAATTCCTAGGTGTCTTTACTATTTTACAAGTTTCAAGAGTCAAAGTTCATAGAACCTAAGTGCTTTATTATGTTTCTTGTTTCGAGGTTTTCTTTTAATATTTTGGTTAATTCCTAGATTTCGTTTCTCCTATAAAAGAGGACGATTCTCCATTGTAAGGCAGAAAAATTTTGGATGAATGAAAATTTGTGAGACTTCCTCTACGTGAGTGAATATCTTCGGAGAGTGGATAACTCCTTGCGGTCTCTTTATCCTTGGAGCGTGGATTACTCCTTGGTGGTGAGCCAAAAGCCCTTTATCCTTGGCTGGTGATATCTTTAGGCCTTGGTGGTGAGCTTCTCCTATCCCGAAGTCCTTTATCCTTGGCTGGTGGAATCTTTAGGCCTTGGTGGTGAACTTCGTAGATCCCGATCCTTATCCTTGGTTGGTGGCGTGGCCTTTATACCTTGGAAGAAGATCGTTCTATTTTATTTTTATTTTTACATCTTTTTCTTCATTTCCATCCTCCTACACTCCATTCCAGTTATCACCGACTAGATGTTATTTTTTTGATTTTTCAAGAACTGGAATGATAGTGCAATTTTGGTCGAGGTGATAACTGAATTTTGTTTAGAGCAACTATCACCAAAGTTTGCTCTGATACCAGATAACTGAATTTTGTTTGGAGCAACTATCACCAAACAAAATTTGTTTGAGGTGATAACTGAACAGAAATTCAGTTACACCAAGGATAACATCTAGTGATTCAGTTTCTCCAAGGATAACATTTAGAAACTTCCAAAGAAAATTACCCGTTCCGGAATTACTCACCCACCAACGCATCAAATTGGTATTAGAGCCCGGTTGAACTTGTTTGAGTGATTCCTTTCTATTTTTCCAATCCTGATTCAATATGGATGATCGGGTTCCAAGAGGCTTGACTTTGGAACAAGCGCACAATGAAAGGCGGGATCGTGCTATCCAAGACCTTCAGCAACAAATGGGGCGAGTCCTCAATCTTCTAGAGGATCCGGCAAGACAAGGCTAACCGGAGAGGCGTCCGAATGATCGACATCGGCGTGACAATTTGGAATCTCGTCAAAGTTATAGTGGCGATTCCAATTCCACTGGGGGCAACTCTAGTGATTCTGATTCTCATATCCAAAGACGAAGAGGGAGGCATAAGGAAAATAATCGAGACATCAAAGTGGACGTTCCTGAATTTGAAGGTAATCTCAATCTTGATGACTTTGTGGATTGGCTACACAATCGAACGGATTTTTGACTTCAAGACCTACTCGGATAAGAAGAGGTTGCTGCCATAAAGTTGACAAAGTATGCTTCTCTATGGTGGGAGAATCTAAAGCATCAACGAGCAAGAGAAGGAAAAGGCCAAATCAAGTCTTGGGAAAACTCAAGAAGTTGATGAAGAAGAGGTTCTTACCCGATAACTATAAGCAAGATCTTTTCCTAAAACTGAATTCCCTAAGACAACAAGGGATGAGTGTTGAAGAATACATCCGTGAGTTTGAACAACTCAAAATGAGATGCGACGTTCCAGAAGTTCCGGAGCAAACCGTCGCTTGTTTCCTTGGCGGCATGAATAGAGAAATTGCTGATGTGGTTGAACTTCAACCGTATTGGTCCTTTGAAGATATTTGTAAGCTAGCCATAAAAGTTAAGAAGCAACTGAAAGGTAAGAGGTTTTCCTCCAGAACCTCAACCAAGGTGACATCCTATTTTAAGGATGCTTCCTCAAGCAAGATCGAGAGCACGTCAAACAAATACAAAGGAGAGGAGAAGAGTGCAAAGCCTTCCAAAGAATTCCGGAAGAAACTTGAAGGCGATACAAGGAAATGCTTTAAGTGCCATGGTTTTGGGCATTTTCAAGCAAATTGTCCGAATCGGCGAGTTATGACTCTTCAAGAAATTGAGGATATCAATTTAGCACTTCAAGAGGCTGAAAGCAATCCAGACCAAAATGGTTCCGAATCTGAAAAAGAAGAAGTTGTGGAGAAAGCAGATGATGGTGAAATGTTGATCATACGAAGAGCACTGCATACTGAAGTTTCTCTTGATAATGAGCAAAGGAGAACATCTTTCACACCCGTTGCACTATTAACGCGGAAGGTATGTTCAGTGATTATCGATGGTGGGAGTTGTACCAACGTTGCTTGACAAACCTTGTTGACAAATTGAAGCTTCCAACAACGAAACATCCTCAACCGCATAAGCTCCAATGGCTCAATCAAAGGAAATGATCTTAAGGTAACCAAACGAGCTCTTATATCATTTTCGATTGGGATGAACTATCGAGATCAAGCTCTGTGTGATGTGATTCCCATGGATGCATGTCACTTGTTATTGGGAAGACCTTGGCAATATGATATGAATGCTGTGCATGATGGTCGTAAGAACACATACTCTTTTCGGAAAGAACAAAAATGCATCACCCTTTTACCCTTGAATCCTTCATTGATACATCGAAATCAATCTGGGAAGGGAAACACTGTAAGGAAAGTTTGTTCTTAAATGAAACACGGGTTGAGAGAGCCATTAGCAAACAAAAGAATGTATTTGCTTTGCTTATGGTAGAGAAAAAGAGTAAGATAGAGCAACCCATTCATCCAAAGATGCATCGCTTAGGAAAGACTTTGCAGATGTGTTCCCGGAGGATTTGCCACCTGGATTACCTCCCATAAGAGGTATTGAGCATCAAATTGATTTGATCCCCGGTGCTCCTCTACCGAAAAAACCAGCTTATCGATGTAATCCGGAGGAAACAAAGGAGTTGCAAAGATAAGTCAATGAACTTATTGACAAGGGATATGTTCGAGAAAGTATGAGCCCATGTTCTGTTCCAGCTCTACTCGTACCAAAGAAAGATGGTTCATTCAGAATGTGCATTGATAGCCGAGCCATCAACAACATCACCATTAAGTATAGGTATCCTATACCTAGACTTGATGATATGCTTGATGAATTGTATGGTTCTACTGTCTTCTCAAAGATAGATTTGCGAAGTGGTTATCATCAAATCAAAATGCGAGAAGGTGATGAATGGAAGATGGCTTTCAAAACCAAGGGAGGCCTTTATGAGTGGTTAGTAATGCCATTCGGGTTATCGAATGCTCCAAGTACCTTCATGAGACTTATGAACGAGATTCTTCGTTCGTTTATTGGTCGATTTGTCGTTGTTTATTTCGATGATATTCTTGTTTATAGCAGGAACGAGGAGGAGCATATCTCTCATTTAAAACAGGTCTTTAATGTCTTGAGAGAACAGAAACTCTATGCCAAAATGGAGAAATGCGAGTTCTTCTCTCCAACCATTGTGTTTCTTGGTTATGTAATTTCCAAAGATGGAATTTTCGTAGATCAATCCAAGGTGGAAGCTATGAAGACTTGGCCGGTTCCGAAGTCCATTTATGATGTAAGAAGTTTTCATGGACTTGTTTCTTTCTATCGACGGTTTGTTAAAAATTTCAGTACCATCATGGCTCCTATAACTGAATGCATGAAGAAGGGAGGTTTTGAATGGACAAAGGCTGCTCAACATGCTTATGAGGGAATCACGCAAAAACTTTGTGAGTACCCTATTCATGCCCTTCCTGATGTAGATAAAGTATTTGAAGAAGAGTGTGATGCAAGTGGAGTTGGCATTGGTGTTGTTCTTGTGCAAGCAAAAACCTTTGGCATATTTCAGGAGAAGTTGATCGACTCAAGAAGAATTATTCAACTTATGATAAAGAGTTTTATGCCATTATTCGAGCGCTTGATCATTAGAGTCATTATTTAAGACCAAAGCAATTTGTCCTTCATTCTGATCATGAAGCTCTCAAATTCATTAGCGGCCAATGCAAGCTTAATTCGAGACATGCAAAATGGGTAGAATTTCTTCAATCATTTTCTTTTGTCTCTAAGTATAAACCTGGACACATTAATGTTGTAGCAGATGCTTTATCAAGGAGATATTCTATGCTTGCTGTTTTGGACTCTAGGATTCTTGGATTTCAATTGATGAAAGAACTTTATTCTGAAGATGCTGAGTTCTCATCAACCATCGACAATTGTAAGCGAGGAGTTCAAGGTACATATTCCTTACAAGATGGGTTTCTTTTCAAAGGAAATCGATTATGTGTGCCGAAGAGTTCTTTTCGTGAATTGCTAATTCGAGAAGCACATGGTGGTGGAATGGCTGGTCATTTTGGAGTTAACAAAACTCTTGAGGTTCTTCAAGAACATTTCTATTGGCCAAAGATGAATGGAGATGTGCATGCTATTATCTCGAGGTGTGCAACTTGTCAAAGAGCAAAAAAGTCAATTCCATCAAGGGTTGTATACTCTACTTCTTGTTCCATTGCAGCCCTGGGAAGATGTTAGCATGGATTTCGTTGTGGCTCTACCGAGAACTCAAAGGGGAAAAGATACCATCATGGTGGTTGTCGATCGGTTCTCTAAAATGGCTCATTTTGTGCCATGTCACAAAACCGATGATGCAACTCATGTTGCTGACTTATATTTCAAGGAGATTACTCGTCTCCATGGAGTACCGAAAATCATTGTGTCGGATCGTGATTCCAAGTTCTTAAGCTACTTCTGGAAGACACTATGGAGAATGCTTGGTACCAAACTCTTATTCAGCACTACTTGTCATCCTCAAACCGATGGCCAAACGGAGGTAACCAATCGTACTCTTACCACTCTTCTTCGTTGCATGGTGAGTAAATCTTTGAAAGATTGGGATTTGAAGCCATGCTGAATTTGCTTACAACCGATCACCAAGTTACACTCATCGGACGATCACCATTTGAAGTTGTTTATGGAATCAATCCTCACACCCATTGATTTGATTCCAATTCCATCCGACTCTCAAGTAAACTTTGATGGCAAAGATAGAGTGAGTCGATGAAGAAGCTTCATGAGCAAATTCGATCAAAGATTGAGAAGGCCAATGAGTCTTACGAAGAAAGCAAATCCGCTTTCGAAGAAGGCCCAATTTCAAAAGGGTGATCTTGTGTGGCTTCACTTAAGGAAGGAGAGATTTCCATCTCGATGCAAGAACAAGCTCATGCCAAAGTCGATGGTCCGCTTAAAGTTATCAAGCGAATTGGCGATAATGCTTACAAGATTGACCTTCCTGGAGAGTTTGGAGTTTCGGCAACTTTCAATGTGGGAGACCTTTCTCCTTACTTGGAAGATGAAGATTTCTTAGATTTGAGGACAAATCTCAAACAACCAGGGTAGGATGATGCGGGAGCATCCGACTTAGCTCCATCGAACAAATCAGAGCCATCGATGCTTATTCAAGCCAATAAAGAATTTGGGCATCATGTGCTTCGATGGGTCATTTCCAACGGGTCTGAATGAAACAAAACCCATCGATAACATATCGATGCATTGAAAAATGTCGATACTCTAAAGCATATCGATGACATATCGATGGGAGGCTATTATGGACTATTTCAAAGAGCATTTGAAGAGTTTTCAGCAAGGTTATCTTCTAGTCAAAGGAGCACGAATTTTTGCAAAGATGAAGACTCAAGAATGCAAGTTCCCATGCTATTAATTACATTCCTAAATTCCTAGGTGTCTTTACTATTTTACAAGTTTCAGAGTCAAAGTTCATAGAACCTAAGTGCTTTATTATGTTTCTTGTTTGAGATTTTCTTTTAATATTTTGGTTAATTCCTAGATTTCGTTTCTCCTATAAAAGAGGACGATTCTCCATTGTAAGGCAGAAAAATTTTGGATGAATGAAAATTTGTGAGACTTCCTCTACGTGAGTGAATATCTTCGGAGAGTGGATAACTCCTTGTAGTCTCTTTATCCTTGGAGCGTGGATTACTCCTTGGTGGTGAGCCAAAAGCCCTTTATCCTTGGCTGGTGATATCTTTAGGCCTTGGTGGTGAGCTTCTCCTATCCCGAAGTCCTTTATCCTTGGCTGGTGGAATCTTTAGGCCTTGGTGGTGAACCCGTAGATCCGATCCTTATCCTTGGTTGGTGGCGTGGCCTTTATACCTTGGAAGAAGATCGTTCTATTTTATTTTTATTTTTACATCTTTTTCTTCATTTCCATCCTCCTACACTCCATTCCAGTTATCACCGACTAGATGTTATTTTTTTTATTTTTCAAGAACTGGAATGATAGTGCAATTTTGGTCGAGGTGATAACTGAATTTTGTTTGGAGCAACTATCACCAAAGTTTGCTCTGATACCAGATAACTGAATTTTGTTTGGAGCAACTATCACCAAACAAAATTTGTTTGAGGTGATAACTGAACAAAAATTCAGTTACACCAAGGATAACATCTAGTGATTCAGTTATCTCCAAGGATAACATTTAGAAAATTCCAAAGAAAATTACCCGTTCCGGAATTACTCACCCACCAACGCATCACACCGCCCCAGTCTAGTGATGCCATCGCCAGATAGGATCCAACATTGGGTTGGGCCTTGAATCCGGCCCAAACTAGTTTAGTCTCGGGCCCAATTAGCCCATACCAAGGTTAATGAGATTATCTCCAAATCTTAACCCTAATTACATGTTAACTACAAAATTAAAGATATTTTCTAAGCAACAACTTAATCCGACACATCAAGACTTCTTCTGGCGAGCTTCCAATGATCTTTCGACGAGCTTCTAGCGAATTTTCGACGAACCCTTGGACATCTTCTGGTGGACTCCTAGCAGGCTCCTGAACTTTAAGATGACCTTGGCAAGTTTCGATAAGTCTTCTTTGGCAAGCTTTGATCTTTCTCGGTGAGCTCCGTGAACCTCCGACAAACCTTCCAGTGAACTTCCGACAACCCTTCGGTAAGCTCGCGATTCATCCTCGGTCAATTCCGGCAACACTTCCGATGAACCTTCAGACTTCCAGCGGACTCTTGAACTTCCAATGATTCGATCGTACTTGACTCCGGCACTTCGTTTTGCTTTACATCTTCATCGCTATCGTAGTTAATCCTGCACACTTTTCTCAATATATAGATTAGATCAAAATAACTTATCAATTGATTTCATTATCAAAATCTGAGACTCAACAATCTCTCCCTTTTTTATGATGATAATCAATTGATGATGGAGTTAACCTTAACTCCCCCTATCTATATACCATACTTGAGAAAAGAAACACTTGAATTCAAACCCCTTGAATTCAAGTTCAAACTGATAAGTTACATACATTCGAACTTATCGACATGCTCAATAAGCATGATTTTTTTTTCAAAATACGATACTTCGTATTTTTCATAATACGAAATGATGTCAAGGCATGACATCCATTTTCAAGTTCAATGTTGAATGATGATAGACAATCAACATTTCAACAAATGATACCAACTTTAATTTTGAAATTTACTAAGAAATTTAGCAAGAATCAAATGATATCAAATAATAGTTCATAAATCCAAGACATGATATCAATTGACGATACATCATTCAATGATGCAAAAATGAAACCAAATTATCATATCAAGGCATGATACCAAATTCAAATAGCATGATACAATAACGATCATAGAAAAATTAACATTTTAAGCATACATGATTCATTTCAATCAATCGTGATGCATACGATACATTTCATAAATTTGCAATACATTGCAATACATTTCAAATATTTACATTGCATACGATACATTTTATATATTTGTGATACATTACGATGCTTTTAATGATAGCAAGCATTTTACGATACAAAGCATATCATCAATTGTGTTATATTTCTCCCCCTTTGTCATCAACAAAAAGGAAGTATGCTAAAATTTTAAGCAAGCAAAATTTGGTATTGCTACAAATTGTTGTGATACCAATCATTACGATAGGATTCTTCTTGAAAGGGTAAAGAGAGAAGGAAAAATTCACGAAACCAACAAGAAGAATCAAGATATGAAAAGTACAAGAAACAATTTGTTCAAATGATAAAAAATTCATGCCATAGAAAGAGATTTGTGATAAGAGTTAACTTGGCATTTCCATGAAATTCTTGAAGAAAAAAATATCATTCTAGTCATGAAAAATTCATAAAAGCTCATGGCACATATTTCAATCAAGTAAAATTTGTAAAGTAGAAGAGGAATGAACCATTCAAGTTATCAAAAATTCATAAGAACTCATGATGTAAAAATTCATACATGAGTTAAGAAATCATTAAATTTGCATTTAGAGAAGTGAATGAAATCCGAATTGAATTCAAGAGAGCATTCAAGCAAAAAATTTATAAGAGCTTCTTCTTTTCATATAGAAATCATGACATAAAATATGTATAAAAAGAAGAAGTCCGTGAACCATGAGAGAAAGTCGTTCAATTTATCAAGAATATATCTCATATCTATTTTTCATCAAAATCTCATAGAAATGTGAAAAGTGTATTTTGAAAGCAATTGAGCTCATCAAGAGCTAATATATGTCATTCCATAGAATCCATAAATATTTGCTTTTCTAAAATCCGTTGTCATTAAAAAAATCAAGTATTATTGAAATCGGTAAATGAAACCTTTATCAATTAAGATTCATGAGTGCTGTTTTTACTCTTTTAAAAAATGTTGCTAAAGCTTACATGAAATCCGAGAGTGATGTAAAAAATATTGTGAATGAGGGGAGGAAAGTCATCAAATGATAAAATGATAGAATCAACTCTAATACAATTTCAAAAAGTCACAAAGCAAGAGTATCAAACCGAGATAAGTTCATGAAAACTTCATTTACAAAATTGAAAAGATGATACTACGAAATCAAAAAATTTCAGAAAAGAGACATACAATAAACTCATGCATTAGGACAATTTAACATCCCTAATTATCTTCTAATGAAATCAAACTATTCTTCATTTAAGGGTTTTGTAAAGATATTCGCTAATTGATGTTTTGTATCAATAAATTCTAGAGTTACATCATTTCTATTGACATGATCTCGTATAAAGTGATGCCTAATATCAATATTAGTGTTGAATAGGATTTTTAGTTAAACATATAGCACATGTGTTATCACATTTTATGGGAATATTCTTTAGATGAATTCCATAATCTTCTAATGTATTTTTCATCTATACAACTTGTGCACAACATGCACTTACGGCTAGGTATTCGGTTTCAGTCGTAGATAATGCAACTGAGTTTTGTTTCTTAGAGACTAAAAAACAAGTGCATATCCTAAAAATTGATATATTCTGGATATGCTTTTTCTATCTATTCTACATTTGACAAAATTTGCATCCGCATAAGCTATTAAATCAAAGTTATCAGATTTTGGATATCATAATCCTAGGTTAGGAGTTCCTTTAAGATATATAAGGATTTTTTAATAGTTTTAAGATGAGATAACTTAGAATTAACTTGAAATTTACCACATAGTTCTACACTAAACATGATATCCGGTCTAGTTGCGATGAGGTATAGTAAACTACCTATCATTCCCTTATATCTTTTTTGATTAAAACTTTCTTTACTTTTGTTCATGTCTAACTTAGTAGAGGTACTCATAGGAGTATTGATGGCCTTTGAACCATCCATATTAAACTGTTTTAACAATTCTAATGCATATTTGGTTTGACTAAGAAATATACCTATTGGGAAATCATGGAATCAGCATCTCATGCATAGTGGAAAACAAAACAAGATCAGATTTTTTATAGTTACGTACTTGGCCATTATATGATGATTGATGTGTGAAAAATTACAAATTCAAAAAATCACATGTATCATGTCAGAAGCATTACCTAGGGAGATCGTATACCCCTGAAAATTTTAGATCCAATGAAAATGATGAAGGAGCACTAGCGTACTCCTCTCTAGCGGTAATCCACATAGCAGACGCAGCGATTACACTCCTCAAATCACCATGGGATCACCTTCTTCACATACACCACAAGGCTGCCAGAGCCAACGAGGAGGAGAGGAGGCTGAGGAGAATAGGAGGGGCGATGGCCAAGAGCTGTAGCCTATGAACCAGGGAGTCCTATTTATAGAGGTACAAAAAGCTTATCCTTAACGGATCTTATTCACACTAGATCTCTATCCAATTTACATTTGATCTCTATCCAATTATCCGATTGAATCTTATCCACAGCATCCAAAATAGGGGCTTCGAAGATATCTTATATCCACACCTCTACTCATCGCAACATTCACCTAATGTGTGTGACCCTCTAGGCCCGATACCGAGCTGGCCGTGAGTCGCTCCCATCAGAACTCCTTCTGATATAGTGAATTATTATCTTCATAATAATTCACTTAACTCATTGACTATGGACGTACTAGGCCACTACGCCATAGTCCCCAAATGGTACAGGGGGATCTAATCCATCAGACCTGTGTGTTCTCAATTACCATGTATTTATAATCCCTCATCCATCTATATCCCAGAGACCGTATATTGGGCATGATAAAGTCAGGCCCATAAGGAATCCTGTCCGAGTCTCACTCTAATCAAATTCTCTCATAGAACTCCTTCTCTCTCAATCTGAATGACCCTGGTGAAGGATTTTACTTGAGCGAGCACACGTGGGATACTCCTCTCATGATACCAAGAGTGGATGATCCTATATTGATACATAATTGCCTTCGTAAGGTTGGCTACTATTCCCGAGAATTGTTTGTACCAGATCTAGAGCTTTTCAAACCTGTAAGTCCGATGTTAAAGAATGGAGTACTCAAACACGACATCTTTGGTGTCTCAAGTCTAAGGACCAAACACACATCTGGGGCTACAGAATCGCTATCTGATATTAGGTATCATTAACCATATAGCATTCTGTAAGTGGATTAATCAATGAACCCATTCTCCAATGAGCACCTGCACTGTACCTTTAGTGTCCCCACACAAGCGACTATGAGATAAGTCGCTTCCATCATATAGATGAGAATACAGTACACTAGTCTATTCGGTTATCTCGATGTCCTCATTGAGTAACCTATGACCAGAATAATTTAGGATCTGTGTTTAAAGGTATATCGGTCTTATTAGCATGATCTCATCATGATCTGATTCCCATTACATAGATCCATGGACATCAAAATATTCATCCAGATAATGTAAGAAAATGCTAGTAATAATATACAAAGAGATCAACGTAATATGTCATAGGTGCCATCACTCACGTGATTAGCTTGTAGGGCACCTATAACTAATAATCTCCCACTTGACCTAAAGCCAATCACCTATATGTCTGATCCCCATCAGACCTTTATGATGCTCAAATATAATCTGAGTCAATGGCTTTGTTAGTGGATCTGCAATGTTATCTTCTGATGGAACTCTTTCCACTACTATATCTTCATAGGCCACGATCTCTCTAATCAGATGGAACCTCCTCAAAACACTTCTGATAAGCCCCAGGTTCCCTAGCTTGATCAATCACCTCGTTATGTTGCCATATATGGGAATCAATTTCACGTTGCTCGATATGATTCCCAAATCTGTGATGAACTTCTTCATCCAGACACTCTCTTTTGTTGCTTCTACCATAGGAATGTATTTCGCCTCTATGGTCGAGTCAGCAGTAATCTCATCTGGAACTCTTCCAACTTATTACTACTCCATTCAGGGTGAACACATACCCTAAATTCGACTTGCTATCGTCAACATCGGATTGAAAACTTGAGTCCATGTAGCCCTAAATCTAGAGATTGCCTTCTCCATATACCAATAAAAGATTCTTAGTCCTTCTCAAGTATTTAAGGATACACTTTACTGCTTTCTAATGCTCCAAACCTAGATCTGCCTGATATCTACTCGTGACACTCAGAGCATGTGCTACATCAGTCCTAGTATATAATACAGTATATATGATAGATCCTATCGCATAGAGTATCATATCCATGTTTGCCATTTCTCTAGGAGTTTTTTAGGACATACTCCGAGAAATTCTATGTACCTAGACTAGGACAAGCGAAGCATCCTCTTGGATCTATCTCTATAGATTTGAATCCCAAAATATAGGATGCTTCCCCTAAGTCCTTCATGGAAAAGTGTTTAGATAGCCAAGCATTTACTGTGGAAAGCATTCATACATCATTCCTAATGATTAAGATGTCATCCACATATAACAGCAAGAAGGTGATAGCACTCCTACTTACCTTCCTATATACACAAGGTTCATCTTCATTCTTAATGAAGTCATAAGATCTGATCGCCTCATCAACTTCAGGAAGCTTGCTTTAGTCCATAAATGGATTGAAGTAATCTGTACACCATATTTAGAATATGCTTGGACATGAATCCCTTAGGCTGTATCACATACACTTCCTCTTTGAGGTTGCCATTGAGGAATGCAGTTTTCATATCCATTTGCCAGATCTCATAATCATAATGTGCTACAATAACCATTAGAATTAGGATGGATTTCAGCATAGCTACGGGTGCAAAGGTTTCATCATAGTCAACATCTTGCCTTTGACGATATCCCTTAGCCACTAGCCTTGCCTTATAGGTCTCCACCTTTTCATCTACCCCAATTTTCTTCTTGAAGATCCATTTGTAGTCGATAGGTACGATACCCTCAAGTGCATCAACAAGGTTCCAAATCTTGTTGGAGTACATAGATTCCATCTCAAAATTCATGGCTTCTTGCCACTTTCCAGAGTCTATACTCATAATAGCCTCCTCATAGGTCTGATGATCAATATCCTAAGTATCCTCTCCATTGATATGTTCCACATATCTCTCAGGAGAGTGTGATACTCTACCAGTCCTACGTAAAGTTGGAACTTATGTGTTAGGTACCTAAACAGACTCGGTCTTCGGAATGGTGCTTGATCTAGGTTCTCTAACCTCGCTCAACTCTATCATCCTCCCATTGTCTCTACTAAGAATGTGTTCCTTCTCAAGAAACACTACTCTCTTTGCAACAAAGACCTTTTGGTTCTCGGGGTGATAGAAATAATACCCATAAGTTTCTTTAGGGTATCCCACGAACTTGCACCATTTCGTCCTGAATTCTAATTTATCGAGATCATGTCTTTTAACGTGGGCAAGGCAGCCCCAAATCTTAACAATCTTAAGATCAGGCTTTTTCCCTCTCCATATCTCATATAGTGTAGATACTATCGATCTAGATGGAACTCTGTTCAGAAGGTAAGTTACGGTCTCTAGGGCATATCTCCAAAATGAGATAGGTAGGTTAGCGAAACTCTTCATGGACTGCACCATATCTAATAGTGTGTGATTCCTCCTTTCTGATACACCATTAAGTTATGGTGTATAAAGAGGTGTCCATGGGGACAGAATCCCATGGTCCTTGAGGAATTGGGTAAATTTTGTACTCAAGTATTCTCCTCCTCGATCCGATCGAAGAATTTTAATACTCTTTATAGTCTAGTTCTCTACTTCATTCTTATATTCTCTAAATTTCTCGAAGGCTTCGAACTTATACTTCATCAAGTACACATGTCCGTACCTAGAGAAATCATCAGTGAAAGTAATGAAGTAAGAGTAACCACCTATGGCTTGAGTTGACATAGGATCATATACATCACTATGTATAAGTTCTAGTAACTCAATGGCTCTCTCTAGTTCCATTAAATGGAGAGTTGGTCATTTTTCCACGAAGGCAAGGCTCGCAAGTTGTATATGACTCAGTCAAATGGATCTAAGTATCCATCTTTTAATAGCTTTCGAATCCTTCCCTCATGGATATGACCTAGCCTACAATGCCACACGTATGCACTGTTCACCTCATCTTGCTTCCTCTTGGACATGTTTATAATCATGATATGTTGAGTAGTATTTAGCATAAACAGACCATTATGTAATGCCCCTCTAGTGATGATCTTATCATTCTTACTATTGAACAATAATTATTCTCAAAAAGTATTTTATAACCATTTAATGTCAAACATGAAATGGACATAATATTTTTGATAATAGAGGGAACAAAATTACATGCATCTAATGCAATAGTAGCTCCATCAGGCAGATGCAAAGTGACCTCGTCGATAGCAACAACAATAACTCTTGCCATTGCCCATCTTGAGGTTCATCTCGCCATTTGTCAATCTTCTAAGCCTTGCTAGAACCTGTAATGAATTAGAAACGTAATAAGCACTACTGGTATCTAATACCCATGCATTATCATAAAATTTTGACATATGGAGACTTATCATAAATGTACTTAAAGCTTCTCCAAGCTTCTGTTTCGCCTTTTTTGTAAGATACTATTGGGAAATCCATAGGGGACGACTTCTCATGCGTAGCGGAAGAACGAAGAACAAAAAACAAAAAACATAGATTTCCAGTAGAAAGGTTCTGTTGTCGTGCGAATATCGATACGTCAAAAATAAATCCGTGAAAACTGCATGTGTAAAAGAAAGTACCTAGGGCGATCGTATATCCCTGAATCCCTACAGATTGTAGGAAGGATAAAAGAAGTCAAGCATCCTCTTCTCTAGCAGTATCCATACGGTAAGGATTGCAATGATGCTCCTCTCTTGGGAAAGGAGAATATAATGTGGCCACCAAAAAGAACCCCTAGCCTATGGAGCTTTGGTTCCCTCTTATTTATAGAGGCCCCTTGTAAACCCTAATGGATCTTGCCCTGTTGGGTATTGGATCTCCATCCAATTACCCAAGCATCTTGGATTAGTGGGTCTCTACCTAATAATCTCTTATTAGCAATTATTGGATCTCATCTCAGATTCAATAATTCAGGGGCTTAATGGATATCCAATAAGATAGGGGCTCTAGCGGATATCTCATATCCGAACCTCTACTTATCGCAACACATACCATATATGTGTGACCCTCTAGGCCCAATATCGAGTTGGACGTGAGTGATACTTGTCAGAACACCTTCTGACTTAGTGAATTATTATCTCTATAATAATTTACCCGACTTATCGACTGCGGACGTACTAGGCCACTACGCCACAGTCCCTAGACGACACAGGAGAATCCAATTCTTTGGACCTATCTATCCTCAGTTACCATGTATCTATAGTCTCTCATCCATCTAATATCCTAGAGACCCTATACCGGGCATGGTGCTGTCAAGCCTATACGGTCTCTTCTAGAATCTTGCTCTAATTAGATTCTCTTGGAGAAATCTTTCTCTCTCAATCCGAATAACCTTGGCCAAGGATTTGTTCAAGCAAGAATACATGGGATATTCCTCTCATGATATCGAGAGCGAATGATCCTCTATTAACACTCAATAGCCCTCGCAAGGTTGACTACCACTCCCAATAACCAACTGTACTAGATCTGGAACTTCTAAACCTATAAGTCCAGTATCAAAGAGTAGAGTACTCATACAAGATATCCTTGGTGTCTCAAGTCTAAAGACCAGATAGACTACTGGGACTACGCAATCGCTGTTTGACGTGAGGTATCAATAACCATCCAACATTCTATAAGCGGATCAATCAGTGAACTCATTCTCCAATGAGCACCTACATTGTACTCTTAGTGTCCCCACATGAGTAGCTATGAGACCAGCCACCTCCATTATATGGACGGGTATACAGCACACCAGTCTATCCGGTTATCTCGATGTCTCTCTCGAGTAACCTATGACCGGGATTATTTAGGGTCTGTGTTTAAAGATGAATTAGTCTCATTATCGTGATCTCATCACGATTCGATTCCCATTGCACAGATCCAAGGATATCACAATATATGCAACACGCAAGATAAAGTGATAAAATACCTAATAATAAGTAAAGAGAAAGAGTGCATATCAAGTCACAAGTGCCGTCACTCATATGATTGGCTTGCAATGCACATATGACTAGCAATCTCCCACTTAACCTAAAGCCAATCACCAACATGTCTAATCCCCATCAAACCTCTATGACGCTCAAAGACAATCTAAGTCAATGGCTTTGTTAGTGGATCTGCAATGTTATCTTCGGATGGAACTTTTTCCACAACTACATCTCTTCGGACCACGATCTCTCTAATAAGCTAAAACCTCCTTAGAACACTTCTGATGAGACTCGGATTCCCTTATTTGAGTAATCGCCCCATATTTGTCGTAATTTAAGGGAATCAACTCCTCGTTACTCGACATGACTCTCAAATTTGTGATGAACTTCTTCATCCAAACTCCCTCCTTTGCTGCCTCTACCGTAGGAATGTATTCCACCTCTATGGTCGAGTCAGCAGTAGTGTCTTGCTTGGAACTCTTTTAGCATACTGCTCCTCCATTCAGGGTGAACATATACCATGAATTAGATTTGCTATCATTAACATCGGACTGGAAGCTCAAGTCCGTATAGCCCTCAACCCTGAGGCTACTTCCTCCATATACCAGTAAAAGATCCTTAGTCCTTCTCAAGTACTTAAGGATACATTTTATTGTTTTCTAGTGCTCCAAGCCTAGATCTTCCTGATACCTACTCGTGACACTCAGAGCATGTACTATATTAGGCCTGGTACATAGCATACATGATAGATACTATCGCTGAGGCATATGGTATCCTATCCATGTGTGCCCTTTCTTCAGGAGTCTTTGGAGACATACTCCTAGAAAGTGGTATTCCATGTCTCATTAGTATGAGACCTCTCTTGGAATTTTTCATGCCAAACCTTTTGACAATGGTGTCTATGTACTTGGATTGGGACAAGCCTAGCATCCTCTTAGATCTATCTCCATAGATCCGTATCCCCAATATGCAGGATGCTTCCCCTAAGTCCTTCATGGAGAAGTGCTTAGATAACCAAGCCTTTATTGTGGAGAGCATTCCTACATCATTCTCAATGATCAGGATGTCATCCACATATAATACCAAAAAGGTAATAGTGCTCCCACTTACCTTCCTGTACACTCAAGGTTCATCTTCGTTCTTAACGAAGTCATAAGATCTGATCGCCTCATCAAATCTTATGTTCCAACTTTGGAAAGCTTACTTCAGTCTATAAATGGACCTAAGCAACCTACACACCTTATCTGGGTCATCCCTCGACATGAATCCCTCAGGATATATCATATACACCTCTTCCTCGAGGTTACCATTGAGGAATGTGGTTTTAACGTCCATCTGCCAGATCTCATAATCATAGTTTGCTACAATAGCCAATAGAATTCGAATGGATTTTAGCATGAATACCCCTTAGCCACTAGCCTTGCTTTATAGGTCTCTACCTTTCCATCTACTTCAATCTTCTTTTTGAAGATCCACTTGCAGCCAATGGGTACAATACCCTCGGGTGCAACAACTAGGTTCCAAACCTTGTTGGAGTACATGGAATCCATTTTTGAATTCATGGCTTCTTGCTATTTCCCGGAGTCTATGCTCACAATAGCCTCCTCGTTGGTCTAAGGATCCTCAATATCTTCTCTTTTGATATGTCCCACATATCTCTCAAGAGGAAAGTACACGACAAACTCGATGTGGAATGGTGCTTGAGCTAGGTTTTCCAACCTCGCTCAACTCTATCACGCTCCTACTGTCTCCACCAAGAATGTGTTCCTTCTTAAGAAACACTGCTCTCTTGGCTACAAAGACCTTTTGGTCCTTAGGGTGATAGAAATAATACCCACAAGTTTCCTTGGGGTATCCCACGAACTTGCACTATTCCATCCTGGATTCCAACTTGCCGGGGTTGTATCTCTTGACGTGGGCAGGGCAGCCACAAATCTTAACAACCTTAAGATTGGGCTTCTTTCCATTCCATATCTCATATGGAGTAGACACTACTGATTTAGTTGGAATTCTATTTAGAATGTAAGTTATGGTCTCTAGGGCATATCCACAGAATGAGATGGGTAAGTCGACGAAACTCATCATGGAATGCACTAACAGTGTGCGATTCCTCCTTTCTAATACACCATTAAGCTACGATGTATAAGGAGGTGTCCCTTGGGATAAAATCCCATAGTCTTTGAGGAACTGGGTGAAATCCGTACTAAAGTATTCACCTCCTCGAAGGGTTTTAATACTATTTCTAGTCTGATTCTCCACTTCATTCTTATATTTCCTGAATTTCTCAAAAGCCTCAGACTTGTACTTCATCAAGTACACATGTCCGTATCTTGAGAAATCATCAGTGAAAGTAATGAAGTAAGAGTAACCACCTATGGCATGAGCCGACATGGGACCACATACATTCACTATGTATGAGTTTCAGTAACTCAGTGGCTCTCTCTCCAATTCCACTAAATGGAGAGTTGGTCATCTTTCTGCGAAGGTAAGGTTCACAAGTCACATATGACTCATAGTCAAATGGATCTAGATATTCATTCTTCAGCAAGTTTTGAATCATTCCCTCATGGATGTGACCTAGCCTACAATGCCACAAATATACATTGTTCACCTCTTCTCATTTCCTTTTAGACTCACTTACACTCATGATATGTGGAGTTGTATCTAGCATAAATAAATCATTATGCAATATTCCTCTCGTGATGATCTCATCATCTAAAATTATTGAACAACCATTGTTCTAAAAAACTAATTTATATCCACTAACTATCAAACATGAAATGGAAATAATATTTTTGATAATAGAAGGAATATAATAACATGCATCTAATGCAATAATAGCTCCACCAAGCAGACGTAAGGTGACCTTGCCAATAGCCACTGTAGCAACCTTTGCTCCATTGCCCATCTTAAGGTCCATCTCGCCTCTTCAATCTCCTAGGTCCTGCCAAAACCTACAACGAATTGCATATATGATAAGCACTCCCAGTATCCAATACCTATGTGTTATTATAAGATTCTAACAAATGGAGACTGATCATGAATGTACCTGAAGCTTCTCCAAGCTTCTATTTTGCCCTCTCTGTAAGGTACTCTTTGCAGTTTCTCT
Organism: Musa troglodytarum; assembly: GCA_023547065.1. Lineage (NCBI taxonomy): Eukaryota > Viridiplantae > Streptophyta > Magnoliopsida > Zingiberales > Musaceae > Musa > Musa troglodytarum. The sequence continues at coordinate 58,049,337 of CP097511.1, forward strand.
TCCAATGCCTATCTTTGCTGTAGTGGAAGCACTGGCCTTTGTCCTTTGTTGGGTCTTTCTTGGTAACTTTTATCTTACCCATTTTGCCCTTACCCTTGCCCTTCTTAAGGGACTTCTCAGCCTTCCTTTTCTTTCTGGTCTCACCAGCATAGAGAATTGGCTTCTCTTTCTTGATGGTGCTCTCTGTTTCTCTCAGCATATTGAGAAGCTCTGGGAGGGTCACCTCAAGCTTGTTCATATTAAAATTTATTATAAACTGAGAAAAAAAATCTGGTAGGGACTGAAGCATAAGATCCACACACAGGTTATCCTTTAGGACCATTCCTAGACCTATGAGTTTCTCGATTCACTCAATCATCTTAAGGACATGATTCTGAACCGATGTCCCCTCAGTCATCATAGCATTGAAAAAACTCTTTGATATCTCATATTGCTGAGTTCTTCCCTGTTCCTCAAATAGTTTGCGGAGATGCAGGAGTATGGAATTAACATCCATATTTTCATGTTGCCTCTATAACTCAGTAGTCATAGAGGCCAACATATAATACTAAGCAAGAGTGGAATCATCGATGTACTTCACATAACGAGCGATCTCATCCTCGCTTGCCCCTTCGTCGGGCGTAGGGATCACTATATCAAGGACGTATATGATTTTCTATGTCGTAAGAATGATTCTTAGATTACGAAGCCAATTCATATAATTTAGACCAGTGAGGCGGTTGGCATCAAGTATGCCACCTAAAGGATTTGAAAGCGATATTTTTCTGAAATTAAAGATGTAGCAGAAATAAATTATTGAATCTCGGATTCTGATGATGAAACTAATTGATTATGTTTTATGGTCTAACTGCATTTTGAGTGACATGGGTCTACTATCGATCAAGATTAGACAGTTGACGCTGAAGGAATTGACGTTGCGTCGGGTGATCACGTTAGGATATTGGATGTTGAGCCGGAGGTTTGATCGACAATCGGTAGAAGGCTTCGTACGTCAGGCATCGGGACAAGAAGAGCGTGTTGCGCCAAGGATATCGGGGTTGTGGAGGTCAACCAACGATTGGGCAACAAAACACAAGAGAGGACGATGTGTCGAAGAATCGGACGAAGTGCCGACCAATGACATGCCGAGTAATAAAATGTCAATTCGTATTATAATAATTGTCTAAATCGAAGTAGAGTTTTGTTTGTGTGTGTGCAGGATTAACTACGATAATGATGAAGATGTAAAGTGAAACAAAGTGCCAAAAGACAAGTGCGATAGATCGTTGGAAGTTCAAGAGTTCGATAGAAATCCGAAGATTCGTTGGGAGTGCTGCTGGAATTGGCCGAGAACAAGTAGGGAGCTTGCCGAAGGGTTTTCGGAAGTTCGTCGGAAGGTTCATCGAAAGTTCGTGGAGCTTGCCAAATAAGCTCGTTGGAACGCACCAAGATCATCGTGAAGTCCAGGAGCTTGTCGGGAGTCCGCGGAATGGTTTCCGAGGGTTCGTCGGAAGACTGCTGGAAGTTCGCCAGAAGCTCGCCGGAAGAAGTCTTGACTTGTCGAACTTTGTAATATCTTAGGAAATATCTTTAATTTTATATTTAGCATATTAATTTGGGTTAGAATTAGGTGTTAATCCTATAACCCAAGTACAGGCCAATTGGGCTCGATAACGGACTAGTTTGGGCTGAGTTTAAGGCCCAACCAATGAGCTGGAAGTGTCTGGTGGTGGCACCACCCAGAACTCAAGACCCTAGGCGATGGCACCGCCTGACTGGGGCGGTGCCACCACCCAGAACCTGAGAGCCTAGGCGGTGCCACAGCCTAGTGCACTGTTAGTGTCAGACTGATAGGCGATGGCACCGCCATTGACAGGCAATGGCACCGCCATTGACAGGTGGTGGCACCGCTAGTACTGGAAAAACCAAAAGTGATTCAAATTTGGGCTCCAAATTTGAATCTTCTTGAGGCCTATAAATACCCCTCTCATCCATGGATCAAACACACATAAAAACTGAGAAAGAAGAAGGAAAAACTTTGTTGAAATTGTGTCAAAACCTTCCCTCTTATTCTAAAGTGTGATCTAGCCTTAGAGAGGGTTGAGAGGCCTTGTAAGGGTTACCTTCTAAGCCCGTCAAAAGGAGAGATATTGTAAGGGAGTTCGTCCTCGCCCATTGGAAGGAGGATAGCTAGTGGAAAGCCAATGGCCTCAAGTGAAGAGGAATCAGGAGTGAACATAGGTCGTATGATCGAACAACTATAAATCGGTTTGCGTTTATATTCTTGTAATTTATTTTACTGCAAACCATCTTGACTTTGATGCACTACCTTCTCATCTCCTTCTTACGAATCAATTTACTTCTAAAGCATCTTTCGTTACGAATTTAATCGAAGTATAATTTTCAACATACGAAGTTTCTGAAAGTTGTTTTAAATCTTCGAATTTATCATTCTTAACTGCTGCACTAATTCACCCCCCCCCCCCTCTTAGTGTCGCTCGATCCTTAACAATTAGTATCAGAGTCTCGTTATTTCTCTTTCAGATTCTCACCCATGAGAAATGGCTCTTAATGGCTTTCAAAAGGGCTTTTCGGTTGTTCGTTCACCATTCTTTAACGTATTGGACTATACTTATTGGAAAATTCGAATGAGAGTTTTCTTACTTTCAATGGATTTGGATTTGTGGAACGTTGTTGAAAACCATTTTCAACTTCCCTCTAAACCAACAAACAAATGGTCGGATTTGGAGAAAAGGTCTTTTTCTTTGAATGCTAAGGCTATGAATGCCTTATTTTGCGCTCTAGATAAAACTGAGTTCAATCGGATTTCTACATGTGAAATGGCTTTCAATATTTAGCACACACTTGAAGTCACACACGAAGGAACGAGTAGTGTCAAAGACTTGAAAGTTAACATTTTGATGCATGATTTTGAGCTTTTTCAAATGAAACCAAGCGAAACTATCGACGACATGTACACCCGTTTGACGGATGTCATCAATAGTTTGAAAAGTCTTGGTAAATCTTTTTTAAGTTTTGATTTAGTAAAAAAGATTTTAAGATCCCTTCCAAAAGGGTGGGATCCAAAAGTAATGGCTATACAAGAAGCTAAAAATTTAAATGACTTATCTCCTGAAGAACTCATTGGGTCTTTAATGACCTATGAAATGGCATTCTTGGAACACAATGAACTCGATGAACACATGGACCACCTTCCAAAGAACAGGAAGGATTTGGCATTTCGGACTATAAAATGTCACTTGAGTGATGACTCAAGTGATGAAGACAATGTTGAGAACGTTGAACTTTTGACATTAAAATTTAAAAAGTTCATTAAACATGAGTTAAAGAATACAAATGAAAAGAACACTAACTCTTGCTATGAACGTAAGAAACCAGAATACTCCAAAGACGAGCACACAAAAATGAAGAAGAGAAAAGCGCACAAAAAGGATGAAGACGCAAACTACGCTTTAACGGTTTTCAACAACAATGTAAGAAACTCACCCGAAATGTTTTTACGTTGTTATGAAATTACTTGATATATTTTTCATGAATTTCTTAACTTAGTTAGTAGGAAATAAATAATTTTTCAAAAAATATATCATGCTTTTCTTTCTAATATTTTTGAAAAGTAAAAATAAAATAAAATATGAATGATGATTGTATGATTTGTGATAATGTTTGTACATCTAAAAGGATTAACCCATGTATGTGTATCTTGATATTTTACATTGTCTCTAAATATGATACTTGACACTTTCATAAACATCTCTTGAACATACTCAACCTAAAATGAAACATGTAAAATATATATATATATATATATATATATATATATATATATATATATATATATATATATATATATATATATGATCGTGATGAATTCATGTTGATCTTGTTTTCAAAACAATATGCATTGTTTGTTACACAAAAAATTAAACATCATGATAATGACATGTTTCATGATAATGCTTGTAGACCAAATGTGATTAAGCATATTGATGATTTCGCTTTCAACATAATGCATGGCCTTTTACATAAAAATTGAAAATGTGCTATCATTTTTTTTATGTATTTGGTCTTGACGGTTTTATGATGAAACTTATGTCTTGTTTTCTAAATGTTGAAACATATTTTCATAAAAGACTTGCACACACCTTATGAAATCATTCTTGATAATGACGAAATGAAAATATTAAAAGGATGTTATCATACTTGAAAGTTATGGAATCATGCTTAATGATTTGTTTTAAGAAATTTATCTTTTCACTCTTGAATGTGATACTCATTTTTATTATAGACAAAGACATGCTTATATGAAGTAAATCATAAAAAGAAAATGCATGATCTTGAAAATTTTTCTATCTCTAAAGTCTTCGGTTTTGATGAATCCATGTGAATCTCTTGAATCGAATCTTTTGGAAAATGCCACATGCTTAATGTGACTCAATGATCTTTATGACAAAATTTGTCTTTTCATCTTGAATATTGATATTTGTCTTGAATATTGATATTTATGACAATATTCATCTTGAATATTAAGGGCAAAAGCATGGTTATAAGAAGCAAATCACATATAAAAACAAAATGCAATCCTCTATCTCAATCTTATCGATTTTCTATAGGAATTATAATAAATCTATGCTTGTCATGTATGAATTTATTGAATATAATTTTGAGGATGATTTTGGATTTGACAAATGCTTGATTCATATTTACAATGTGAGATACATTTTAAAAATGAATCATGAATTCGAATAAAATGATACAAATGAATCACGTATCGATATGTCTTTTTGAAATATTCTTTTAATGTGTTGTTGATAACTTGAGATGTCTTTTGGAAGAGATGATTAAATCTTTGACTTACTCTTTTTATCATGGCTTAAAAATGGATGTTTAAAATCATGCTCGATGAGTTGTTTTATGGATTTTGCTTTTAAGTCTTGAACGATCATGCTTGTTTCTATTTGACTTAAAAAGGTAAAGGCATGTTCATATAAAATTAATGCAAGAGAAATGCATGTCTCTTGAAAATCCTTCAATAAAGTTTTCAATTTTTTGATGAAAGAGAAATGATGAATCTATGTATATTATGTTCATCTCTTGAATCTCGATAATGATTTTGATAATCTGATTATGAGTTCGAGTTGATGAATTGAACTAGAATAAGTTTTATCTATCTCGTAATATTGATAATTTGAGTTTTTCAAGATCTCTTGCTCCATACTCTCTTATGATTCTCCATGTTATTGAGGAAAAATGCAATTGAATCATAAATTGTTCTCTTGACTTTTTGATACTCAACTTGAGAGAATGTACTTAGATGATTAAAACATTATATGAGTAATATGATTTTTTTTTCTACTTATTTCTACACATGACTTAATGATTGAAATATTAATGCAAACGTTTGATATATCACTTGTCATGGTTTGAATATCGATGTAAAAGAAATTTTGCTCTTCTTGATATCTTTTATGAATTTGAATAAGACTTGTTAAATATTCTTGATTCATCTCTTAATCTCTTGTAATCATAACTTGACTTTTGTGAATCAACATGCATGAAACAAATTATTCTCTTTGCTATTTGCTATCAAATGAATCATGATGCAATAAAATTTCTATGCAATAATCAAGTGCTCATGTGATTCTTTGCTAAAGAAAATATTTTAGTGAAATCATAATCTTAATAATTATAACATGAAGTTCTTTATATATGTCAAGACCGTTTACCATGCTTCTTATGATTATCAAAAGAAAACTCTTTAAATGAAATGTATCTTGTCTTTTGATTTCTCAGAATTCAATACTTGAATTTTTATGAATTTGTGATCTTGATATTTTGATTCTTATGAAATGTGACCTTGATGAAAAATCTTATGCATGAATCAAGGTGCTCTTTGTGCTATCCATTCTCAAATGAATCATGTTCTTCTTGAGTCTTGATATTATATTTTAGAAGTGACATGATTTCTTTGCCTTGTGTGGTAAATTAAATATTTGATATAAATGAAATTTGCTTTATGATGAATCATTGAATCATGACTTGATCTATGAGAATGCTATGTTTTTATGTATCATGATTCTTGGTTGTGTATCGTTTATCATGATTGAAAATTAATGATAAAGAAAATATTTATGAATCATGATATGTTTAGAATTTATTTTAAGATCATGATCTTAATCTTGATAAAAAGAATAATTATGAAACATGAATGACATCCCTTGGTATTGATCTTTGTTGATTTTTCATATTGAGACCCTTCATGACTTAATTTCTTTACATTTTTGCTTTGTATGCATCATGTGATAACTAATGTATATTTTGATGCAAATGTATTTAAAAGTGAATGTAAAGAAAACTTTGTATATCCTCCCTTCTTTTTGACAAAAACAAGGGAAGTTAGCTTGCTAGCTTGTGTATTATAAGAAAGAAATATTGCTAGCATGTGCATCACAAAGCAAAATAGCTAGCTTGTTGGCTTGAATGTTGAATTCATACTCATGACTTAAATTTTGATGATAGAAACACTTATGTCAATATTTGTTTCTAATATCTCATTTGTCATTTTGATGAAAAGGTAAATCAATTACAACATTGCATCTTCCCTTCTTTTTGAGAATGATAAAGGGGGAGGAAAATTACTAGCTTACGCATTGAAAAAGAAAGCAAAACTTGCAAGCTTGTTTTTCTTAAAAGAGAAGAAAGAAATTACAAAATTGTGTGCGTATCACAAAGGAAGCAAAGAAAGTGCAACTTGCACATCTTTAAATACTATTTCCTTGCACTTCTCAAAGGAGAATAAAAAAACTTGAGATCATGAATACCATCACAACAAGTGTTATCTTACATATCTTGAAACTTGCTATGATTGAATGGTATGATTGGATGTTGTATTGCAAAGCTATACTTAAATGTTGTATGATGTGATTAATAGCTAGTGTGTTGTAAAACTTGTATATCTTTTAAACTAGCTATGATGCAATTTTTCCTTTTTGTTGATGACATAGGAGGAGAAGTAGATTGATGACTTCATGCATTGGATTGAATATTTTATATATTTGTATAATAGTTTGATAATTCTCATAATTTGTGATGTATGTTGCTTAGATTTAGGATAATCTAAGTGTTCTATCAATGGCATATTGATAAGGGGAGTTTGGTTAAACTCTAGAGAGTTAAGGTTAACTCCGTTAGTCATCAATTAGTTATCATCATAAAAAAGGGGGAGATTATTGAATCTCAGATTTTGATGATGAAATTAATTGATTATGTTTTATGGTCTAACTGTATTTTGAGTAATGCAGGTCTACTATCGATTAGGATTAGACAGTTGACGTTGGAGGAATTGACATTGCGCTAGGTGATCACGTCAGGATATTGGATGTCGAGCCAAAGGTTTAGTCGATAATCGGCAGAAGGCTTCATATGTTGGGAATTGGGCTAAGAAGAGTATGTTGCGCCAAGGATATCGAGGTTGCGGCGGTCAACCGTCGATTGGGCAACAAAATGCAAGAGAGGACGATGCGCCGAAGAATCGAACGAAGTGCCGACCAATGACGTGTTGGGCAATAGAATGTCAATTCGCATTGTAATAATTGTCTAGATCGAAGTAGAGTTTTATTTGTGTGTGTGCAGGATTAACTACGATAATGATGAAGATGTAAAGCAAAATAAAGTGCCGGAAGACAAGTACGATGGATCGTCAGGAGTTCAAGAGTTCGACAGAAGTCCGAAGATTCATTGGGAGTGTTGCTGGAACTGGCCGAGAATGAGTAGGGAGCTTACCGAAGGGTTTTTGGAAGTTCACCAGAAGGTTCGTTGGAAGTTCACGAAGCTTGCCAAGAAAGATCGGAGCTTGCCAAAGAAGCTCATTGGAACTCGCCAAGATCATCGTGAAGTCCAGGAGCTTGCCGGGAGTCCGCAGAATGGTTTCCGAAGGTTCATCAGAAGACCACCGGAAGTTTACCGGAAGCTCGCCGAAAGAAGTCTTAACTTGTCAGACTTTGTAATAGCTTAGGAAATGTCTTTAATTTCGTAGGTAGCATATTAATTTAGGTTAGGATTAAGTGTTAATCCTATAACCCAAGTAGGGGCCAATTAAATTGATAATCTGACTGGTTTGGGCTGGAGTTTAAGGCCCAAACCAAATTGGCCCATATGACCGTTCATAAGCTAGCCCAACCAACGAAATACAACAGCATGGCACTGGTAACCCGAGCCTATGTGGCACCGCCAATGCACGCAAGTTGGCAAATTGGCCAGACTAGCAAAGGTGGCACCGCTGACTATAAGACTCTAAACTACAAAGTGATTCGAAAATCATTTGGTCTTCTGACGTTTATAACACTCCTCCTAATCCATGGATCAAACACACACAAAAACTGAGAAAGAAGAAGGGAAAACTTTGTTGAAATTATGTCAAAACCTTTCCTCTTATTCTAAAGTATGATCTAGCCTCAGAGAGGGTTAAGATACCTTGTAAGGGTTACCTCCTAAGCCCGTCAAAACAAGAGGTGTTGTAAGGGAGTTCGTCCTCGCCCATTAGAAGGAGGATAGCTAGTGAAAAGCCGATGGCCTCAAGTGAAGAGGAATTGGGAGTGGACGTAGGTCGTATGACCGAACCACTATAAATCAGTTTGCGTTTATATTCTTGCAATTTATTTTACTGCAAACCATCTTCACTTTGATGCTCTACCTTCTCATCTCTTTCTTACGAATCAATTTACTTCTAAAGCATCTTTCGTTGCGAATTTAATCGAAGCATAATTTTCAACATACGAAGTTTTCAAAAGTTATTTTAAATCACAGAATTTATTGTTCTTAACCGCTGCACTAATTTATCCCCCCCCCTCTAAGTGTCGCTCGATCCTTAACATAAATAACATGCAGACTTTGCAAAAATTAAATAGTTAAGATAAGGATTTCTATCTTAATGTACTCCCACTAATTTTTTGCGAGACACACAATACCCTCCGGTATGTGAATCAAAGACTCTCGATGGATCTCTAGTGGGGATCGGGATCCAATCGGCATCTTAATGTAACCTCGAGAGACTCGACCAATCACATTAAGTCTGTAAAGGTATGCAACTCTTGCCAATCACAACTCCTTGTTATTCTCGTCCTATTCGGTCTCCAAACTACTATAGCCTTGAGGGACTCGACCAACCATGATGTTCAGTTAAGTCATCACCATCGTTACAAGATGAGTCTGATTCGATGATATACTCTCGAGGGACTTGACTAAGCATACCATGTCCTCAGGTCATCGATGACATCTCTATGTTGTAGATAAGATAGCAAAACACGATATAGATGAGTCTCGAGGGACTTAACCAACTCAACCTATATCGAGAATCGGTTCCTACTTATAACAATGGAAGGCCACATGGGTTAATCTAATTACCTCACGTTTACTGACTTAATATTATTAATAGAGGAGATTTTGATTTGGTCTCCTAACATAATGTGTCACACACATACATATTTAATATATATATCTACATCACATGTATATATATATATATATCTAGTAGGTATATAATTAATCACGCATCACATGAGCAATCATACCAGATGATTATTGACCACATTCTAATATGATCAGGCCCGAGCCAGTGGGCTCAATCACTCACATCAATATCTATATGTGTGCATCGGCGCATCTCCATACCCTGTGATCGTCCATCTCGCTTTCTCAATTTCGTCGGCATGTCAACACATCTTCATACGTCGGATCATCCGTCTCGGCCTCGTGGGTCCAACTATCGTTTCCACACTCCCGCTGTGCCTTTTTATGTAATTACAACATAATTATAAGCACGTAGGCCTGACAATAAACGAAAAAAATATAGGCTCGTAGGCCCAATAATAATAATCACATGTACACACATCACATCACATGGTCCATGATCATCTATCCACATCATACATCACATGTATATATTATTATTAGGACTACTAGATAAATAATAATAGTTAATTAAACATTTTAATTAACAAATATTTTTCTGAAATCAGGGATATAAAGGGAATTTTTTAAATTCTAAAGGGTATTTTGGTCATTCGACCAAAAGGATAAAATTAGAATTTTTGAAATTATGAGGGGTATTTTGATAATTCTTTTAAAAAGACAGAGACCAAAATTTTTAAAATTTTGAGGGACAAAACTATCTTTTGCCCAAAAAAAATCCTAATCCCTCCTTTGTAGCGTTGTGGTTGTGGTCGCCGCTGCCCTACCGACGGCGGCCATGCATGCGAGGTGCCGCGTGGGAAGGGGATGCCTCTCGTGCCTGCGAGGGGTGCCTCCTGTGCCTGCGGGCGGCACCGTCGCTGCATGCAGGCGTTGCCCCACGGGCTCCTCGTCGATGCCCCTACGACGTTGCATCGCGGGCATCGTTGCGGCAGGTGCTGCCTCCTCAGACGACCTTACCCACCCCCCCCCCCCCCCCCCGCGGGGACCGCCCCTATGGGTGGCTGTAAGCATTGCCTACCTGGCCACGTGCGGCTACAGACGCTGCCTGCTAGGTCACGGGTAGCGGCATTCGCCTCTGCGGGCGCCGCTCGCCCCTTGCAGGCAGGGTGCCTGCGCAGCCAGCATGCAGGTGCGGCTTGCCTAGCGGCCAACGCCGGCCACCGGTAACCCCTGCGTGCATAGCCTTTGGCTATTCTACGAGCGTAGTAAGGGCAGCAACAATTGCTGCCCTTCCTCACGACTTTTGCTCTAACGATTTTGACGATAAAATTGTTCTAAATCATAACACACAGTTTAAGATCCGATCTTTGCATAGACAACCTAGCTCTAATACCACTGTTAGGCAATCCACAGGGGGCAACATCTCATACGCAGTGGAAGAACAAAAAATAAAAAACTTGGATTTCTCATAGAAAGGTTCCGTCATCGTGCGAAGATCGGTGCATCAAAAATAAATCCATGAAAACTACATGTGTAAAAGAAAGTACCTAGGGCGATCGTATATCCCTGAATCCTTACAGATCTGTAGGAAGGATAATGGAGGTCAAGCATCCTCCTCTCTAGTAGTATCTACATGGCAGGGACAGCAATGATGCTCCTCTCTTGGGAGAGGAGAATAGAAGGTGGCCACCAAAAAGAAACCCTAACCTATGGAGCTTTGGTTCCCTCCTATTTATAGAGGCCCCTTGTAAGCCCTAATGGATCTTGCCCTGTTGGGTATTGGATCTCCATCCAATTACCCAAGCCTCTTGGATTAGTGGGGTCTACCCAATAATCTCTTATTAGCAAATATTAGATCTCATCTTAGGATCCAATAATTTAGGGGCTTAATGGATATCCAATAAGATAGGTGTTGAATCTCGGATTTTGATGATGAAACTAATTGATTGTGATTTATGGTCTAATTGCGTTTTGAGTTACATAGGTCTACTATCGATCAGGATTAGACAGTTGACGCTAGAGGAATTGACATTATGCCAGAGGTGATCATGTCAGGATATTGGATGTCGAGCCGGAGGTTCGGTCGACAATCGGCTGAAGGCTTCGTATGTTAGGCATCGGGCCAAGATGCATGTTGCGCTAAGGATATCGGGGTTGCGGAGGTCATCTGTCGATTGGACAATGGACTGCAAGAGAGGACGATGTGCCGAAGGATCGGATGAAGCGCCGACCAATGACGTGCTGGGCAATTGAAAGTCAATTCGCGTTGTAATAACTGTCTAGATCGAAGTAGAGTGTTTGTTTGTTTGTGTGCAGGATTAACTACGATGAAGATAAAGATGTAAAGTGAAACAAAGTGCTGAAAGACAAGTGTGATGGATGGTTGGGAGTTCAAGAGTTCGACGGAAGTCCGAAGATTCGTTGGGAGTGTTGCCGGAACCGGCCAAGAACGAGTAGGGAGCTTGCCGAAGGGTTTTCGGAAGTTCATCGAAAGGTTTACGGAAGTTCGCAGAGCTTGCCAACAAAGATCAGAGCTTGCCAATGAAGCTCGTTAGAACTCGCCAAGATCATCGTGAAGTCCAGGAGCTTGCCGGGAGTCTGCAGAATGGTTTCCGAGGGTTCGTCGGAAGACCGCCGGAAGTTCGCCGAAAGAAGTCTTATCTTGTGGACTTTGAAATAGCTTAAAAAATATCTTTAAAATTTGTATTTAGCACATAATTTGGTTTAGAATTAGGTGTTAATCCTATAAACCAAATTTGGGCCAATTCGGACTTCATTTGGACCTGTTTCGGCCGAGTTTTCGACCGAAACCACTATGCTGAAAATGACCTGGGCGGTAGCACCGCCCAGAGGCCGAGTGCTGGGTGGTAGTACCACCCAGCCTGGGGCGGTAGTACCGCCCAACGCCTATGTGCAATGGCGGTAGTACCGCTGCCTTGGGCGGTGGCACCGCCTAGTACTACCAACACTGGGAAATTCAAAATGGTTCAAATTTTGGCTCCAAGTTTGGGCTCTAAATTTGAATCACTTTGAGGCTTATAAATACCCCACTCATTCAGAGTTTAGGGGGTGTCTAGAACTAAAAAAAGAATGGGAAAACTCTCTTGAAAGTGTGTCAAATCTTCCCTCTAAGTCTTAAGAGTGTTCTAGTCCAAGAGAGGGGTAAGAGTGCTTGTAAGGGTTATCTCCTAAGCCCGTCAAAAGGAGAGGTGCTGTGAAGGAGTTTATCCTCGCTCGTTGGAAGGAGGATAGCTAGTGGAAAGCCGGTGGCCTCAAGCAAGAGGAATCGGGAGTGGACGTAGGTCGGATGACCGAACCACTATAAAAATCTGGTTTGCATTTACGTTCTTGCTATTTACTTTTCTGCAAACCATCTTCATTTGCTGCCTTACTTACTCAACTTCCTCTTCATCTTCTTATGTATGCGTTAAAGTTAAAACGCAATCTTTCTGGGTTTAAACGAAACGTTGCATTCATTAGTACGAAGTTTCCAAACTTGTTTTAATCACTAAAAAATCTATCGTTCTTTATCGCTGCACTAATTCACCCCCCCCCCCCTCTTAGTGTCACTCGATCCCTAACAATAGGTGCTAGTCATATGTGTCCTACAAGCTGATCACATGAGTAATGGCACTTGTGACTTGATATGCACTTTTTCTCTTTGCTTATTATTAGGCATTTTATCACTTTATCTTGCGTGTTGCATATATTGTGATGTCCTTGGATCTGTTCAATGGGAACCAGATCGTGATGAGATCACGATAATGAGACCGATTCACATTTAAATACAGACCCTGAATTATTTTGGTCATAGGTTACTCGAGAAGGACATCGAGATAACCGGATAGATTGATGTGCTGTATACCCGTCCATATGATGGAGATAGCTGGTCTCATAGTTACTCGTGTGGGGACACTAAGGGTACAGTGCAGGTGCTCATTGGGGAATGAGTTCACTGATTGATCCGCCTAAGAAATGCTGGATGGTTATTGATACCTCACGTTAGATAGTGATTTCGTAGTCTCAGTAGTGTATCTGGTCCTTAGACTTGAGACACCAAGGATGTCCTATATAAGTACTCCACTCTTTGATACTGGACTTATAGGTTTGAAAAGTTTCAGATCTAGTACAGTTGGTTATTAGGAGTGGTAGCCAACCTTACGAGGGCTATTGAATGTCAATAAAATATCATCCACTCTCAGTATCATGAGAGGAATATCCCATGTGTTCTTGCTCGAACAAATCCTTGGCCAAGGTTATTCAGATTAAGAGAGAAAGAGTTCTCCGGGAGAATCCGACAAGAGCAAAACTCAAGGAGAGACCGTATGAGCCTAACAGCACCGTGCCCGGTATAGGGTCTCTGAGATATTAGATGGATGAGGGACTATAGATACTTGGTAACTGAAGACAGATAGGTCCAAAGGATTAGATTCCCTTACATCGTCTTGGGGCAGCGGCGTAGTGGCCTGGTACGTCCGCAGTCGATGAGTTGGTTGAATTATTATAGAGATAACAATTCACTAAGTCAAAAGGAGTTCTAAGAAGTATGACTTATGGCCAGCTCGATATTGGGCCTAGAGGGTCACACACATATGGTAGGTGTTGCGACGAGTAGAGATTCGGATATGAGATATCCGCTGAACCCCCTATCTTATTGGATATCCATTAAGCCCCTGAATTATTGGATCCTAAGATGAGATCCAATAATTGCTAATAAGAGATTATTGGGTAGAGACCCACTAATCCAAGAGGCTTGGGTAATTGGATGGAGATCCAATACCCAATAGGGCAAAAGATCCATTAGGGTTTTCAGGGGGCCTCTATAAATATGAGGGAACCAAAGCTCTATAGGCTGAGGGTTTCTTTTGGTAGCCACCTCATGTTCTCCTCTCCCCAAAGAGAGAGAGGTGCATCGTCGCAATCCCTGTTGTGTGGATACTGCTAGAGAGGAGGACGCTTGACCTCCTTCATCCTCTCCTACAGATCTATAGGAATTCAGGGATATACAATCTCCCTAGGTATCTTCTTTTACACGTGCAGTTTTACGGATTTGTTTTTGATGCACCAATCTTTGCATGACGACGGAAACTTTCCACGGGGAATCTAGGGTTTTATTTTTTTGTTCTTCCACTGCACATGTGATGTGGCTCCCTTGAAGGATTTCCCAATAGTGGTATCAAAGCCAGGTTATTCATGCGAAGATCGGATCTTAAACTGCGTATATTATGTTTTGGATCTACTTTTGACGCCAAAATCATTGGTGGAAAAGGGCCAGGAAGGGCAGCAACTATTGCTGCCCTTGCTGTGTTAGTTCAATGGCCGCAAAGCTGCTTGCAGCCTTGCTACTGCCGCAGCACGTCGCGACGACCTACTGCGGCCCGCAAGCGCTGCTGCTCGCGGCACGCACGCGGGCAGCGCTACTAGCGCCGCCGTGGGGCATGCCGCGGCGCCAGCTAGCGTGGGCAGCTCTGCGCGCGAGCGCGCGCTACCACGAGCGCGCGAGCGAGCAGCCCGCGCCTCAAATACTCTTTTGGTCAAATTATCAAAATACCCCTAGGAATTCAGAAAAATTTTATGTCCCTAATTTTAGAAAATTAAATATGTTAATTACATTGTTTAATTAACTATTATTTTGTCTAGTAGTCCTATAAAATAACATATATATATGATGTATGATGTGGATAGATGATCATGGACTTGTGATGTGATGTATGTACATATGATTATTATTATTGGGGCCTGCGAGCTTCTATTCGTTTCTTATTTATTGTCGGGCCTGCATACCTGTAATTTTGTTGTAATTACATGAGGAGACGTAGCGGTAGTGTGACTCACAAGGCCGAGACGGACGATCCGACGCATGGAGATGCATTGAGATGCCGACGGATCTGACGAAGCGAGATGGATGATCACAAGGCATAAAGATGAATCGAAGTACACATAGATCTTGATGTGAGTGATTGGGCCCATTGGCTTAGGCCTGATCACATTAGGATGTGGTCCATGATCATCTGGTGTGATTGCTCATGTGATGTGTGATTAGATATATACCTACTAGATATGTATATATATATATATATATATATTTGCATACGATGTAGATATATATATTAAATACGTATATGTGTGACACATTATGTTAGGAGACCAAATCAAAAAACCTCTCCATTAATAATATTAAGTTGGCAAACGTGAGGCAATTAGATTGACCCACGTGGCCTTCCATCGTTATAAGTAGAAACTGATTCCCGGTGTAAGTTGAGTTAGTCGAGTCCCTCGAGACTCACCTATATCGCGTCTCGCTATCTTATCTATGACATAGAGATGTCACCGGTGACCTGAGGACATGGTATGCTTGGTCGAGTCCCTCGAGAGTATATCACCGAATCAGACTCATCTTGTAACGATGGTGATGACTTAACCGAACATCATGATTGGTCGAGTCCCTCGAGGCCATGGTGGTTCGGAGGCCGAATAGGACGGGAATCATAAGGAGTTGTGATTGGCAAGAGTTGCCTACCTTTACGGGCTTAACGTGATTGGTCGAGTCCCTCGAGGTTACGTTAAGACGCCGATTGGATCCCGATCTCAACTAGAGATCTGACGGGGGTCACTGATTCACATACCGGAGGGTGTTGTGTGTCTCGCAAAAAATTAGTGGGAGTACATTAAGATAGAAGTCCTTATCTTAATTGTTTAATTTTTGCAAAGTCTGCATGTTATTTATTTCTACTACATCTTTAATTTTAGAAAATGTCGCTTTTAAATCCTTTACGTGGTATACTTTATGCCAACTGCCTCACTGGTCCAAATTATACGGATTGGCTTCGTAATCTGAGAATCATTCTCATGGCGAAGAAAATTGTGTATGTCCTTGATACAATGATCCCTACGCCCGACGAAGGGGCAAGCGAGGATGAGATCGCTCGTTATGTGAAGTACTTAAATGATTCCACTCTTGCTCAGTGTTATATGTTGGCCTCTATGACTACTGAGTTATAGAGACAGCATGAAAATATGGATGCTAATTCCATACTGCTAGTCATATATGCCCTGCAAGCCAATCACTTGAGTGATGACACTTATGACTTGATATTTACTTTTTCTCTTTGCTTATTATTAGGCATTTTATCATTTTATCTTATGTGTTACATATATTGTGATGTCCTTGGATCAGTGCAATGGAAATCGGATCGTGATGAGATCACGATAATGAGACCGATTCACCTTTAAACACAGACCTTGAATTATCCTAGTCATAGGTCACTCAAGAAGGACATCAAGATAACCGGATAGACTGGTGTGTTGTATACCCATCCATATAATGAAGATAGCTGGTCTCATAGCTACTTGTGTGGGGACACTAAGGGTATAGTGCATGTGCTCATTAGGGAATGAGTTCACTGATTGATCCGCCTACGAAATGCTTGATGGTTATTGATATCTCACGTCAGACAATGATTCCGTAGTCCCAATAGTGTATCTAGTCATTAGACTTGAGACACCAAGGATGTCCTATATGAGTACTCCACTCTTTGATACCGGACTTATAGGTTTGGCAAGTTCCAGATCTAGTACAGTCGGTTATTGGGAGTGGTAGCCAATCTTACGAGGGCTATTAAGTGTCAATAGAGGAACATCCGCTCTTGGTATCATGAGAGGAATATTCCATGTGTTCTTGCTCGAACAAATCCTTGGCCAAGGTTATTTGGATTGAGAGAGAAAGAGTTCTCTGAGAGAATCCGACAAGAGCAAGACTCGATGAGAGACCATATGGGCCTGACAGCACTATGCCCAGTATAGGGTCTCTAAGATATTGGATAGATGAGGGACTATAGATACATGGTAATTGAGGATAGATAGGTCCAAAGGATTGGATTCCCCTGTATCGTCTAGGGCTGCGGCGTAGTGGCCTGGTACGTCCGTAGTCGATGAGTTTGGTGAATTATTATAAAGATAATAATTCACTAAGTCAGAAGGAATTCTAACAAGTATAACTCACGGCCAGCTCGATATTGGGCCTAGAGGGTCACACACATATGGTAGGTGTTGCGACGAGTAGATGTTCTGGTATGAGATATCCGCTAAACCCCCTATCTTATTAGATATCCATTAAGCCCCTGAATTATTGGATCCTGAGATAAGATCCAATAATTGCTAATAAGAGATTATTGGGTAGAGACCCACTAATCCAAGAGGCTTGGGTAATTGGATGGAGATCCAATACTCAATAGGGCAAAAGATTCATTAGGGTTTTAAGGGGGCCTCTATAAATAGGAGGGAACCAAAGCTCTATAGGCTGAGGGTTTCTTTTGGTAGCCACCTCCTGTTCTCCTCTCCCCAGAGAGAGAGGTGCATCGTCGTGGTCCATGTCATGTGGATACCGCTAGAGAGGGGGATGCTTGACCTCCTTCATCCTCTCCTATAGATCTGTAGAGATTCTAGGATATACGATCTCCCTAAGTACTTTCTTTTACACGTGTAGTTTTTCGCGGATTTGTTTTAACGCACCGATCTTCGCACGATGATGAAAACTTTTTATGGAAAATCTAGGGTTTTTTATTTTCTGTTCTTTCGTTGCGCATGTGATGTCGCTCCCCTTATGGATTTCCCAATAATGGTATCAAAGCCAGGTTGTTTATGCGAAGATCGGATCTTAAACTGCGTGTGTTGTGTTTTAGATCTGCTTTTGACGTCAAAATCATTGGCACGAAGGGCGAGAAAGGGCAGCAACTGTTGCTGCCCATTCATGCAGCAATCGCAAGGCTACTTGCAACATTGCTGCCTGCCGCGAATAGCGATCGGATGGCGGCGGCCTGCGTCTGGCGACAACCGGCGAGTTACGGGCGCCAAGCAACAAGCTGTTGGCTGCCTGCACCGACGGCCTACCCGTAGGAGTTGGTGCCACCTGCGAGCGTTGCGATCGTGGCGGCGCGCGTATCTTGAGGGCATCGGCAAACACTACACATGAGCGGCTCTGCGTGCCCCCATCATAACTGCAGAAGGAAAGGTATTAGGTTTTTTGGGCAAAAGATAATTTTACCCCTTGGAATTTCATAAATTCTAATTTTTGTCCCCTTTGATAGAATTACCAAAATATCCTTTTGGTCGAATTACCAAAATACCCCTAGGAATTCAAAATTTCACTTTATGTCCCTGATTTCAAAAAAAATAAATATGTTAATTAAATAGTTTAATTAATTATTATTTTCTTTATCTGGTAGTCCTATAAAATAATATATACATGTGATGTATGATGTGGACAGATGATCATGGACTTGTGATGTGATGTGTGTACATGTGATTATTATTATTAAAGCCTACGAGCTTTTATTCTTTTCTCATTTATTGTCGAGCCTGCGTGCCTATAATTATGTTGTAATTACATGAGGAGGCGCAGTGGTAGCATGACTCACAAGGCCGAGACGGATGATCCGACGCATGGAGATGTGTTGAGATGCCGACGGATCTGACGAAGCGAGATGGACAATCACAGGGCATAGAGATGCACCAAAGTACACATAGATCTTGATGTGAGTGATTGGGCCCATAGGCTCGGTCCTGATCACATTAGGATGTGGTCCATGATCATCTGGTGTGATTCATCATGTGATGTGTGATTAGATATACACCTACTAGATATGTATATATATATATATTTACATGCGATCCACTACGACAAAGATGGGCACTGGAAGAGGAACTGCAAAGAGTACCTTGCAGAGAGGGTGAAACAGAAGCTTGGAGAAGTTTCGGGTACATTCATGATCAGTCTCCATTTGTTAGAATCTTATGATAACACATAGGTATTAGATACCGGGAGTGCTTATCATATCTGCAATTCGTTACAAGTTCTAGTAGGACCTAGGAGATTGAAGAGAGGCAAGATGGACCTTAAGATAAGCAATGGAGCAAAGGTTGCTGTAGTGGCTATTGGCAAGGTCATCTTACATCTACCTAGTGGAGCTATTATTGCATTAGATGCATGTTATTATATTCCTTCTATTGTCAAAAACATTATTTCCATTTCATGTTTGACAGTTAGTAGATATAAATTAGTTTTTGAGAACAATGATTGTTCAATAGCATTAGTTGCATAATGGTTTATTTATGCTAGATACAGCTCCACACATCATGAGTTTAACTGAGTCTAAGAGGAAACGAGAAGAGGTGAACAATACATATCTGTGGCATTGTAGACTAGGTCACATCCATGAGGGGAGGATTCCAAAGTTACTGAAGAATGGATATCTATATCCATTCAACTATGAGTCATATGCGACTTGCAAACCTTGCCTTCGGGGAAAGATGACCAACTCTCCATTTAGTAGAACTGGAGAGAGAGCCACTGAGTTATTGGAACTCATATATATTGATGTATGTGGTCCCATGTCGACTCATGCCACAAGTGGTTACTCCTACTTCATTACTTTCACTGATGATTTCTCAAGATACGGATATGTGTACTTGATAAAGTACAAGTCTGAGGCTTTTGAGAAATTCAAGGAATATAAGAATGAAGTGGAGAACCAAACAGAAAAAAGTATTAAAACCCTTTGATCAGATCGAGGAGGTGAGTACTTGAGTACAGAGTTCACCTAGTTCCTCAAAGACCATGGGATTTTATCCTAGTGGACACCTCCTTATACACCGTAGCTTAATAGTGTATTAGAAAGGAGGAATCACACACTATTAGATATGGTGCGTTCCATGATGAATTGTGCCGACCTACCCATCTCATTTTGGGGATATGCCCTAGAGACTGCAGTTTACTTTCTGAATAGAATTCTAACTAAGCCAGTAGTGTCTACTCCATATGAGATATGGAATGGGAAGAAGCCTGATCTTAAGGTCATTAAGAATTAGGGCTGCCCTGCCTACGTCAAGAGATATAACCCCGACAAGTTGGAATCGAGAACGGAATGGTGTAAGTTCGTGGGATACCCCAAGGAAACTTGTGGGTATTATTTCTATCACCCTAATAACCAAAAGGTCTTTGTAGCCAAGAGAGCAGTGTTCCTTGAGAAGGAACACATTCTTGGTGGAGACAGTGGGAGCATGATAGAGTTAAGCGAGGTTAGAGAACCTAGCTCAAGCATCATTCCACAGCTAGACTCTGTTCAGGTACCTAACATACAAGTTCCAACTTTACGTAGGTCTAGTAGAGTATCCCATCCTCCTGAGAGATATGTGGGACATATCAAAAGAGAGGATGTTGAGGATATTGATCCTCAGGCCTATGAGGAGGCCATTATAAGTATAGACTCTAGGAAATGACAAGAAGCCATGAATTCAGAAATGAATTCCATGTACTCCAATAAGGTTTGGAACCTGGTTGTTGGACCCAAGGGTATTGTACCCATTGGTTGCAAGTGGATCTTCAAAAAGAAGATTGGAGTAGATGAAAAGGTAAAGACTTATAAAGCAAGGCTAGTGGCTAAGGGGTATCGTCAAAGGCAAGGTATTGACTATGATGAAATTTTCTTACCCGTAGCCGTGCTAAAATCCATTCAAATTCTATTAGCTATTATAGTACACTATGATTATGAGATCTAGCATATGGATGTCAAAACTGCATTTCTCAATGACAACCTTGAGGAGGAGGTGTATATGATACAGCCTAAGGGATTCATATCCAGGGATAACCCAGACAAGGTGTGCAGGTTGCTTAGGTCCTTCTATGGACTAAAGCAAGCTTCCTGAAGTTGGAACATAAGATTTGATGAGGTGATCAGATCTTATGACTTAATTAAGGACGAAGATGAACCTTGTGTGTACAAGAAGGTAAGTAGGAGCGCTATCACCTTTTTTGGTACTATATGTGGATGACATCCTGATCATTGGGAATGATGTAGGAATGCTCTCCATAGTATAGGCTTGGCTATTTTAGCACTTCTCCATGAAGGACTTAAGGAAAGCATCCTATGTATTAGGGATACGGATCTATAGAGATAGATCCAAGAGGATACTTGGCTTGTCCCAGTCCAAGTACATAGACGCCGTTATCAAAAGATTTGGTATGAAAAATTCCAAGAGATGTCTCATACCAATGAGACATGGAATATCACTTTCTAGGAGTATGTCTCTAAAGACTCCTAAAGAAAGATCACACATGGATAAGATACCAAATGCTTCTAAAAATTAATCTAACCAGAAAGCTAAATATGATTAATGATGAAAAACTATAGTAAAGAAAACTGGGAAACTGAAGAATAAAATGGAGACTTGTCTAAAGAAAAGTCGGCATGGTGGTCTTATCTTATAGACTTATAACTTAAAAGTTGAAACTTTACATGTATAGGTAGTCGTGAACATGGTAATGAGACTGATTCACCTTTAAACATAGATCCTGAATTATCCTGGTCATAGGTCACTCGAGAAGGACATCGAGATAACCGGATAGACTGGTGTGCTGTATACCCATCTATATGATGGAGGTAGCTGATCTCATAGCTACTCGTGTGGGGACACTAAGGGTACAATGCAGGTGCTCATTGGGGAATGAGTTTACTGATTGATCCACCTACGGAATGTAGGATGGTTATTGATACCTCACGTCAGACAGCGATTCCGTAGTCCCAGTAGTGTATCTGGTCCTTAGACTTGAGACACCAAGGATATCCTGTATGAGTACTCTACTCTTTGATAACGGACTTATAGGTTTGGAAAGTTCCAAATCTAGTACAGCCAGTTATTGGGAGTGGTAGCTAACCTTACGAGGGCTATTGAGTGTCAATAGAGGATCATTCGCTCTTAGTATTATAAGAGGAATATCTCATGTATTCTTGCTCGAACAAATCCTTAACCAAAGTTATTCGGATTGAGAGAGAAAGAGTTCTCCAGGAGAATCCAACAAGAGCAAGACTCGAGGAGAGACCGTATGGGCCTGACAGCACCGTGCCCGGTATAGTCTCTAGGATATTGGATAGATGAGGGACTATAGATACATGGTAACTGAGGATAGATATGTCCAAAGGATTGGATTCCCCTGTATCGTCTAGGGGCCACAGCGAAGTGGCCTGGTACGTCCGCAGTCGATGAGTTGAGTGAATTATTATAGAGATAATAATTCACTAAGTCAGAAGGAGTTCTGACAAGTATGACTCACGGCCAGCTCAATATTGGGCCTAGAGGGTCACACACATATGGTAGGTGTTGCGACGAGTAGAGGTTCGGATGTGAGATATCCGCTGAACCCCCTATCTTATTGGATATCCATTAAGCCCCTGAATTATTGGATCCTGAGATGAGATCCAATAATTGCTAATAAGATATTATTGGGTAGAGACCAACTAATCCAAGAGGCTTGGGTAATTGGATGGAGATCCAATACTCAATAGGGCAAAAGATCCATTAGGTTTTCAAGAGGCCTCTATAAAGAGGAGGGAACCAAAGCTCTATAGACTAAGAGATTCTTTTGGTAGTCACCTCCTGTTCTCCTCTCCCCAGAGGTGTATAAACATGATCACGCACCTCGCCATTATGAATCGCTGTGAGGGAGGATGCTTGACCTCCTTCATCCTCTCCTATATATCTGTAAGGATTCAGAGATATACGATCTCCTTAGGTACTTTCTTTTACATGTGCAGTTTTTCGTGGATTTATTTTGACGCACCGATCTTCGCATGATGACGAAAACTTTCTATGAAAAATCTGAGGTTTTTTATTTTCTGTTCTTCCGCTGTGCATGTGATGTCGCTCCCCTTTTGGATTTCTCAACACATACTCCTGTATCTATGCAAACTATTTGAGGAACAGGGAAGAACTCAATGATATGAGATATCAAAGAGTCTTTTCCATGCCAGGATGACTGAGGGGACACCAGTTCAGAACCATGTCCTTATGATAATTGAGTGGATCGAGAAACTCACAGGTCGAGGAATGGTCCTAGAGGATAACCTGTGTGTGGATCTTGTGCTTCAGTCCTTACCAAATTTCTTTTCTCAGTTCATAATGAATTTTAATATGAACAAACTTGATGTTACCCTCCTAGAGCTCCTCAATATGTTGAGAGAAGCATAGAGCACCATCAAGAAAGAGAAGCCGGTTCTCTACACTAGTGAGACCAGAAAGAAAGAAAAGGAAGGCTAAGAAGACCCTTAAGAAGGGCAAGGGCAAGGGCAAAATAGGTAAGGCAAAGGTTACCAGGAAAGACCCAACAAAGGACAAAGGCCAGTGCTTCCACTACGGTAAAGATGGGCATTAGAAGAGGAACTGCAAAGAGTACCTTGCAGAGAGGGCGAAACAGAAGCTTGCAGAAGCTTTAGGTACATTCATGATCAATTTTCATTTGTCAGAATCTTTTGAAAACACATGGGTATTGGATACCAGGAGTGCTTATCATATTTGCAATTTGTTGCAGGCTCTAGCAGGACCTAGGAGATTGAAGAGAGGCGAGATGGACCTTAAGATGGGCAATGGAGCAAAGGTTGCTGTAGTGGCTGTTGGCAAGGTCACCTTACATCTGCCTGGCGGAGTTATTATTGCATTAGACACATATTATTATGTTCCTTCTATTATCAAAAACATTATTTCCATTTCATGTTTGACAGTTATTGGATATAAATTAGTTTTTGAGGACAATGGTTGTTCAATAATATTAGATGATCAGATCATCATGAGAGGAATATTGCATTATGGTTTATTTATGCTAGATACTGCTCTACATATCATGAGTATAAGTGAGTCTAAGAGGAAACGAGAAGAGGTGAACAATGCATATCTTTGGCATTGTAGGCTAGGTCACATCCACGAGGGAAGGATTCAAAAGTTGCTAAAAGATGGATATCTAGATCCATTTAACTATGAGTCATATGCGATATGTGAACCTTGCCTTTAGGGAATGATAACCAACTCTCCATTTAGTGAAACTGGAGAGAGAGCCACTGAGTTACTAGAACTCATACATAGTGATGTATGCGGTCCCATGTCGACTCATGCCATAGGTGGTTACTCCTACTTCATTACTTTCACTAATGATTTCTTAAGATATGAATATGTGTACTTGATGAAGTATAAGCCTGAAGCTTTTGAGAAATTTAGGGAATATAAAAATGAAGTGGAGAACCAAACATGAAAGAGTATTAAAACACTTCGATCAGATCGAGGAGGTGAGTACTTGAGTATAGAGTTCACCCAATTCCTCAAAGACTATAGGATCTTATCCCAATGGACACCTCCTTATACACCATAGCTTAATGGTGTATCAGAAAGGAGGAATTGCACACTGTTAGACATGGTGCATTCCATGATATGTTTCGCCAACTTACCCATCTCATTCTAGTGATATGCCCTAGAGACCGCAGCTTACCTTCTGAATAGAATTTCAACCAAGTCAGTGATGTCTACTCCATATGAGATATGGAATGGAAAGATGCTTGATCTTAAGATTGGTAAGATTTGGGACTGCCCTACCCACGTTAAGAGATAGAACCCTGACAAGTTGGAATCTAGAACGGAACGGTACAAATTCGTGGGATACCCTAAGGAAACTTGTGGGTATTATTTCTATCACCCTGAGGACCAAAAGGTCTTTATAGCCAAGAGAGCAGTGTTCCTTGAGAAGGAACATATTCTTGGTGGAGACAGTGGGAGCATGATAGAATTGAGTGAGGTTGGAGAACCTAACTCAAGCACCATTCCACAACCAGAGTCTGTTCAGATATCTAGCACACAAGTTCCAACTTTACGTAGGTCCGATAGAGTATCCCATCCTCTTGAGAGATATGTGGGACATATCAAAAGAGAGGATATTGATGATATTGATCCTCAGACCTATGAGGAGGCTATTATAAGCATATACTTCAGAAAATGGCAAGAAGCCATGAATTCAAAAATAGATTCCATGAACTCCAATAAGGTTTGGAACCTAGTTAATGCACCCGAGGGTATTGTACCCATTGGCTGCAAGTGGATCTTCAAAAAGAAGATTGGAGTAGATGGAAAGGTAGAGACCTATAAAGGAATGCTAGTGGCTAAAGGGTATCGTCAAAAGCAAGGTATTGACTATGACGAAACTTTCTTACCTGTAGCCATGCTAAAATCCATTTGAATTCTATTAGCTATTGCAGCACATTATGATTATGAGATCTGATAGATGAACATCAAAACTGCATTCCTCAATGGTAACCTGGAGGAGAAGGTGTATATGATACAGCCTGAGCGATTCGTGTCCAAGGATAACCCAAATAAGGTGTGCAAGTTGCTTAGGTCCATTTATGGATTGAAGCAAACTTCCCAAAGTTGAAACATAAGATTTGATGAGGCAATCAGATCTTATGACATCGCTAAGAACGAAGATGAGCCTTGTGTGTACAGGAAAGTAAGTGGGAGCACTATCACCTTTTTTGGTATTATATGTGGATGACATCCTGATCATTGGGAATGATGTAGGAATGCTTTCCACAGTAAAGACTTGGTTATCTAGGCACTTCTCCATGAAGGACTTAGGGAAAGCATCCTGCATATTGGGGATACGGATCTATAGAGATAGATCCAAGGGGATGCTTGGCTTGTCCCAGTTCAGGTACATAGATACCATTGTCAAAAGGTTTGGCATGAAAAATTCCAAGAGAGGTCTTATACCAATGAGACATGGAATATCACTTTCTAGGAGTATGTCCCCAAAGACTCCTAAAGAAAGGGCACACATGGATATGATACCATATGCATCAGCGATAGGATCTATCATGTATGCTATGCTATGTACTAGGCCTGATATAGCGCATGCTCTAAGTATCATGAGCGGATATCAGGCAGATCCAGGCTTGGAGCATTGGAAAGCAATAAAAAGTATCCTTAAGTACTTGAGAAGGACTAAAGATCTTTTACTGGTATATGGAGGTAGTAGCCTCATGGTTGAGGGCTACACGGACTCAAGCTTCTAGTCCGATGTTGATTATAGCAAGTCTAATTCAGGGTATGTGTTCACCCTGAATGGAGGAGCAGTATGCTGGAAGAGTTCCAAGTAAGACACTACTGCTGACTCGACCACAGAGGTGGAATACATTGCTACGATAGAAGCAGCAAAGGATGGAGTCTAGATGAAGAAGTTCATCACAGATCTAGGAGTCATCCTGAGCAGCGAGGAGCTGATTCCTTTATATTGTGACAAATACAGGACGATTACTCAAATAAGAGAACCCGGATCTCATCAGAAGTGTTCTGAGGATGTTCCAACTTATTAGAGAGATCGTGGCTCGAAGAGATGTAGTAGTGGAAAGATTTCCATCCGAAGATAACATTGCAGATCCACTAACAAAGCCATTGACTCAGATTGCCTTTGAGCGTCACAAAGGTCTGATGGGGATCAGACATGTTGGTGATTGGCTTTAGGTCAAGTGGGAGATTGCTAGTTATATGTGCCCTGCAAGCCAATCACATGAGTGATGACACTTGTGACTTGATATGCACTTTTTCTCTTTGTAAATTATTAGGTATTTTATCACTTTATCTTGCGTGTTGGATATATTATGATGTCCTTGGATCTATGCAATGTGAATCGGATTATGATGAGATCATGATAATAAGACCGATTCACCTTTAAATACAGACCCTGAATTATCCTGGTCATAGGTTACTTGATAAGGACATCAAGATAACTGGATAGACTAGTGTGCTATATACCCGTCCATATAATGGAGGTAGCTGGTCTCATAGCTACTCGTGTGGGGACACTAAGGGTACAGTGCAGGTGCTCATTGGGGAATGAGTTCACTAATTGATCCGCCTATGAAATGCTGGATGGTTATTGATACCTCATGTCAGACAGCGATTCCATAGTCCCAGTAGTGTATCTGGTCTTTAGACTTGAGACACCAAGGATGTCATGTATGAGTACTCCACTCTTTGATACCGAACTTATAGGTTTGGAAAGTTTCAGATCTAGTACAGCTGGTTATTGGGAGTGGTAGCCAATCTTACGAGGGCTATTGAATGTTAATAGAGAATCATCTACTTTCGATATCATGAGAGAAAATATCCCATGTGTTCTTGCTCGAATAAATCCTTGGCTAAGGTTATTTAGATTGAGAGAGAAAGAGTTCTCTGGGAGAATCTGATAAGAGCAAGACTCGAGGGGAGACCGTATGGGCCTGACAGCACCGTGCCCGGTATAGGGTCTCTGGGATATTGGATGGATGAGAGACTATAGATATATAGTAACTGAGGACAGATAGGTCCAAAGGATTGGATTCCCCTGTATCGTCTGGGGGCCACGGCGTAGTGGCCTGGTACGTCCGCAGTCGATGAGTTGGGTGAATTATTATAGAGATAATAATTCACTAAGTCAGAAGGAGTTCTGACAAGTATGACTCACGGCCAGCTCAATATTGGGCCTAGAGGGTCACACACATATGGTAGGTATTGCGACGAGTAGAGGTTCAGATATGAGATATCTGCTGAACCCCCTATCTTATTGTATATCCATTAAGCCCCTAAATTATTGGATCCTGAGATGAGATTCAATAATTGCTAATAAGAGATTATTGGGTTAGAGACCTACTAATCCAAGAGGCTTGGGTAATTGGTTGGAGATCCAATACCCAATAGGGCAAAAGATCCATTAGGGTTTTCAGGGGGCCTCTTCTATAAATAGGAGGGAACCAAAGCTCTAAAGGCTGAGGGTTTCTTTTGGTAGCCACCTCCTGTTCTCTTCTCCCCAGAGAGAGAGAGGTGCATCGTCGCAATCCCTGCCATGTGGATATCGCTAAAGAGGAGGACGCTTGACCTCATTCATTCTCTCCCACAGATCTGCAGGAATTCAGGGATATACGATCTCCCAAAGTATCTTCTTTTACATGTGCAGTTTTGCAGATTTATTTTTGATGCACCAATCTTAGCACAATGACGAAAACTTTCTATGAGAAATCTAGGGTTTTGTTTTTCTGTTCTTCCACTACGCATGTGATGTCGCTCCCCTGAAGGATTTCCCAACAATAGGGGCTCCAGCGGATATCTTATATCTGAACCTCTACTCGTCACAACACCTACCATATGTGTGTGACCCTCTAGACCCAATATCAAGCTGGCCGTGAGTGATACATGTTAGAACGCCTTCTAACTCAATGAATTATTATCTGTACAATAATTCATCCGACTCATCGACTGCGGACGTACTAGGCCACTACGCCGCAGTCCTCAGACGATATAGGGGAATCCAATCCTTTGGACCTATTTATCCTCAGTTACCATGTATCTATAGTCCCTCATCCATCTAATATCCCAAAGACCCTATATCGGGCATAGTGTTGTCAGGCCCATACGGTCTCTTCTCGAATCTTGCTCTAGTCAGATTCTCCCGGAGAACTCTTTCTCTCTCAATCCGAATAACCTTGGCCAAGGATTTGTTCAAGCAAGAATACATGAGATATTCCTCTCATGATACCGAGAGCGGATGATCCTCTATTGACACTCAATAGCCCTCGTAAGGTTGGCTACTACTCCCAATAACCGGTTGTACTAGATTTGAAACTTCCAAACCTATAAGT
The DNA here is from genome assembly GCA_023547065.1 of Musa troglodytarum. NCBI lineage: Eukaryota > Viridiplantae > Streptophyta > Magnoliopsida > Zingiberales > Musaceae > Musa > Musa troglodytarum. Next base: position 58,078,232 of record CP097511.1, read on the forward strand.
CTGGTATCAAAGAGTGGAGTACTCATATAGGATATCCATGGTGTCTCAAGTCTAAGGACCAGATACACTATTGGGACTACGAAATTGCTGTCTAACGTGAGGTATCAATAACCATCCAATATTCCATAAGCGGATCAATTAGTGAACTCATTCCCTAATGAGCACCTACACTGTACCCTTAGTGTCCCCACATGAGTAGTTATGAGACCAGCCACCTCTATCATATGGACGGGTATACAGTATACTAGTCTATCCGGTTATCTCGATATCCCTCTCGAGTAACCTATGACTGAGATTATTTAGGGTCTGTGTTAAAGGTGAATCGGTTTCATTATCATGATCTCATCACGATCCGATTCCCATTGCACAGATCCAAGGACATCACAATATATGCAACACATAAGACAAAGTAATAAAATGCTTAATAATAAGCAAAGAGAAAGAGTGCATATCAAGTCATAAGTGTCATTACTCATGTGATTGGCTTGCAGGGCACATATGACTAGCAGATACACCTTGCAGTTCCTTTTCCAATGCCATCTTGACCGCAGTGGAAGCACTGGCCTTTGCCCTTTGCTGGATCAATTTTGGCAATCTTTGCCTTACCCCGTTTGCCCTTGCCCTTTCCCTTCTTAAGAGTTTTCCCAGCTTTTCTTTTCCTTTTGGTCTCACCAACATAGAGAACTAGTTTCTCTTTCTTGATTGTGCTCTTTACCTCCCTCAACATATTGAGGAGCTCAGAGAGAGTCACCTCAAGTATGTTCATATTAAAATTCATGATGAACTAAGAAAAAGAATCTGGTAGAGACTAAAGTATAAGATCAATACACAGGTTATCATATAGGACCATTCCTAAACCTGTGAGTTTCTCAATCCACTCTATCATCTTCAGGACATGGTTTTGAACTGTTATCCCCTCACTCATCCTAGTACGGAAGAGACTCTTGGATATCTTATATCACTGAGTTCTTCCTTGCTCCTCAAACAGTTTGCAGAGATGTAGGAGTATGGATCGAGCATCCATGTTTTCATGTTATCTCTGTAACTCAGGAGTCATAGAGGCTAACATGTAACTGAGCGAGAGTGGAATCATCTATATACTTTGCATATTGGGCAAACTCTTCCTGAGGAGCTTCTGCTTTAGGTTAGGGTATGACCGTATCCAAGACATATACGATTTTCTCTTCTATGAGAACTATTCTCAGGTTACGAAGCCAATCTGCATAGTTTGGACCAATGAGGCGATTGGCATCAAGATGCCACGCAGAGGGTCTAATGGCGACATATTTTTTATAAACAGGAGATATAGCATAAGTAAATACTACGTAGATTTCGTAAAAAAAAATAAACAATCAAGATATGGACTTCTATCTTGACGTACTCCTACTAATTTTTCTAGCGAGTCACGCGTTACCTTCAACACATGAAATGGAAGTCTTCGAAAGACTTCTAGTGGGGATCGGGATCCAATCAACATCTTAGTGGAACCTCGAGGGATTCGACCAATCACACTAAGCCCAAAAGGTAGCCAACTCTTGCCAATCACAACTCCTTGTGATTCTCGTCATATTCAGCCTTCGAACCACCATGGCCTTGAGGGACTCGATCAATCATGATGTCCAGTTAAGTCATCACCATCATTATAAGATGAGTCTGATTCGGTGATATGCCCTTGAGGGACTCGACCAAGCATATCATATCCTTAGGTCATCGGTAACATCTCATGTCGTAGACAAGATAGCGAGATGCAATATAGATGAGCCTTGAGGGACTCAACCAACTCAGCCTATGTTGGGAATCGGTTCCTGGCTATAATGATGAAAGGCCACGTGGGTCAATCTTATTGTCTCATGCTTATCGACTTAATATTATCATAGGAGGGGTTTTAGGTTTGGTCTCATGATATGATATGTCACACACATACATATTTAATATATATTTACATCGCATGCAAATATATATACTTATCTAGTAGGTGAATAACAATCACATGTACAGGCACACCAGATAATCATATACCTCAACCTAATATGATTAGGCTCAAGCTAGTATGCCTAATCACTTATATCAGGATCTATGTGCATATTGATGCATCTATATGCCCGATGATCATCTATCTTATCATCATCAAATCTATCGACACCTCAATGCATCTCCATGCATCACAATCATCTGAATCGGCCTCGAGGGTCCCACTACCACCTCCAGACTTCTGCCATGTCTTTAAGGTAATTACAACATAATTACAGGCACGCAGGCCTGACAATCAACGAAAATGGAGGCTCACAGGCCCTAATAATCACATACATACATCACAAATTCTATGATCATCTTCCTACATCACATATCACATGTACATATCATGTAGGATTACTAGATAAATATTAATAGTTAATTAAACCCTTTAAATAACTATATTTTGAAATAAGGGATATGTAGGGAATTTTTAAAAATATCAGGGGAATTTTCATAATTTTCTTAGGACATGCCCTAGAATTTCTGAAATTAACAGGGCAAAACTATCTTTTGCCCCCAAATCGCCCAAAACACAGTCGACGATCGTAACTTGTGGCGACCACCGCCTCCCTACTGTGGCCATCGCTTGGCAGGCGTACGATAGCCGTAATTTCTTGCGATCGCCGCCTGCTAGGCGTGCGACAAGCTCTTGACATGCGTGTGGCACTAGTGCGGCGTTGCCTCATGCAGGCTACCACCTTTAGGCAAAGGCGGTTGCCGGGCGCGTAGGCCACACAGTGGCGGTGATTGTCCTGCGCCGCCTCATGCAGGCGGTGGGCAGCCACCTCGTAGAGGCGATTGTCGCAGGCTGGCAGCCATTGCTTGTGCCCCCCATGCAACAGCATGCGCAAGGGCAGTGGTCGCCCCGTGTTGCCTTGCCCAAGCGGTGGACAGTCGCCTCATGCGGGTGGTGCGACTGCCACCTTATGGCGCAACCGTGGGCTGTGCAGCCCCGCCTCACGTAGGAGGCTGCCGCCATGCGTGTAGGCTATGCAGGCCTGCCTCACACAGGTGGTGTGGTTGTCGCCAGGCGACTACCGCCTGTAGCTGCCCTGCATAGGCAGTGGCTGTTGCCTTGCACAAGCAACGGGCAATTGCCTTGCTTGCACACGGCAGCCTGCACACAGTGCATAGTGGCCGTAGCCTGCTACGCACCGGTAGTCGCAACCATTACAGTCATCACCTCACATGCGCAGTGGCTGTTGTCATGCACACCCTCTCCGGTCGATCCATCGGGCAGCAATAGTTGCTAACTCTACCTCCTTTACTTGCATCAATAAACTTGACGTAGAAGGATCGCTCTAAAGAACCTTTCATCAGCAAGATGAAGTGCTTTTCAGATTTGAAAATCATGTCAAATGTAGCAAAAACACGTAAAATAATTCTACGTGATCATACACAACACATGTAGTTTATAAACCAATCATCGCACGACGTATCTGGCTCTGATACCACTATTGAAAAATCATAGAATCGGTATCTTATGCACAATAAAAAACAAAACAAGATCATATTTTTCATAGTTACGTACTTGGCCGTTGTGCGACGATTGATACATGAAAAATCACAAATCAAAAAAATCGCACATATCATGTCAGAAGCGTTACCTAGGGAGATCGTATATCCTTGAAAATTCCAGATCCGATGAAGAGGATGAAGGAATACTAGTGTACTCCTCTCTAGCGGTAATCCACACAGTAGACGCAGTGATGACGCTCCTCAGATCACTGCGAGATCACCTTCTCCATATGCACTACAAGGCTACCAGAGCCAAAGAGGTGGAGAGAAGTTTGAGGAGAATAGGAGGGGCGACTACCAAGAGTTCTAGCCTATGAACCAAGGAGTTTCTCCAATTTATAGAGGTGCTGAAAGCTTATCCTTATAGATCCTGTTCACACTAGATCTCTATCCAGTTCAGATTGGATCTCTATCCAATTATCCGATTGGATCTTATCTACAAGATCCAAAATAGGGGCTCTGTAGATATCTTATATTTGTACCTCTACTTGTTGCAACATCCACCTAATGTGTGTCACCCTGTAGGCCCGATACCGAGCTGGTCGTGAGTCGCTCCCATCAGAACTTCTTCTGATATAGTAAATTATTATCTCTATAATAATTCACTCGACTCATCGACTATGGACATACTAGGCCACTACGCTATAGTCCCCATACGGTACAGGGGGATTTAATCCATCGGACCTGTGTGTCCTTAGTTACCATGTATCTATAACCCTCATCTATCTATATCCCAAAGACCGTATATTGGACATGGTAAAGTCAGGCCATACGGAATCCTGTCCAAGTCTCGCTCTAATCGGATTATCCTGGAGAACTCCTTCTCTCTCAATCCGAACGACCCTAGCCAGGGATTTTGCCTAAGTTAACACACGCGGGATACTCCTCTCATGATACCAAGAGTGGATGATCCTATATTAACACACAATTGCCTTAGTAAGGTTGGCTACCATTCCCGAGAACCGATTGTACCATATTTGGAGCTTTCCAAACTTGTAAGTCCAACGTCAAAGAATGAAGTACTCAAACAAGACATCTTTGGTATCTTAAGTCTAAGGACCAGATACACAACTGGGACTACAAAATTACTATTTGACGTTAGGTATCATTAACTGTACAACATTCTATAAGCGGATCAATCAGTGAACTCATTCTCTAATGAGCACCTACATTGTATCTCTAGTGTCCCCATACAAGCGACCATGAGATTAGTCGCTTCCATCATATAAACGAGTATATAGTACACCAATCAATCTTATTATCTTGATGTCCTCATCAAGTAACCTATGACCATGATGATTTAGGATTTGTGTTTAAAGGTATATCGGTCTCATTATCGTGATCTCATCACGATCTAATTCCCATTGCACAGATCCATGGACATCACAATATTCATCCAGATAATGTGAGAAAATACTAGTAATAATATGCGAAGGGATTAACACAGCATATCACAGGTGCCATCACTCATGTGATTGGCTTGTAAAACACCTATAACTAACAATACCATCACTAAGTTGTTTGATTTTTTAATCATAAAAAGAAGGTTAGTTCACCCATTAAACTCATTTCAAACTCTTGGCTCATACACTTGCAAATGATTCATATAACGATTCGTTTGTAAAACCAAAGATAATATCATCAACATAAATTTGAACAATAAGAAAACTTTTTTTAAATTTTTTAATAAACAATGTAGTATTGACCTTGCCTTTAGAGAAATTATTTTGAATAAGAAAAAAGGTAAGTCTCTCATACCAAGCCCTTGGGGCTTATTTTAATCCATAGAGAGCCTTAGTCAATTTAAACACATGATTAGGAAAAAGAGAGTTCTGGAATCCGAGTGGTTGTTCAACATACACTTCTTAAAAAATAAAGTCATTTAAGAAAGCACTTTTAACATTCATTTAAAATAGCTTAAAATTATAACTATTAACATAGGCAAGGAGCATCCTTATGGCTTCTAATGTAATCACTGATGATTTCTCTCTTAACATAAATTAATTACTATAAATAATATATTACTTTATTATTAACTTCCATGTTTGTGTATTATAGTTAAGAAAATAATTAAATTTAATTTTCTTAATCATGTGGATAAGTTAAGAATCTTACTAATCAATTAGATTATTGATTGATTTATTTCCTAATAAGTGATGTGATTTTTAGAAAGTAATAGTATACATTCCATTTCTAAGTATGAACCATTATAAATGAATATTATGTTTCTATCTTTGTATGTGAAAGTAAAATAAAAATAAATTTAATATAAATTTAAATATTTACTTGCCTTTTTAGAGAGATCTCATCTTCTCCTATATAAGGGAGCTTCTCTTCCCTCATTCCTCACCGAGCATGATAATGGGAGGATTGAGGAGAGAGCTTCCTAAGGAGATGATCTCGAGGAAAAGATAGCCGAGGAGAGGTAGGATCCTTTCTCTCGTTTGCTTTGATTTATGTTTTAAAATCTTAATATTAGAATTATTATAATTTTATGATGTATAATAATATTTTAATTTTAAAATTTCATGATTAATAAATAATGATAATTGATTCGTGATATTAGAATGATTATATTAATATTGATCTTTGAATTTTAACATTGATTTAATTATTAAAATTCTTTATTTTAGATTAATAGTTCTAAATTATTTAATTAGATATATTTGTGTTTTATGAATTATATATGAATTTCTATGATTTAATTAGTCTTAAATTTAAGATTATGGATTTAAATTCTTTAATTCATGGATTTGAGTTATTCTTGATAATTTAGATTTTTGAAATATTATTTGATAAGAGGATTCTAATTGAGGTCTGACTTGAGTTAAGTTGATCTGTCAGACTAGATCGACTCAGCCTATGTGGTTATGTACGATCTAGCCCATGTGGCTATGTACAATCAGCCCATGTGACTAGGCATGACTTAGCCCATGTGGCCAGGTAGGAACCAACCCATGTGGTAAGATATGATCTAACCCATGTGGCCAGGCTTGATCTAGCCATATGACTAGATATGATCCAGTCCATGTGGCATTGTATATCCCAACCCATGTGGTAAGGTACGACCTAATCATATGGTCAAGCATAGGCCAACTCATGCGGTTAGGTATAACTCATTCCATATAGTTAGATACGATCCCAAATCATGTGTCTAAGCATGACCTAACTCACGAGTCAAGCATGGCCCAGTTTAGTGGTAAGGCTCAGCCCAACTTATGAGTGAGGCTTAGCTTAGTCCATGAAGTTAAGCCTACTCAACGATACGATTGGCGTTAGACATATCGTCGCTCCTTTGTCTAGCCCGTTGTATCTCAACTTAACATATTTCTTGAGACAGACATGTGCAACACATGTGACCCGTCCAAGACTTAGGTGGGTTGGTTCAGTTTGGGCTAGCACTATACGACATAGTCCGATTTCCTCTTCCTTTATTGGTTTGAGCTCTTTAATTGACTAAATCAGATAGGTTTGATCGGTTAAAGTCAGTTTAGGATGATTCCAGACTAACTTGACCAGTTCAATCATACTTAACCTTATCGAGATCAATCAAATCTAAATTAGACTAGTCTAGGGTGATTCTAAACTGGTTCTATAAGGATTTAATGATGGTTCTATTAGGTCATAATTGAATTGAGTATGGTTTAAGTCAGTTCAGCTATTCCAATTAAGGTTTTGGTTGATTGAGGACTATTGAGAGATTGATATTTTAAGCCCTTATGATTTGATGAATTTAAAAGTTTTCTTTGAATATGTTATTTAAAAATGATTATTGGTTTCCTACTTTTCTTAAGTTTATGATATTGATATGATTATACCATGTAGTAGATGTAACTAGGCTAATGGTCTACATTGGAAGTGCAACCTGTGAATGGAGCTATGGGCCCATCACAGTGCAGAGCCACCAATGGACATAGTCTAGTAGATCATACATAAAGTATGGTCTCTTATAATATTTGATCATATTATTTCTTGGATGTATGTGTGAATGAATGAGTGAATGTAAATGAATGATCTATATTTATGTATCTCTGTCGAGGGCAGGTATGGCGATTCCCTTCAAGGATTAGCGGACCATCAGACGTGAGGATTAGACGGTTCCTCCATCCGTTGTTGGGAGAAACGTGTCCCCACTTGGGTGGGTGAGGGATACCATTCCATCCGCTGTTGGGAGTGCGAAATAGATTATCTCCATCCATTGTTGGGAGTGCGAAATAGATTATCTTCATCCGTTGTTAAGAGGAATCCATCCCGTGGAGTATGCCTCTCCATCCGCTGTTAGGAGAGTGCACCATCGGGTGTGATGTATGCCTTTGTTATCTAGTTATCTTGTATGTGTTGCATGTGGCTAATGCATGATTTTTCTTGAGAAATTATCGTTGTTTTTCAGATGCTGTATGTTTTATGATGAATCAATAAATTATTATTATTTATTAAATTATTAACATTTGTTTCACAAATGTTAGATTATTTTTATGATTTTTCTTAGGTTCCTACTAGCATATGTGATTGCTGATATATTTTTTTTCTTATATTTATTTTTAATGTAATCTATAATTTTGTAATAGATCTAAAGTTTGGGTGGAAGACACTTGTGACCCTACCAAAAAGATGTAATCTTTTTTTTTGTTAATAAAATATTTACTATTATAAATGTAAGGATTTGAATTCAAGGATAAAAAAAAGAAAAAAAGAAAGGAGTATATTCTATAAATTATGATTAATAAAATGATGATTTATTATATTTTATAAATCTAGGATGTGACATCTAATCTTGCCATAGGAGCAAAGGTTTCTTCGTAATCGATACATTCTTCTTGGTTGAAACCTTTGGTCACTAATCTAGCCTTATTTGTAACCACGATACCAAATTCATCTTGCTTGTTTCTAAAACCCATTTAGTACTAATAACTAAATAGTCACTAGGTCTAGGAACAAGCTTTCATACCTCATTTCTCTCAAATTGGTTCAATTCCTCTTGAATTGCGATGACCCATGAATCATCTTTCAAGGCTTCATCAATGCATTTAAGTTCAATTTGAGAAAGAAAAGTGGTGTTGGCACAAAAATTTTTAAGAGAAGAATGAGTTTAAACTCTTTTTAATGTGTCTCCTATAATTAACTCCTTAGGATAAGTATCTATATACTTCCATTCCTTGGGTAAGAAAGTTTCGAAAGAAGATGCATCAAAGTGGCTATTTAGAGGAGAGGTTTCATTCAAATTCAAAACATCAAAATTAAAATCATCATCAAAATCATTTTTCTTAAATTTGTAAATTTTATTAAAGACAACATGAACAGATTCTTTTATAACCAAGGTTCTTTTATTAAAGATATAAAAAGCTTTAGAAATAGAAGAATAGCCAAGAAAAATACCTTCATCAGATTTTGTATTAAACTTTCCTAAGGTATTTTTTTAATTCAATATAAAATATTTATAACCGAAAACTTTAAAATATGAAATATTTAATTTTTTGTTATTCCATAATTCATAAGGAGTTTTAGAGAGAGATGGTCATACTAGAACCCTATTCATGACATAGCATGTTGTATTAATAGCTTCAGCCCAAAAATATTTGGGTAGGTTATATTCGTTCAACATGGTTCTTACCATTTCTTGTAAACTCTTATTCTTTCTTTCTACTATTCCATTTTGTTGAAGATTCCTTAGAGTAGAGAAGTTATGGTTGTATCCATTAGATTCACAAAATTTTTGAAAATCACGGTTTTGGAATTCAACACCGTGATCACTCTGAATTGAAGAAATCATAAAACCTTTTCATTTTGAACAAGTTTGTAAAATTTTAAAAAAATATTTGAAGCAATCACTTTTGTATGCCAAGAAGTATATCCAAGTGTATCTACTATAGTCATCTGCGATTACAAAGGCATATTTACTACCTCCTAGGCTTATTATATCAATTTGTCATACCCCCCCTCCCCCCAAACGAAATTATCACGTTCAGGAGGTGTGACCTTATCTTAAAATCCATAACATTAAATTTTAGACTAACAATCTGATCCAGGATCCACACTAATGTTTGAGGATATAGAGAATTATTATTTTCACACTCATCAAACCTGAGCAGTTAAAATCATACATCACATCACATAAACCTTTATAAGAACCCAAACCAACTTAACAAGATATTAACCTCGCTTATAATTCCACAAGCATAAGAATTATGCAAATCAAAATTCTAACCATTTACCATAAATTCATATCATCGTAAACTAAACTCAACATTCCAAAATTTCAATCGTGCGAGGTCTTTTAAAGCTTTTACATGATACATCATTCCAAATCTGTTGACAACATTTCATTTCATGCAAAATACATTTATAAAATGATAACATAACAATTCACAATGGCTTATCATAATCTGAATAGCTTTTCATTGCCTCAGCTTAATTCTAACATTTTAGCACATGACAAGCTAACCTGCAAAAGGATTATATAACAATGGAGTGAGCTACAAAGCTCAACAAGTAGCAAACAAATCCAGAACAAGAGGAGAATAGCTTTAAATAGACTTGATATCCAAATGCAAGGTAGAGATACAAGAATTCATAGATATAAGCTCATTAGATACAAAATTACAAATGTCATTTCATTCAAATCATATTTGGTTTATAACAAATGGAGTAAAGAGTAATTGGAACTTATCCAATGATGTAAAAAGTATTTCGGAGTATATCAAATAACACATAGGACATTACGGAGCATATCAATGGTACTTAATATATTTCAGAGCATATCGATGTTGGAGGGAATGTTTCAGAGTATATCAAGTGCAAATGAAATATTTCAGAATATAGCAAAGATGTATGAAATGTTTCAAAGCATGTCAAAGGCATATGAAACATTTCGGAGCATATCAATGGTGCAAAGGACATTTCGAAGCATATCAATGGCACATAGGATATTTCAGAGAATATCAATGACAGATGAAACATTTTTGAACATATCAAATAGCATATGAAATGGTTTCAGAACATATTTCAAAAGATAATAATGATATATGAGATATCTCAGAGCATATGAGAAGAATAAATCAGAAATAAAAGCTTAAATGTCATATCTGACATTCATTCATTTTATTCTCATCCAGAGCACACATATAAATACATAAGCAAGGCTTTGGATATCATATCAAAAACATAGAAGGTGCTGTGGGATCTCAATCAGAATATGGTCCATTCAAAGCATGGACCCAGATAGAAGTTAGAGCATCGCGGGCTCTAAGCATATACCCTTTACCATTTCTAGCAAAGGTCCAAATCATCCTATAAGACACTAGAGTATAAAAGGGTAGTATGAACAATAACATTGGCACATATCGGAAGCATATGAGGAACAACGAAAATATGTGTGCCTTTACGAAACAAGGTAGTCCTAAGATGAACATTACATAATAGATTTCAGGCATACAAACAATTTCAAGATGAACAATACAAGAATTATAAAGGACTAATATAAAGCTCAACTGAAGAAGAATTTAGCTGAATCAGTTTCCAATAGGATGAAACATGAATAGATAACATCAACAAAAGAACTTGATTCTGTTAGAATTTGAAAGGTACATTGCATGAATTATTTGGATAATCAATTATGCTCCAAATTACTTAAAGAAGATATCATTGAAAAGATAAATCGATCTGCTTTTAGGTAAAATAAGTTTTATACAAATAGGAGTTTTAATAAAAGATTTACAAATGATTCAGTAACCAAGAGTCAATGAACAAAATTTCTATTTTGCAAAAACTATAGGGTCGAATTCAATAGATATCTGGGTAGTCATTTGGACTCCAAATCTTTTAATCTAAGTATCAAAAGAAAGATCGACAAGTTTAGTTTTCAACAAAGTAAGTTTCATATAAATCAGAATTTTCAATAGAGTTATAGGCAGTTTAGTATCAAAATGTCAGAACTTATTATCTCTATTTTACAGATTCCGTAGAGCTGATTCAATTTCATGTTTGGATAGGCATATTTACTCCAAATCATACAAGTAAGCTGTCGAAAGAAAGGTTTACAAGCCTATATTCAGATCAAATAAATTTTGCTTAAATTAGAAATCTATGCAGGGGTTTATAGCTGAAACAAAGTAGAAGGGTCAGAATCTTAATAATTTTCTAGATTCAAACATTTACATTCCAAACAACAGAGCTATCAAATTTCAAGGTTAGAATAATTCAAATTTCTCATATCAAAGGCAAAAACAAAGATTTGAATTATAGTAGAAAGGAGTGGAATACTTGCCTTAGAAAAATTTTAATTTCCAAATATGGAGGAATTGATACAAAACCTTAAGCCAAGGCAAAGTTTCTTCTTCTCATTCAATTCGTTGGCTGTAAAGTTTCCCTTAATTGTGCCTTTGATTGCTTAAGTTTGGCATCATGTAAAGATTTGCAAGGTGGCAAGCATGCATGATGGAGGCTTAGGTGTTATTCTTAGAATAAACACAAGTGGCTCATTCTTAGGTTAACTACTGTCACATGTCCTCTATTTTTTATTTTATTTTTTTTATTTCTTTCTTAAACTGAATATAAATCTTTCATAAATCCTATCTAAGTATTAGTATTCACATTTTGGACCCTAGCACTAAACTTTAAATATAAAAATATTTAGTGCTAAAGGATTATTAAACAAATCCTCATTTTTACAATTTTGGTCCTTACAATATAAACAAGCCCTTACAAATTTTTAAAAATGAGGGATGTTACACAATTAGTTCAAATAAGTCCATATGGATCAATTGCAATGGTCTAGAGGTACTTATTTGATTCTTCAATTTAAAACTATCTTTTATTTGTTTTCCTAGTTGACAAGCATCACACACTTTGTCTTTTACAAACTTAATGTTAGGAATACCTCTAATGAGTTCTCTAGATGAGATTTAAGAGATTAGTTTCATGCTAGTATGACCTAATCTCCTATGCCAAAGCCAAGCATCGCCATTAAAATTGAAAAATATATTTTATTATAAAGATCATTAATGTCAATAATGTATACATTATTTTGTTTTAAGGCAATTATAGATGTATTTTTGTGTGGTTTTTCAATAATGTAAGCATTGGATTCAAATCTAATGATGTATCCTTTATCATACAATTGACTAATACTCAAAAGGTTATGCTTTAAGCCATCAACCAACAACACATCTTCAATTAAAAAAGTTGGATTTGTTACATATGGTTCCTTTGCCAATAACTTTACTCTTGTTGTTGTCTCCGAAGGTGACATACTCTTCATCTTAGCTAGTGAACTTAGAGAATTAAGATGGATCTCCGGTCATATGCCTTGAGCATCCACTATTAAGGTACCATCTTTTGCTCCTAGCTTGTGATGGTGAATGTGTTTACAAAAAAGAATGATTTTTAGATACTCATTTAACCTTGGGTGCTTAAAAAATTGATCTACTTGTTTTGTTATTTTGCATTGAATTCCTTATGGTTCCTTTAGGAACCCATATCAATTTATATGGGCTAAATTTCTTAAACAGATATTTGTAAATAATATGTCTGGGTTTGCAACAAAAGTTATACTTTATGTGAGGTGATACATACAATATTGGTCATTTAATGAAAGTGGTTGGATTTTGGTGAGATCCACTCACAAATCTAATTCCACTTCTTTTATGAATATGACTCTTATTGGCGAGGATCATGTCCAAAGACTTGCTACCAACCTTAAATTTATCTAAAGTTTCTTTGAGTAGTAAATTCTCCATCTCAAGTGCCTCTAAGTGTTCACACTTACAACATAGAGGCAAAGAAGGAGTGTTAAGTTTAAGATTTTTAAATTTATTAACTAAGAGAGCATGCTCCTTTTTCAACAAATTAAACTTTTTACTAATTACTTTACACTCATCAAACAAATCATGAAAAGCATTCGAAAGCTCGTCGAAAGTTAAATTTTCATCTAATAAATTACTTACCTATTCTCCGATAGCCATTAAGGTGTAGTTGGTGACCTCATTATTGCTTAGTTCTTCATCTTCGTAGCCGCTTGAATCATCCCACGTTGCCTTTAATGTCTTCTTCTTCTTCTTCGGTTGCTTCTTCTTTGCTTGGGGTATTCACTTTTGAAATATCCCAACTTCTTGCATTCATAGCATATAACTTGTTCTTTCTTGGATTCAAGTTTATTTTTAAAGTTATTTTTAGCTTTATTTCTTCTTATAAATTTTTTAAATTTTCATGTCAAGAGTGCAAGTTCGTTATCATAGTCCTCATCACTTGAAGTTTCTTTCAAGTAGTTTTTTTATGTTCTCAATGTCATATCCTTCTTGTTCTTTGGAAGGGAGTTCTCAAGCTCATCATGAGCATTACAAGTCATCTCATAGGTCATTAATGACCCAATTAGTTTTTCGAGAGGAAAGTTTTTTAAATCATTGGCTTTTTGAATGGTCGTTACTTTAGGATCTCAACTCTTTGGAAGGGATCTTAAAATTTTAGATACAAGTTCAAAATTAGAAGAACTTTTCCCAAGTGTTTTTAGTCTATTAATGATATCCGTAAACCAGGTGTACATGTCTCCAATGGACTCAGTTGGTTTCATCCGAAATAACTCATAAGAATACACTAAAAGATTGATTTTGGACTCTTTCACTCGATTAGTACCTTTGTGAGTGATTTCAAGAGTATGCCAAATATTGAAAGTTATTTTGTAAATTAAAACATGATTAAATTTATTTTTGTCTAAGGCGTAAAACAAGGCATTCATAGCCTTGACATTAAGAGCGAAAGTCTTCTTCTCCGACTCATTTCACTCGTTCATTGAAAGAGAAGACTTTTGAAAGTCATTTTCAATAATGTTCCAAAGTTCAAAATCCATAGAAATAAGAAAAATTCTTATGTGAGTTTTCCAATAGGTATAATCCGACCCATTGAACATATGCGGACGTGTGATTAAGTGACCCTCTTGTATACCAGTAAATGTCATCTCTCTTAGGTTTTAAACCAGAATGAGAGTAACCTTGCTATGATGCCAACTGTTAGGATCAAGAGTGACACTAAGAGGGGGGAGGTGGTGAATTAGTGCAGCGAATAAAAATCGATGATTTAAAATGATTTCAGAAAACTTTGTGCATTGAGAAAATTTCGTCCGATGAAAATGATTTTGGTAAAGAGATGGATTTGAGTGAATACGTAAGAGAGTAGAGGAGGGGAGAATGAAAAATTATAGCCAAGTTAATAATTAAATGCACAAATGAAATTTACGCACGAAGAGAAGAACGTAGCGATTTTATAGTGGTTCGGTTAATTGACCAATGTCCACTCCCGAAACCTCCTTCGATGAGGTTACCGACTTTCACTATCAATCCTTCTTAAAGGGAAAAGATCAAACACCATATTTACAGAACTTTACAAGTGGCTCATACCTTTTTACAGAATTTTTACACTTGAGAATTCGGGAGGTAAACACTCAAACTTTTCAAGGCTATTTCACTATAGTTTGGACTCAATTCTTATCACTTTTCAATGTGCTAAACCAGTTGAGAAGTAAGAGGTATTTATAGGCTCAATTAATTTTAAAATTAGAGCAAAAAAAGGTCCTATCCTAGATTTCTAGGAGTTGGCGGTACCACCGCCTGTCACTGGTGGTACCGCCACCAGTTGACCTTGACACTAGGCAGTACCACTACTCAGTCTGGCGGTACTATCGTTAGAGCAAAGTCTTAGGTTCTGTGGTGGGGTAGTACCACTACCGATGGTACCACTGCCCAAGCATGTGAGAATATGAACCCTGGGTGGTTCCACCGCCCCAATCTGGTGGTGCCACCACCAGATAGGGTCCAGCACTAGGTTGGGCCTTGAATCCGACCAAACCAGTTTAGTCTCGGGCCTAGTTGGCCTCTACCATGATTACCTCATGTTAGGATCAAGAGCGGCACTAGAGGAGGGGTGAATTAGTGCAGCGGATAAAAATCATAAATTCAAAATATTATGAAAAAGAGTTATGCGTTGAGAAGTTTCAATTCGATGAAAATGATTTCAACAAAGTGATTCGAGTGAATATGACAGAAAGTAGAGAGGAGGAGATCGAGAGATTGCAGCTAAGTAAAAATTGAGATGCAGCAATTTAAAACTTGCACATCAAGAGAAGTACGCAGCGATGTATAGTGGTTCGGTCAAATGACCTACGTCCACTTCTAAAACCTCCTCCGATGAGGTTCCCAACTTTCACTATCAATTCTTCTTGAAGAGGAAGGACCAAGCACCCTTCTTACAAACTTTTACAAGTGGTTCATACTCTCTTATAGAACTTTACAAATGAGACTTGGGAGGTGAACACTCAATAATGTAATTTTGCTAGACCTTTGACTCTGTTTTTATCACTTCTAAATGTACTTAGCCAGTTGAGAAGTAAGGGGTATTTATAGGCTCAATTGGCTTTAGAATTAGAACAAAAAAGAGTCACGTCTCGGATTTTCGGGTACTGATAGTACCATCACTTGTTGACCCTACTCTGTTAATGTACTAGGCGGTACCATTACCCAGTTTGGCAATACTACCACCTGGACTTTGTGGAGGGGTGATACCACCGTTGACAGGTAATAACTATCAACGGTACCATCGCTGACTTGGGGTGGTACCACCGCCCATACCACTTGGAAACCTATTCTTGGGGTGGTGCCACCGCCTTAGTCTAGTTGTGTCACCACTAGACATGGTCCAGCACTACTGAATGGGCCTTGAATCCAACCTAATTTAGTCTAATTAAGGCATAGTTGGACCCTACTAGGGTTAATTATAATTAACACATAATCCTAACCTTAATTACATGTTAACTATAAAATTGAGACATATTTCTAAGTAAATTATAATATGGCAATATCGAGTCTTCTTCCGGCAGACTTCCAATACACCCTTAAGTAAAGATATCTTTCGGTGGACTCCCAGTAGCCTCCCGGACTTTATAGCGAGTTTGACGAATCTTTTGGCAAGCTTCTAAACTTTTCTTTGTGAGCTTCGCAAACCTCTAATGATTTTTTCAACGAACTTCCGAAACCTTCGATAAGTCCCCGATTCATTCTCGGTCAGTTCCTACAATACTTCCGATGATCCTTCGGACTTCTGGTAGACTCTTGAACTCTTAATGTACTTGACTCCAGCAATTTGCTTTGTCTTCATTGCTATCGTAGTTAATCCTGCACATTTATCTCAATAATATGGATTAGATTAAATAACATATCAATTGACTTGATCATCAAAATCCGAGATTCAACACCTCCCAATCTTAACCCTAATTACATACTACCTATGAAATTAAAGATATTTTCTAAGCAATAACTTAATCCGACACGTTAAGACTTCTTCTGGCGAGCTTCCGATGAACTTCTGACGAACTTTCGACGAACTATCGAACATCTTCCGACGGACTCTCGACAGGCTCCTGAACTTTACGACGATCTTGACTAGTTCCGATTAGTCTTCTTTGGCAAGGTCCGATCTTTCTTGGTGAGCTCTGTGAACCTCCGACAAACCTTTTGGCGACTTCCGACAACCTTTTGGCAAGCTCCCGATTCATCCTCGGTCAATTCCGGCAGCACTTCCGACGAAACTTCAGACTTCCAACGGACTCTCAAACTTTCAATGATTCGATTGCATTTACTTCGGCATTTTATTTCGCTTTACGTCTTCATCGTCATCATAGTTAATCCTGTACACTTATTAGATTAAAATAACTTATCAATTAATTTTATTATCAAAATTTAAGATTTAATATCTTTTCCGGATCGACGACTGGATTCACGATCGAGAAGGCTTCAAGATCATGCCGACCGCTCGATCAAGCGATTGATGGGTCTTGGTATCAACCAATGAAGCCAATAATTTCACTGATGGGTCGAGCCTCATGTTTCTGTTATGAAAAACGATACCATCGAAAGCAAACACAGGATACAACTGAAAACACATTTGGTACTTCCTATTCTTGTTTACGTAAATATATAATAAACAAAACAAATCTTGTGATTGCGACTTGCACGAGTGTAAAGTCGAAACGACTGTGCCGTCGCGCTACGCGACGTCACATAGCACACGATGAGTGAGACAGCAACAGTTGGATCCCGTAGTAATTGTATCAGTTTGGTATCGCCGTCTCGCAAGTGTTAACTTGAAACGACACTGATGCGCGTCTCCGTTTACTTGGTTCAATTCACTGGACTCGGCTTTAGCAGTCTCTCCATATCATCTTAGCCCATTCTCCTGGCTGACGATTCCCGGGAAATAGACAAAGCGATTGAATAATTGCTAGTAGACAAACACGGGAAAGTCTGGTGGTATATGACCGTCAGCACGGATCTTGGTGGCACGAATCTTAAGGCAACATCTAAGCCACGCCCGATGCCAGCAGGTCACTTGGCGCAGTAAACCGTGACTCTCACCGCACGGAGGGTTGTGAGTCACGAGGATGACGTGGACGGACGAAGGTCACATGAAAATGCAAATTACCGCCTCGGTTCCACGTGATGCAACTTGCGTTCCGATGTTTAACGTGCCAACATTCCTCCCAACATCTCAAGTCCAATGTATCTTACTTTATGGAAGTGCAGAAGCTAACATTAGGAATATTTGAGCGATACATATATAATATTAGACTTTAAAGGGGTTAAATGCGTCATTTGATCGAACGTTGCTCGAGGTTGGTAATGGGCATCAAAGTGAGAAATTACCTGGAAACTTCCAAATCTCGGCGAACAAAGAGCAAAGAATCCATGGATATGGGGTATAAGTTGGCGGAGGAGGCGAAGCTACGAGGAAAGCTCCTCCGCTTCTCTGCTTGGGGTTTCCCCTGCCGCACGTTTCCCTCCTCCAAAAAAGGTAAGCGCCGAGCCCCGCCCGCCCCGCCCCCGCCCCCGCCCCCCACCTTTTCTTCCGATCTCGATCGGGTTGCAACCGTCAAGCGCCGCTGATGCTCATTGGACGCCCCAGGTCCCGCGGACTGGGTGTCATCTTTCCTGCGACAGCATGGCCCAATCGTCGGGGAAGTCGTCACCCAGCGGGCGGTGGGACGAGGAGTGTGGCGGCGGTCGCGGTGGCGAAGACATCTGCGGTCCCTTCGACATCCCTCCCAAGAATGCGCCGGTGGAGTGCCTCAGGCGGTGGAGGGTATGTTCTTGATTCTTGAACCCTGGAGTTGTTGGACCTCCAGGGTTTATTGTGGTTAGCATTCTTGTCGATTCACTAAACGTCGATGGAGGATTTCCGTATTGAATCTTGAATCATGGAGTAGTTCTAACCGGAGTCTTATTCTATACTGAGAGACGGCTTCTTTTCTGATCTTGGATGTTGAATTGATGCCAGCATAGTTATATTTTCTTTCTTGATGTATGGTTGAATATCAATTGAGGAATAGGGCTTAAATTCGTAGGGAAGGATTGAGGGGAATAATTGGGTACCAGGTAGATGTTGGAGGGGGCAATCCCCGAACAAAATATTTTCGTTTTGCATTGCTGGGAGTTAGCTACTGATGTAAAACAATGAAGAGGATTTGATTTTCCAAAAAAAATGTATGTATTGTGTCTTGGAAAAAGCCTTTCCTGGAGTTATTTCAATATTACAAAGGGTCAAAATGTTCAGACAAAGCACAAAAAGTTGACAAACTTTACTGGTCATGTGAACTAAATACTCCAACTGAACAAAGAAATCATTTCTTTAAGAACCTTTTGTCTTCGGCCTTGACGTTTTTCTCCTTAATAAAATAGTTGATATACTTAGATAAGTGTCTCATAGGAGACACTTGTCCATCGTATTTTACATTAGCACTATGTTTTGATTCTTGGAAAAGCCTTTTCTGGAGGAATTTCACTATTACAAAGGTTGTTCAGAATGTTCAGACAAAGAACAAAAAGTTGACAAACTTTACTGGTCATGTGAACTAAATACTCCAACTCAAGAAAGAAATCATTTCTTTAAGATCCATTGTTCTTCTGCCTTGAGCTTTTTCTCCTTAATAAAATAGTTGATATTGCTTACATATGTGTCTAACAAGAGACATATGTCCACTGTACTTAACAAGGATCGCAATTTCGGGTATCAGACCCGTTTCGGTGATCTAATCAGACCGGTACATACCAGTTAGTACCATTGTACCATTGTCAGTACATTGGTATGTATTGGTGTCTTGGAGAGGAAGAAAAAGAGGGAGAAGTGGAAGGGATGATGAAGGAACAAGATTAGGAAGAAGAGGAAGAAGAAGAAGAGCAGCGGAGGAAGAAGAAAGAAGAAGAAGGGGAAGCGATGGAGGAGGAAGGGGAAAGGAAGAAGACTGAGCAGTAGAGGAGGAAGAAGCTAGGGCGGTGGAGGAGAAGGAAGAAGGGGAAACAGTGGAGGAGGAGGAAGATGGAGCGGTGGAGAAAGGAGTGAAGGAGGAGGAGAAGGAAGAAGGAAGAAGAGGAGGAGAAGAGGAGGGCGTGCACCGGAGAGACAAATAGGCCGGTGACATCCAATAGCGACAGTGGCAACGACAATGATAGTCGTAGAAGCAGTGACAACAACATCGTGAGAAATGGGTCGCAAGTTCTAATTAGGGGTGGCGTCACATGCAATTTTAGGGTTTATTCTTTTTATATATGATTTGGAATTGACTGCTTGAAATGCGAGTGGTCCGCTTACTGGTACATGTTTGGACCAGTACATACTACCTTGGTTTTTAACATAGCACAACAAACTTATCAGTAATCACCCACCTGTTTTATCAAGATAACTTATGATAGATTTAAAAACATATACTGCCAAATTAAACCAAGGATGGGCCAGTAGGGTCTCTAACACTATAATTATTTGTCCTGATCTAACCTGATGAGATAATTGACCTGCAATGATTAATCCCAAATTAATAGTATTATACCATTAAGTCATTATAGGTCAATCTAAATCCTTGCCCACTTCTGATGTGGGGCTAAACCGGGGTTTACATTGCTATTTGAATCTCAGTAGTAGGTGAAGGGAGTGTTGAAAGAGGCTTACAATTGGCCGCTTCAGAGCTCAAAGGTTACAATTGCTTTTTAATTTTAAAACCTTGAGATACATTAAAAGCCAAAACATTTTATGAGAAGAATTCTAATATGCCTAGATCTTCTAGGAAGATATAAGTACATGTTACATGAGACTATAAATGTAAGAGCTGACTTTGGAAGATGAGGTTTTATACTTATCATCTTATTTTAAATCTTAAGAAAATAAAAACATTATATATAAGTATCTTGGGCTAAAGAATCAGCGATATTCCCAAACTTGTTTAAGACTTTTGAGTTAAGCATGTGTCAATGAGATAGAGCATAATCATCTATAGGATAATCACCATAGTTTTATGGACAAGCTAATGTTTATGAAGTTGTTCTGCAGCATTTGGAAACGAGATAAGCTTGACCAAAAGGCTGAAAATGGTAGCAAATGTAAGCTCAGTCTGTTCTCTTTTTGGATTGTAAAGGAAAACTAGTTTAGGTTTTCTTTCAATATTAAAGTATGCACTTTACAACTTCCTTTCGTCCTTGGTAATTTTGTATCCTGCATCTTCATAAACTTAGTACTACAAGTACAAAGTTATTCTGCCTCGCTAAAATGCAGGGACATTTAGGGATAGGAGAAGGTATATCATCAGCCATGTCTTTGATAGGTGTATTGGTGTATCTCCTTCAGTTTCATGAACTTGGTACTAAGAAAATCAGGCTGCCTCAATGCAAAAGGCTGCCAAAATGCCATTTTTCCCTGTGTGTCTGGCATGGGATTCCCATTATATTCATTTGCATGTTTTTTAGGACTAGTCCTTTGATTAAATTCAAAGATAGCAAGCTCAATTAAAGACTATCTAGTTTTCAAGGACACTGAACACATTTTGGTATGAGCAGTCTTTCATAGAACTTTATTTGTTGAGGTATAGAGAATCTGAAATTTTCTAATCAATGTGGGCTGGGATCCTCTTCTATACTGGAATCTAGTGCTGGGTGAATAGAAGCCACAAATAATTAAGGCCTTTTCTTATGATATGCTATATTATCTTGTCTCTAAGAAACACATTCAATATGCTATTAAAATCCTTCAACAATCTGTTGCTTGAGTTTACTTATTTTGCAGGTATCTTTAGGGATTCTAAGGTTTTTGTTAGATCTAAATTTGAAACAAACTGATGCAAAACCGATGTTGATCTACATCTATAGATGACAATGTGCACAATGACAAATGGATTTGGCTTTGCTAAAAAATTGTATTAAATATTGTGTTGCTATGTTTTGACTATCAACATACATAAGACATTCTCAGTCACAGTTTGAGTGCTATGAAGAAATCAGATACCTGTATCTTGCTCTCCTTTAACATTCTCTTCTTTGCTATTTAAATATGTTCCACTGGTACTTTGGCTGGTGCAATTTAAAAATTTCATATGGTAACATGGTGTAATGGTTGCACTTTGCAGTACATTTGTGTAAGCAATATTAATGTGCAAAGGGTGCAAGATCAAAGTCAACTTTGAGATGCAGGCAGTCGAAGCACTGTTTTTTTTTTTTAGTTGTTTAATCTCTTCATTTCAGTGGTGGACAGGAAAACATTGATTCCAAAGTTTTTAGCAGGTGGGAATATTATCATGGAATTTGGGATTCTAGCTCTTAAGAGATTAGAGGAGTAACTATCTTTTATCCTCGTCTCTCTATGGGCAAAAAAAGAAAGAGTTAAAGAGGCCTCAGTTGCCTTGACCAATCACTGCAGACCAATAATTGGCTGTCTATCTCGGCATTCCAACATTCCCACATTCCCACATTCCCACATTGTTTGTTACAATTAGAAGTTGAATGTATAATGCCCTAGAACTAAGAGAAGGTAGTCATTCTTTTGAATAAGGAAATGATGAAGCTAATAGAAAGTACATCATGTATATTCAAACCATTAAATTATTACTTGGGTTCTCATTTTGCCCTTGATGAATTTTGTGTGATCCAAAACTTGGCCATGCCATGGTTATATGGTATTGTTATTTAGGATTCAGGTTGAGTTGTGAGTTATCATTGCTCATTGACCGCATTGTGATAAAACGTGACAAAACATATTTCCAAATTATCTTCTATATTATGGTATTGTTGAGAGATCGTGACAAAACATCAAATTATCTTCTATATTGTATTTCCAAAATTGGTGATGGATTAATGTTCTTGGATGTCAAATAACTATATTAATATGTTTTACCATTTTTTATCTTGATAAAGCCAGGTGATAGGTTCATTTCTTTTTAGATCATGGATTGATGTTCTCATAAGCCCAAAAAACAATGAGCAATGCATAAATACTTGTTGATTCACTAGTTGAAGAGGTTCTTCGTGAGTCTCCTCTACTGTATTCCCTATCTTATACTTGTAAACTTGCTGGAAGAGAACCAACTATTTTTGTACTTACCTTAGGATGAGCACGTGGTTGAGGTAAGAGGGTTGGGAGAAAAGAAAGAACTGTTTGAATGATACTGGAAATACTTTCAGAGCTAGAGAAGAAAATAAAGCCAATACAAGTATGCAATCATCCTTCTACTATTAGGTGGTTGATCTTGCAGGTTTCATCAATTATAATTTTTAGGATTAAGAGTTGATAGAACCTCGGGATATGAATCAGTTGGTAGTCAGCTTGTACTGCTTTTAAAATAATATAGGTTTTATTTGTTGTTCAGCCGAGTCATTTGCATCGTTATGTTCTCAAAGCATAATGACAACAATTCTTATGTTGCTTAGAAGTTAGAACATAAAAATCATAAAAACCTACAAAGTCACTTGCTTATTTTGTTTATTCCAGCTTAACCTTGACTGTCATGCATTGTCAATTCTTGTCACTCTTTGGTTGTGTGCGTATGTGGCTGGGTATATTCCCCAATAGATATTAAGATCATGCTGTTTAATACACCAGACAAAAAGCTTTCTGTGATGCTAATTCTTTTCAGTTAATGTTTTGTCTTCTCTTTTGTGGATATTTTAAAAAACTTTAGTTCACACATGCTAGATATTCTAAATCCAACAGTGCAAAGAATGTTTGCACTTGGCAGCATTCTTTTATCCACTAAGTGGGATAAGGCCTTACGGTTGTGCATTTTTTTTACATCGTTAGGGGAGCATGTGTCATTTCAGATTCTTTCCCTTGTGTCTATTTTTGACATTATAGTATCATTACCATGTTGAAGTTTTCTTATTATAACAACTACTTAAACAACTGTTTTCTTGATTGTGTTCAGCAAGCAGCTCTTGTGCTAAATGCTTCTCGTAGGTTTAGATATACCTTGGATTTGAGGAAGGAGGAAGAAAAGGAGCAAGTAAGGAGGAAGATCCGAGCGCATGCTCAAGTGATAAGGGTATAATTTTTGGTATAAAAGGTGCAACTTTTAGGTACTTCAAAATTTCCAGTCTGCTTATAAATTTGAACTTTTTCAGGCAGCATTCCTTTTTAAAGAGGCAGGGGAGAGGGAGAAACCAGGTTTTTGATATTTTATTGTTTTGCAAATCACTTCAGTCTTGGTTTCATATTTTCTACTATATTTTAAGTTCTACCGTGGTATGTCACCATTGATTTTAAACCATATGCATGACATCCTATGTGCATATTTTTGCTCAAACTTTTTGACACAGGAATTCCTGGAGTCACAAGACTTCCGGCTATTGGTTTTGGAATTGGACAAGAAGATCTTACTAAAATAACCAGGGAGCATGATTTTTCTGCTCTACAAGGATATGGAGGGGCAAGTAACAAGTTATGCTTCAATATTGTATCTATCCTGCCCATTATTTGAATGCATAATGTACTGCTGATTTAGGTTAAAGGACTATCAAGTTTGTTGAAGACCAATTTGGAAAAAGGAATCAGTGGAGATGAAGCTGAACTATTGCGCAGGAGGAACTACTTTGGGTCCAACACTTATCCTCGGAAGAAAGGAAGAAGTTTTTGGGTATATGCTGAACTTATTCAATATCTCAACTGTTGGAGTCAAGTGTCCTGTTGTAAAATTCTGTACGACTTGTGCTTTAGGTTTTCCTATGGGAAGCTTGGCAAGACCTAACCCTTATCATCCTTATGATAGCTGCAGCTTTGTCATTGGTGTTAGGCATAAAGACCGAGGTGAGATTGGCCTTGTAATATTTGAAGTTTATTTAATTTTTACTTAGTTTCAATGGTATTCTAAAGCCTAAGACACCACTATTTCCCGCCAATGTTTTGCCTGGTCTTAGGTCTTTTTAATAGTATCCATAAACATGTCTTGGTTCACATAAAACCAGTTTCTGTGTTTTTTAATTTTAAAGAGCACAAAAATTCTTTTTGTACTAATGTTGCTTGGTCATCACTTGTTTTTGTGCAACATGTCATATCCTAGCAAATTGCAACAGTTTATTCCTTGCACAAGAGATGAAGTTGCTTATGCAAACAATTAACACATAGGTCTTTTGGTGAGAATTATATAATGCATGCTATGCCACATGTAGAGGACGGGCCATGATACAATGGTAAGGTTACTCCCTTGTGAGCTGTGAGAGTTTGAATCATGGAAATAACATTTTTAAATATTTAAGGTAAGACTGCGTACATTGACCCTCTAGACCCTCTAGATCTAGACCCCACATTGGTGGGAGCCTCGTGCATTGCCCTTTTTTTTTGTGCCACATGTCATATGAAAGCAATGTGTCCCATCTGCTGCAACCAAAAACTTCGAAAATACTTGTGTTAGGTTAGTGTCGACAATCTAAATAGCTCATTGCAGTAATCACTTGCAGCAGCCATTTTAGGTTGGTGTGTAACAAATGTTATGATTAGCCAACTTTTGTTACTCAACTGCTACTAATATGGCCATAATCTGGTGATTATGGCCATATTAGCTCAACTTTTGTCACTAGCTCAAAATTTACAAAATGCACTCAGTTTGATACATGATAAATTGTAAAAAATTACAAGTACACTGTGTGACACAACTTTTTTTTTAAATATCCTAGTTATATGCAATGATTTAAAAAGGCGCTCGGGCGATCGGGCAAGGCGAGGCCCGAGCGCCTTGCGTGACCTCCAGGTGGCGCACTTCAAAGAGGCGCCGCTTGGGCATTTGCCCGAGCCCAAGCGTCGGGCGCTTAGGGCGAGCGCCCAGGTTAAATCGGGTGATCGAACCAGAATTTTAGGTCTGGTTCGGTCTCTGGTGATTTAGTTGGTTCGATTGAACCAACTAAATCACCAATAACAGCCTAACCCTCACGACTTCCCCACCCGAACCCTTGCGATTGGCCTCTGCTGTCGTTGCCGCTTATTTGCTCGCCCGGCTCGCTTCTCGCTCGCCATCGCTCGCCGCTTCGCTTCCCGCCGCCATGCTTCGCCGCCGCCATTCGCTCCGCTCGCTCGCTCCACGCCGCTCCGCTCGCTCGCTTCATGTTGCCGCTCGCCGCACCCGCTCCAACTATCGCCGTTGCTTGCGCTCCCACCGCAGTTGCTATCGGCAGACTTCGGTCTTCCTTCTCGATCCTCGCTTTTCCTTACGACACTTTCGCGGTATATTGTTAAGTGTTAAGTATACTATTAACTTGATATATTAACGATATCTTATTATGATATGATATCGTTAATAGTATGCTGTTAACAAAAATTTTTATTTATTAAATTAATAATATATCATTTTGATTTTAATACTATTAATTTTTATTTATTTGAAATTATTGTTAGGTTTCAAGATAAATGATAAGTGTTCAGAGCAACTCAATTGATTCTACGATGACGGATGACATCAAAAAAAGATCCTGCATAGAAGTATAATTATTTAAAGGATCCGAAAGATCCTAATGCAGTGACCTGTATGTTCTGCGACAAGACTACTAAAGGTGGTATTTTTCGTGCAAAACAACATCTAGTAGGAAATTTCAAGAATACAACAGCTTGTAAAAAGTGTCCACTTGAGGTTAAAGAAGAGTTGCTAAGTTATATGAATGAAAAGAAGATACAAAAGAATGAATCTTACGGGAATTTTTCCAGAAGATGATGTTGAACATCTCAGGGACGAAGAAGAAGATTATTCTACGAGTATTAACCCAAGTGGGAAAAAAGTATATGACAAAAAAGAAAAAGAAGTTGTGAGTACTAAGAAGACTAGAAAAGGACCGATGGATCTGTGTATGTTTGAGGATCACGAGCGAAGGGCGTACGTAGACTCAAAATTTAGACAAACAAATATAAGTGATGCTTGTGATAAAGAAATAAGAGGAAGAACAATTCAGTACATTGCTCGCTTCTTCTATCAAGTTGGTCTTCCTCTTAGTACTACTCGTTTAGACAGTTTTAAGGAAATGATTGAAGCTATTGGAAGATATGGTACGAGATTAAAACCTCTAAGTTATTATGAGATGCGAGTTCCATTATTACAAAAAGAGTTGAATTTAACAAATGACTTACTAAAGGGTCATAAAGAATCATGGGCAACATAGGGTTTCTCTATTATGTCAGATGCTTGGACTGATAGGAAACGTAGGAGTATAATTAATTTTATGGTTAATTGTTCTTTAGGGACTATGTTTGTGAAGTCAATAGATGCTTCATCTTTTGTAAAATATGGAGATAAGATATATGATTTACTTGATAAGTTTGTGGAAGAAATTGGAGAATAAAATATCGTTTAAGTCATAACCGACAATGGAAGCAACTATGTATTAGCTGGTAATATTCATCTTTTGAATTTTTTAAAATTTTAATTATTTTATTTTCAATTAAATGTATTAAACTCGTAAGTCTTATCATTTTTATTATCCTTTGTCTCAGGTAAATTACTTGAAGCAAAAAGACATCACTTATATTGGATTCCATGTGCGGCACGTTGTATTGATTTAATGTTGGAGGATATTAGAAAGATCCCAGACATTAAGAAAACTTTAGAAAGGGCAATTTTTATTGTTGGATTTCTTTATAATTATATTGGGGCTTTGAATATGATGAGAGAATTCACAGGCAACAAAGAATTAGTGAGATATGATGTCACCCGATTTGCTACTTCATTCTTGACATTACAGAATGTGCATCGTCAAAAACATAATCTGAGAAATATGTTTACTTCTGAGAAATGAGTGACAAGCAAATGGGCAAAAGAAACAAAAGGCAAGAGAGACTCACGATATCATCTTAATGCCATCCTTTTGGAATCGTGGTTTATATATTAAAGGTAATGGGCCCTCTTGTTCGAGTCCTTGATTGGTGGATAATGAAATTAAGCTGCTGATGAGATATATTTATGAGGCTTTGGATAGAGTAAAGGAGGCGATTAAAGGTCTTTTAATGAAAATGAAGAAAAATATGAAAATTTTTACAATCATTGATGAAAGATGGAATTATCAACCATTACGTCCCTATGCTGATAGGATATTATTTGAACCATGAATTTTTTTATATGATTAAATCTGTTGGGTTTGATGCAGAAGTTTTGGATGCGTTATATCAGTGTGTTACAAGATTAGTTCCAAGTCTTGAGGTGCAAGATAAGATTATTCATGAATTATCTCTGTATAAAAATGCCAAAGGTCTTTTTGGAATTCCAATGGCAGTTCGATCCAGGACAACTACGTCTTTAGGTATTAATAATTTGAGATAATTAATTTCATCGATAGTATGTTATTATGTTATTGCTAATAATAATATAAATTTTGCAGCTGAATGGTTGAGTCTATTTGGAAATTCTATCCCGAACTTATAGTAATTTGCTATCAAAGTACTTAGTTTGACATGTAGTGCTTCGGGTTGTGAGCGAAATTGGAGTGTCTTTGAGCATATAAGAATCAATAAATATTTTTGTTTTAATTAATTAATTTATTTAGGTAGATATATTAATATATTTTTAAATTATATGACATGACAAATTCACTCAAAGAGAAGGAATCGGTTGGAACATTAGCGATTACATGATCTTGTTTACATAAAGTATAATCAAGCTTTGAAGACTCGTCATAATTTACGAAATACAATTGATCCAATCTCATTACAAGATATTAATGATTCAAATGAGTGGTTGGTGGGAGAAATGGGTGTCAACTTGCAAGATGCTGAAGACGAGCTTGTATTTGAAGATGATAGATTGACATGGAGAGATGTGCCGAGTCTTTACAAACAAAATGACATATAAGATGCGCTAAGCGGTGTGAATAAAATATATAATATAATTTAAAAATATAATTATTTAAATAAAAATATATTATTAAATTAAAAAAATTAGTAGTATTAAAATTAATATAATATATTATTAATTTAATAAATAAAAATTTAGTTATTAGTATCATTATGATATATTGTTAACGATATCTGTTAAAAGTATATTGTTAATAAAAGAAATAAAAAAAATCAGTTTTTTAATAAAAAAAATTATTTTTTTAGTTTTTTTAAGACTCGGCGGCGTCAGAGGTTTGGCGGCGTCGCGAAGGCTCAGCGGCGTCCCGAGGCTCGGCGGCGTTGCCAAGCCTCGAGCGGCGTCCTCGAGGCTCGTTTTTAATAGATTTTTTTAACTTTTGGCGGCGTCGCCGAGGCGGCGTCGCCCGTTGACATCTTAGACGCGTTGCGAGGCGGCGCAGCGGCGAGCGGCGGCGGCAGCGGCGGCGATGGAAGCGGCGGCGATGGCAGCGGCGGCAGCGGAAGCGGCGGCGGCGGCGCGGCGGCAGCGGCAGCGAGCGAAGCGGCAGCGGGGCGGCGACCAATCGCGATGGTTCGATCGCCCGGTTTAACCGGCGCTTCGCCGCGCCGCGGCAGGCTCGAGCGGCGCCAGCGGCGCCTCTTTGAGCGCGCCGCGTGAAGTGGCGGCGCTCGGGCCTCGCCTCGCCTCGCCCGAGCGCTTAGGCGAGCGCCCGAGCGCCTTTTTTAATCACTGACATGGAGAGATGTGGCAAGAGCTTCAGGTGCTGGAGAATTACAAACATATACAAGACAGATGATAAAAAAAAAATGAGTGCAAAAGCATCAAGCTCGGCTCCTGCTATTGTTGAAGACATTGAGAATGAAACATATTTTGATGAAGAGGAAGGACACGATGAAGAGGATGAATTCAATGAAGATGATTTGTATGAAAATGACGATGATATTGATTATGATGAATGACTTTGATGTAAAATTTTATTGTTTTGGTTTTTGGGACTTTTTAGTAATGTGACATTGTGAGTTTGTACCTTAGATTTTCTTCATTTAATAGTATATTTTTATTTAAATAATTATATTTTTTAATTATATTTATATATTTTTATATTTTAGTACCTCGTTTCGTTCGGGCTAGCGCTTGGGTGAGCGCCTAGCGCTTTTTAAATCACTGGTTATATGTCTTGAGTCTAATTTAGATTTATCTATAGTCTAATTTGTGTTTACATTTTGAGTTATTCAGTGATTTTCATCATTATATTAGGTGATCTTTAAAGAGTGTTGATATGTTGGGTTTGGGAGGTCTTAGGAATTAGTCTTGTTGGTTTTTTGAACTCAAGACCTTTTCTGTAGCTTTTTTTTTCTCTGTATCTGAACTTATAAAGACTAGAGAGCCCCTCCAGCCAACTCATTAGAGTTTGCCCTCTAGGTAGGTAGAGATATTTAGAATTGAAAAGTTATGATTTGGTCCTAGGTCTCAAATCTCAATCAAATCAATTGACATGGACCACTAATTATCTGTTTGACCAAATGCTGGTATTGAAAGATATAGCTCGATACCATACGATATGTCATATATTATTTTTTGTTATTTTATTTAATGATACTAGGTGGTCTAATTCAGTATACTACTCGTTTATTGGTACTGCACCAGTCCTACTTACTGTACTGGTTCTGTAGTTTGTTCCAACATAGGCTTGCTGGGTAGTTTGTTTCTCCCTAGGGTTATTGTGCACTAAACCTCTCTTGGGCGCCTCTTTGCACATCTCTCTTTTTCGCTTTCTTCTTTTTCTTCTTTCTTTCCTTCTTTCCTTTTTTTTTCTGCTTTCCGGAATGAATACAGCAGAAGATTTTCTTATTTTCTGCCTCTTCTAGTTCTCTATCTGCTGGAA
Source organism: Musa troglodytarum (assembly GCA_023547065.1). Classification (NCBI taxonomy): domain Eukaryota; kingdom Viridiplantae; phylum Streptophyta; class Magnoliopsida; order Zingiberales; family Musaceae; genus Musa; species Musa troglodytarum. The sequence goes on from CP097511.1 coordinate 58,108,768, forward strand.
GCCATGGGAAGCAGCTGAAGGTGCTCTCTTGATCATCATAAGGGCATTTTTTTAGAGATTTAGTTCAGAGCCGACACAGATATGATCTCTCTTGTTCCTATGTCAGTTCTTCAATTACAACATGCTGGAAGCAACAAATTTGCAGCAAAAACTTTCTACTTCCATCAACTTAGCTCTATATCGAGCAATGGTTGAGCTATCCTATATCTTTTAGATATTGTACTCTTAACAAGTTGATTTTACCATCGATGTGTGTACAACGACTATTGGTCCTTTTTCTACGTAAACTGGTGTTAGAGCTAAACCTGGGAGCTGATGATATTTATAGATCGATCCTAATTTTCAGTGGTGGGAATGTCAGTCCAGTCTCATTGAAGGACTTACAGGATTGACAACTATGTTGTGAAATATGTATTGGAAGAATAAGGCTGAGCAAGATGGTGATTGGAACATCCAGAAAATGGTCATGAACTCTAGGAGCCTTTACCATGGGTTTTCTATTGGCCTTTGAAAGAATCCAAAAATGCAAGGACCAAAGTTGTAGAATGCCTGAAAGATGATGAGAATGACAGACAGTGATCTTAATGCAACTGTCTATTTTTACAAGTGACTTCTGAGAAGCCAATAAACAACAGTAAGTTTTATTTCTTTCTTGATCATCCAACGATATAGATAAGGGAATATCTAATGATCTACACCTGAGGGTGGATTAGTCAATTTGCAAATGAGGGTTTGGTGATTTATTTATTTGTACTTGGTCAAATGTGATGACAGCTTGATCATTTGTTAATCATTTCAATGGACACAATTGGAGTAAGACAAATTGTTGGTGTTTTTTTTTGTTTTTTGTTTTTTTAAAAGAAAACTGTTTGATTAGCCTTGAGCCATATTGGCCCTCAAAAAGTGTCTGTTTACAAAAGAGTCAGCATCATTAACCCCCCAGATAAGAGTTGATCTTCGAGTTCTACCTAAATTAGCAAAGATTATGCACCAAAATGATTGCATTTCTATTGACAAAACAAAACTGTGTTACATTGAGTTGTCTGGCCAACTCCAAAATATCTGCTACTAGTGAACTAAAGCTCCATGGGATCATCCCACTCATCCCATTTAACTAGTTTATCACTTCCAAAGCATCAGATTTCACCAAGAAGTTCTGAAGGTATTCCTCCTTGGCACGCTTCAAAGCTTCAAGATTGGCCATGCATTCAGCTTCTTTTATGTTGGTTCCTTCACTTGCCACACATCCTGCAACACAAAAAGCTCTATTTTTGTTTCTAATAATGTATCCTATACCTGCAAGAAAAGACGGGGTAAAATGAAACATCACATTCAATCTTGTAATCTTTCATATCCAGATTCACAGGTTTGCGGTTTTTCTTCCCCCAAAATTCCCCTCAGGTCTATATTGGTTTAGAAAGAAATCATTAGTGATTGCAGCCACCTTACATCACAAAGAGAAAGGCTTGTTTTGTGGGATGCAAATGTTGAAATCGTTACGATGAAGCCAAAGATACCTAAGTGAATTATCAATAAGACTCCTTACTAGAATAAACTACAAATTGTTATAATTTTAAACTAGGTTTGTAATTTCGGTCTATACCGATGTACCGACCAATGGTCAATGCGGTACATACTGAGGTGTATTGACGGTGTGCCCAAAAAAATAAAAAATAGCTAAAAAAAATCTAAAAATAGAAAAAAAGTTATATTAGGTTTCTTAAGTTAGAAATAAATATAAATTTAGTATAATTTTAATGAAAATAATCTAAATTAGGAAAGAATAATGACATCTTTTTCGAGCTTTGAGGAGTAGTTTTATGGTACGTTCGGAACCATTCTTTAATTAATATTGAATTATCTACAAAGAAATAATTTGAATTGTTAGATGTGAGTGGGAATAAGTTTGAGGGAGTTGAAGAAATTGAGAGAGTGATATGAGTTGGAAGAGGGGGGAGGAAAAGGCTTAAAAATCCTTTCCTATGATTCAAACGATCAATTTGACCGTTTGAAATAGGGCGATCTTAGCCCTTGATCGGTAACGGTCGGATAGGTCGATAATGGTCAAATTTCGACTATTACTACCTAGCATAGACCCCATATTGCTCAATACGAGGTCAAGTTATGGTACCACTCGATAGAGGGTGGTTCGCGTATCGGTCCCCTGTCGGACTGGTACCGAGCGATACAGGTCAGTATTGCAAAACCTTGGTTTTAAGTATGATTCGCCTCACTAGTCTGTACTGGTGTATCGATTGATCGTCAGTAATCCATACCAACACATGGTATGGATATGTCAGTAATCCATACGTACCAATCCATACCGACACATGGTATGGTGGGGTGTACTAATAGATCGATATGTATTGCTTGTACGAGTCCCCTATTGGACTAGTGAATTGATATGCACTCCTCATATGGACAGTATGTTGCGGTATGATGAACCTTGGTTTTAAGTTGTATATGATATATCATTATTATCTATGACTTTTCTATTTATTGGTTTTTTCAATTCAATATAATTTTTAGTGGAGTTTAGAGAGTCAAGATCCATTGTTTTTGGGTATTTTTCAGCCAGAAAAGAGTCTTATTATGTTTTTTATTAGAAGTCAGAATTTTTTGGACAAGAAAGATATGAACCTTTTTTAGCTCTGTTTATTTCCTGTTCTCCATAGGAGTTTTAAAGGACTTCAGTAATTGCTTGTATCAAACAAAGGATATGGCTTTATAGATATTTAAACTATTTGGGATTGGAAAGTCACTACTTTTCCCTTTGTTAGTAAGCCTTCTTTTCTTGAGTTTCTCCTTCTCCCTTCCTCTCCTATTTCTTCTCTCTTTCCTTCTTTTTTTACCTTAGAGGGAATGCAACAGAAAATCTATCTTGTTGTTCTCTCTCTTCACTCTCAGCTGGAGTTTCACAGACAACAACCAAGCACAATATCCTGTTCAGAAATGCATACAATAGAACCTATATCTCCATATTCTCTTCCTCTTTTACTTCTTTGTTTTCTGAAAAATCATAGACAACAGTGATATTTCTTATGTTCACCCGCATATTCAATTTCTTTTTAGTCTTAGATCAGATCTAAGTTGATTGTATGTACACCACTTCTTGAGATCAGTCTTGCTGGAAACAATATAGCTATAGCCAAATTATGATGTTTTCTTTGATATAGCAGTATCTTGAGTGCTTAACAGTGACCAGATGAGCTCAGAAATGCCTTGATTCAACTGCAAAGCATCATCTTGCTCTGATTAGTCTACGATGGCTGTGGGGTCATTTTTAATAAATATTCCTGTTAAGTCAAACTAGCAAGGATTAGTACATTTTGGGATGGGACCTGTGCTGGTCCATAGCTGGACCAGCATGGGTCCAGTTCGTTCCAGTGTATTGAGTCTCATCATGCCCGTATGTACCTGAGACAGTTGGGAAGGGAGAGGAGGGGAGCAAGAAGGGGAAGAAGGAAGAGGAAGGAGAAGAAAGGAAGAAAAAGAGGGAGGAGGGGGAGGAGCAGGAGGAGGTGTATCGGCATATGGGTGGCGGCGATAGCATGTGGGCGATGGGCGGCAGTTGGTGGAAGGATCATGACCCCTCTTATCAGAGTTGCATTGCAGCCCTGGGTAGGTAAAAAGAAAAGAAAAATTGTTATACAACAGACTCAGACCGAACCACTTGGTTGGGCTGATTTTGTTAACCGGTTGGTGGTTGGATCAGCAAACACTGGATGAAGTATATCTAACTGGTCAGTTTTGCAGTCCTTGCAAACAAGTATACTTAACAGTTATTCCCCTATGTTAGTATGGGTTGATCAATAGATATATTATTTCCACATGTTTAACTTGGTTGACTTACTTCAGAACAGTTATAATCCCAGATCTAGATTCAGTATAAAAGGCGCCTCACCCCATTTGCATCATCTCTTTGACTTTGGATAAACAGAAATTTCTGTGTCGGTTATTCTTAAGCTATATAAAGCAGTCAGAATGGAGGTGCCAGGAGAGAGATTGGAAAACTAGGAGACTTGGTTTGAAACTGTAAGAGATGGCATGATAAAGGCTTTTATATATAGTGACATTCTTCTTGACAGAGCCAAATTCAGGAAAAAAGGATTTATGTAGACAATGCCAAATAGTTGAGCTTTGGGAATTACAAATACTAGTCGTTGTTATATGCTAATTATTCTTCATTTTGCTTAAACAAGTTTCAGGAGTCTTTGCGATACTCTGCTAATTGCATGTTTGGATTTCCTGGTATATTTTTTCCTATTATATTGTGTTGTGTTATTCTTCCTTCATTCATGCCTGCATTCATTTAAGTTCTTAAGTAAAAAGGTAGGTATTTATTCCTTCAGGGCATTAAAGAAGGATGGTATGATGGCGGAAGCATTGCCTTTGCTGTGATTATTGTCATACTTGTAACAGGTTTGTGATCTTTCATCTATTCTAATTTACCTTGAATGGTTAACACTAGCAAATGGATTGTTGTCCTGTTTGTCTACTTTGTTCATGCCAATTGTAGCTTAGCCACCACAGGTAAGATGTATAATCTGGACATAATACAAAATTGACAAAAGGATTAGGTCATATACTCCGACCCTTGGGTACCTCATGCATGTATAGGTTAATTATTTTAGTTTAGGACTATTTCCTTGTAAGTTTGAACTGCATGGTGTTCCCACTTGTTCTCCTGATGACTTTTTGCTTTCCTTGAAAGTGCATGAAACTGGTGTTGTTGGCTTGAACATTTTGAACCTTCTTGTGAAGGCAACAATTTACTTGTTTTGATTAAACCAAGCTGCTTATCCAATTGAACTAGGCATGAACCTAGACCCATCTTCAATTGGACACTCGCCCAAGGTGCCCGACGCTGGGCTCAAGCGAGACCGCCTAGCTGTGCTTCGTCGAAATGCCTCGTCCAGAGGTTTTGCAAGGTGCTCGGGCCTCGCTTGAGTGCCTAGGCGCGAGCGCCTTTTGAAAACATTGTTGTTGATTGATATGTTGACGTATGTGAGATAACTAGAATTATTTCTTGTAAAAAATCATCATTGTTAGATCATTCGGTCAAAGATTTTAGAATGGGGAAGAAAAGCATATCCATCATTATTTGAGCAAGTGGAATTTATAATCAAATAGTTTTATTTTGTCAGTGAGAAAGACTTGGACTATGTCAGAGACACTCTTTGAAATTCTTTGCTACCTGTGGTTTCATTTTTACTGTAATTGGAACTTGTTAGGAATATGTGATATTGCTTGCGAATTTGTGTTTGAAATCAGAGAGTGCATGACAATGTGTTGCACAAATTTTAGAGGCTTGCATCAGGAGAGGAGCTCAGAGTTTTGTGTTGCGGAAACCAAAATTGAAAAGGCATGCATCAATCAAGAGAGGGCCTCATATGGGGTTCAGGAGGTTATCAATGAAATATGTATGAAGGAATTAGGAAAACATGCTAAGCATCATCTAGTAAATTAAAAATGTTCCTCATCATTGTCAGCATTATTATGGAGTGGTTGCTTGATTTAGTATATAAACTTGTTGCTAATTTGCAGACAATGCTATCTGTTTAGTACAATCCAACTTTGCAAAATGGAAACAGTAAGCTTGTTGGACATCTTCTGGAGTAAATAGTAAAGAACCTACTAACCCATGTAGAAAAAGAAATCTTTTTAACATGGGGCTTTTTGTTAATCTCATTTGGCACATGTTCATGTTTCAAGGATCATCATTGGTTAAGTTGCAAGCATCTTTTAGGAAATTATTGTTTGGATTAAAAAGTTTTAATCTTATGGCTTGTTGTTGTTGTTGTTATTGCTGCTGTTGCTGCCATTATTGTTGCATTAATAGGTCCTCATGCATTCTAAGATCAATTGTCAACTAGGTGTAATGCTTTTGTTCCTCTACAATATCAAAGTTAACTATAACACTATGAAAATGGTCTATCTTATTATGATGTGTTCTTCCTGTTTGAATAGTGTATACACAGGGAACCACTGAATGTCAGAGTACTTGCTGATGTGAAATAGTGGCCTTTGCAATACGATGGGAAGAACATTTAAATTTTTTTTTTTTGAAGAGTTTTGTTCTTTTTAGCTTTGCCTGCTTTTGCAGTCCATAGATATGCAACATGCTTATTTAAAACAAAATTGAGTAGTAAGCATGAAAATTTGTGCAATCGACTTTGACAACATTAACCAGACAGACAAAACAAATAGCACACGTTTACAAGGATGAGCTTTCCTTTTCTATTGTTCTGTGAGTTTAATATCATGTGTAGCTGAGACTTCTGAGTACACTATTGAATTTTTCAGAGAATGGGTTCTAGAAATGATTTGTTATTGCCTTATACAGCACTTTCGCTTCTAATTGCAGCAACTAAGGTTTTTGCTACTTTAAGAAAATTAAATATGTTGCCAAGTTGCTATCTTAGGCTACATGATTCCCTCTCAACATGTGTTTTATGGTTTTAACTTTTAAGTTTATTTGCTTCTCTTCACAAGACCAATTTATTGTCTGAAGCAAGGTTAACTTATGCTGGGAGGCATATATCAAAGACTCGATGTTCCATTTCATTCTGGTGTTTTGAAAATAAGGATGGTTTTTTATATGCTTGGCATACATTAGTTCTTGTTCATAATGCTTGAGATTTGTGTCTCAATATTTTTCTTTACTGGATTTCTTATCTCATGCTAGCTGTCAGTGATTATAGACAGTCACTACAATTCCAAAATTTGAATGAGGAAAAGTGGAACATACATTTGGAGGTGGGTTTCACTGCACTTGAATATTTATTTGGTTTTTTCTTTAATTTTTTGTATTTTTTTTTCACAAGCTGTATAATATCCAGGTAATTAGAGGTGGCAGGAGAGTTGAAGTCTCAATTTTTGATCTTGTAGTTGGTGACATTGTTCTCCTCAAGATTGGCGATCTGGTAAGAATGCAGCAATTAATCTTTGCTTCCGGGATTCCATGTATGTTCACTTTTTGAGATATTCTTAAACGTCTTCTAGGTTCCTGCTGAAGGAATTTTTATAAGTGGTCATTCTCTTGCAATAGACGAGTCAAGCATGACAGGGGAGAGCAAAGTTGTAAGTTCTACTTTCTCTTTTCTTTTTGTTATATGCGTATTCTGTTCCGTTAGAACCCAAAATCCCTTGTTTCATATTCTTAATTCCACAGAAGGATCTAGAGATAGCTCACTATCTTGGAACTTTATATAAGGATCCTTTCTTTTAATTTCTAAACAGATATGTGAACATAAATTTGAATGTTCTTTTATTTTCTTTCAAATTTGAATGCATTTGTGAAAGAATATGTTTGCATCGTATTGACTCATAAAGGCACATGTATGTTTCGTTATTTTGCATGTGCTTCTGATGTGTACAAATTTTATTGTTCACATATCCTTTTGTACTTTGGTGTTTGTGGGATAATTTGGACCTTTGCCAGAAATGGTAAAGGGGTTATTTGGACCTTTGCTAGAAATGGTAAAGGGTGTATGCTTATAGCCTGCGATGCTCTGCCAGCCCCCTCTGGTTTCATCCAGACGTGGATGGATGACATTCTTAGATGTGGGAGATTCTGTTTGGGATCCCACTTTACCTTCTATGTGTTTAATATGATATCCAAAGCTTTGGTTATGAGTTTCTATGTGATGCGGGAGCATCCGAGACTACTGATCAATCCTTAAGTCCTGAGCTGATTCCTTCGGCAAAACAAACACTATCGGTACTTATTCATGCCAAAACTAACTTTGGTTACAACTTACTTCGATAGGATAAGGAATGATGATACCAATATCAAAATCCTGAGTTGATTCCTTCGGCAAAACAAACACTATCGGTACTTTTTCATGCCAAAACTAACTTCGGTTACAACTTACTTCGATGGGATAAGGAATGATGATACCAATATCAAAATTCGTTCTTTGATTGATGCTATATCAAAGAGGAGTTATTCAGATAAGTTCCAAAGTGATTTAATGCTCTGAAGTGGATATTTGTCGGTTATTGTTGGTGGACGAATTTTGAAGATCAAGAGTTAAGGCTCCTAGTCCCCATGTCATTTATCGCATCCCCTAGTTCCTAGACCTTTAATGCTATTTCAGTCTTGTTAGTCTTTAATGTTTGGGTAGTTCCCATGTTGTTTTCTGAGTCTCATATCTATATAATGAGACATATTCTCATTTGTAAGGAGGCGGTTGAATGAATGAAAATTCCTCTTGTGAGTTGAATTTTATCTCGATTCTTTATCCAACATCGTTGGTGGTGAATCAAACAGTTCTTTATCCTTGGTCGGCGGAATTTCCTTTAAGCCTTGGTGGTGAACAGCAATTATCTCGGTTTTTTTTCCTTGGCTGGTGGCTTGTGCCTCTAGACTTAGGTGATAAACCTTCCATATCCTGGAGTTATTTACATCCCCACAAACATAGTGCCTCGTCCACTTCCTCCTAGAATCGCTCACTCCACAGAACTCATTTGTGGAAACTCAAAACACGAAAGTTGTAGATCTACGAGTCCTTGATCGGTGGCTTTTGGAATCGGGTCAATCCGACCTGTATTGAGGAAGTTACGCCCATTTTTCCGAAATCGCGCAGTCCTGAAATTTTCTGTTCGGAGTCACTCGCCCACGCACGCATCACTATGTGTGCTTTGGATAAGAATGAAATGAATGCAATGTCATACGATATTTGAGCTTCTGTTTCTTATTTGTTATATTGATATGCTCTGAAACATTTTATATGTCATTGATATGCTTCGAAATGTTTCATATACCGTTGATATGCTTTGAAATATTTCATACGCTATTGATATGTTCCGAAATGTTTCATATGCCCTTGATATGCATTGATATGCTTCGAAACATTTTAAACGCTATTGATATGCTCCGAAATATCCTATGCGTCATTGATATGCTCCGAAATACTTCTTACATCATTGATATGCTCCAGTTACTCTTTATTCCATTTGCTATGAACCAAATATGTTTCGAATAAAATGACATTTGTGATTCTGTATCTAATGAGCTGATACATAGTATCTAGTAAGATATACCTAAATCAAACTTTTTCTTGCCCTCCTAATGTGACCTACAAAATAATTGTCTCATTTTACTTTTTAAACTATTTTATTATGTAACAAATAGTGACATCATAAAATGTTCTACATTAAATTCTGTTGGTATTAAATAAATTTTCCTCTTATTAGCATGATGGAACTTATGGTGCCTTGCAGGTTCACAAAGATCAGAAGGCACCATTTTTGATGGCTGGATGCAAGGTTGCTGATGGTTATGGCAATATGTTGGTAAAAGTTTCATGTTTAAAGTCCTTTATTTTGTTTGTGAACTTATATTTCTAGTGTATGTCGACTTGTGCTTTTGGGAGAATATTTTTAAAAGAGAGGAGACCAAGTTTGTTTTGGATTGTAAAGCAGTTTATTTTTGTGTGGTGGCATTCCTTTTGAAACCCTATTTCTTTGAGAGATCTGGAATAATATGTCTCTAATTATTGATTTTTGGTAAAAGTGTTGTCTACTTGATTAAATTCATGGTCGTAGGAGCAGAATTTTAATCTAGAAGTTCCACCTTGTAGGAGAGAATGGTGGGAAGTAGAATTTAGCCCGTAATGTGACAGATCTTTATTATGAATAATTTACTCAGGTCTATCTGGATCATAAACTATAGTGGAATTATATGGTAATCTGAAGCAGAGCTTCTGTTAAAGTGTTTCTTCTTTGGATATGAGGTACGGTCCAGTGAGTTTGTTTGTAATGTGGAAATCATGGTGCATTGAGGGTGGTGAATCTATAATCATTGACAAGCCTGTACACATTACCTTGCTGTCACCTCGTTCTCATTCTATAGCTATAACAGGTTCAATCATGATAGAAACTTAAAACTGAAAAATATCCAAAGAATGAACTTCAGAAACCTGCTCAAACACTTCCTGATTATGGTAAACTGATCTGAGTTTTAAGTGGCTTCCTGGTCTCTCAAATGCAGTCTTGGTTGAGACATCGGTTAATGCAAATGCCATTATATTTATATATACTAGAGTCAAATTAATAAGGATTTCGTACAAAATGATGTGTGCAAGGAACATATCTACCTTGTAATGACCTCAGCATGCTTATGTATATTGATTCTAGGCTTGGCCCAAATGCTAATTTGTTTGTTTTTTGCAACTCAATTATGTAGAGCTTTAGATTTTGCATATGGGTAATGCTGGCAAAGTCTAGGCCAGCTGCACACTTTTGAGATGTCTCATGGCTGCAGCATGGGCTTGTTATTGCAACAGTTTATTTAAGTTTAGGTCAAAGAATTTAAATGGACCACAATAAAAGTCATTTGAAGAAAATTCAACATGTTCCCAGTTCTGGGCCTCTTAGTATGCCAGACTTATTGTGCAAGTCAGGGCAATTAATTTAAAACCTATTTTGTTGTAACAGATCAAAATCTTGATGTCTAGCTGATTTAATAGGTAATTCTTGCCCTTATAGGCAAATGTTTTCTCCAAGTTCTCTAGAATTATCAAGTACAGAAGTTCTTTAAAATTTGTATGCCATGCTTGATTATATTTTCAACTGTGGTGAATATCTTGAAGCAGCTGGTAATTATTTGTATGCATCGTGTTGCTTATTTATATTATATTCAGGTTTCTGCAGTTGGAATAAATACTGAATGGGGCCTGTTAATGGCTAGTATCTCAGAGGATAATGGTGAAGAAACTCCTCTGCAGGTTTGGTTCCTTATGCAAGATATGTATGACTACTATCAGTAATGAAGCCCATCTCATCAGAATCATGTTCTGTGACTCAGCATTGGCTATTCTTGAATAGGTGCGCTTGAATGGGCTTGCTACTTTCATTGGTATAGCAGGGTTGACTGTTGCTGTTGTTGTTCTTGTAGTCCTTTTGGTCAGGTAAGTGACAACTCTCTTTTGCCCTTCTAACACATTTAATTACGTAATCACCATGAAGATCATTATGACTTCTCAGATATTTCACTGGACATACCAAGAATCCTGATGGATCTGCACAATTTATAAAGGGACAGACCAGTGCAAAAGCTGCAGTAAATGGAGCCATTAAGATCTTGACAGTTGCAGTATGTATTTATTTCTATGAACTTATACTAGTCTCCTAACTTTGCTGCTTATCTCTGTTTACATGGTCTGAGTCATTGACGACTATGAAACTTGAGTAGGTAACTATTGTGGTTGTGGCAGTACCCGAAGGACTTCCATTGGCTGTTACTCTGACGTAAGTGCATAAATCTTCTCTAATAAGCTAGAGAAGCTAGCTTCACCTATTTTATTGTCCAGATTTACCTTATTTCCTTTATTTTGATCAGCCTAGCATATTCAATGCGGAAGATGATGGCTGACAAGGCTCTGGCAAGTGTTTACTCGTGTTGTGATGTTGTTTTTTGACATGCATAATTAAATTGTTCTAAGGTGATTGTATTGCAGGTGCGGAGGCTTTCTGCATGTGAAACTATGGGGTCAGCTACAACAATTTGCAGTGATAAGACTGGAACATTGACCCTGAATCAGGTTGGCTAATTGTTTCGGTGATGCTTTCTTGGTGTTTGTTGTTGCCAGTGACTACATTGGTTTGGTTTTTAATAACCGCGGGGAGAATCCTTAGTAGTAGTATTTGACCTTTTTCTTGAAAAAATATAGATTTTATATGTTTCTTCTTGTTCTCTAAAAATAGTTAACCATATAGATGACTGTTGTGGAAGCATATATTGGTGGAAAAAAGATAGACCCTCCTGACAATGTGCGGTTGATATCTTCTTCTGTATCTTCTCTTCTATATGAAGGAATTGCTCAGAATACAACAGGCGGTGTGTTTAAGCCAGAGGTAATCTCTCCCCCTCCCTTTTACTGGTGGACATTATTTCCTGTTATGTGTCCAGATCCATCTGATGCTGTTAGTCTCCTGACCTATTTGTAACATATTGGCTAGCAAACTGATAAAACAATATAACTATATGAAAAAAATGCAGAGAAGTCATGGAGAACAAAGTTGAGAAAGGAGAAAGTAGATAGTTGACTTAGGATGACTACTTTGCCTAATTTGAATAACCAAGACGATTTGCATTCTCCTTCTGGAAACCCTTGAATCCTTTATTTTTTATTTTTCAAGTATATAAACTAAAAAAAATATTCATTCTGTTTCCTCTTTTCTTAACAATACTGAATAGGACAAAATATGGAAGAAACCAAGGTTTGCAATTTTGCTCCATACTCGATATGAAACATACCTACGCATGCCGATGGTACGCTAGGGCATACCGGGCGGTATGCCTTAAATAGCTGAAGTAGTATTTGTGAGTTGGTAGGCGTACCGAGCAGTATGCATACCAACTCACAGAGCTCATAGTATTTGTGTGGGGAGAGCAGAGAGGTCCGCAACTCCGATAGCATCTGCACCGAGTACCTAAGTGCATCTTTCAAGTCATTGGAATCCTAACACAGGATAGGAGAATGGTGTTAGATGAGAAGCAGAACAATGTTGGACGAATGGTGAAGGGAAGACCAGTAAATACAACATTGCTGCTATATTTTCTATTTTTAGGGTACTTGTGATGCTACAAAATTCTGTTAAATTGGCAATTTTCATCGTCAAGATTTCTCTGTGTAGGACTAACCCTCCTGTCATGCTATGACAATGATCATACTTTAATTATTTTAATTCATGTTTGATTTTGTGACCAAAATCGTATCCATTTGGACAGAGTGGTGCTCTTGAGCTTAGTGGCTCACCTACTGAAAAGGCAATTCTTCATTGGGGAGTTAAGGTATCCTATGTTGCTGTTGGTGTTCCCTTTCACCAATTTGTTTATCCAAACTTGCTGATCGTGACCAGCGATGTTCTACAGCTCGGAATGGAGTTTGATTATGCAAAATCAAAATCTTCAATTATTTATGTTTTCCCTTTCAACTCTGAGAAGAAACGAGGAGGTGTTGCAGTACATCTGGTAATAATATCTCACAATCTTATTAAACAATTGTCTTTGCTAATGAATATAATGAACGTGTAATGTTTAATTCACGAACAATTTGTAATATTTTTCTTGAAATGTGTTCTGTTATCAGATGGATTAGGTGTTCATTTTGCCTCCTGATGTGTATTTTTAAATTTTATACTGGTAACAAAATTAAGGATAAATAATTGTAGACATTGACTCTAAATGTTTAAGTTGCAATCTGTTCATTGTCAGGTGCTGACATTTGCTTCTGTTCAGTTTGGTAATTTTCTCCTTGGCATGAATTGCTTTTAACTACTGTTATTACAGCTAAACAGACTCATTCTTCGGTGGATGATGCTTATACTGAGTACAAAGTGAAACTAACTTACTAACTGTTTCAGTTGTTATGGCATTTCAACATTATAATGTATTTGGTTAGCTTGTCTTGCAATATGTTATACATATCCTCTGAACTTATTTTCCTTTTGTTTTCAATTTGAATTCTGTTGTCATACTTTAGTTATAGTGATTCATCCTTGTGATCACAGTCAGGTTCTGAAGTTCATGTGCACTGGAAAGGTGCTGCTGAGATTGTCCTTGCTTCATGTATAGGTTGGCTTGATATTGATGGTGCTATGCAGCCAATGACTGCAGATAAGGCAAAGATCTTTTCATTGTTCACTTTCTCTTCACTGAATTGCAAATTTTGATTCATCTTGTTTTGGCAGGTTAACGAATTTAAGAAGTATATTGAAGATATGGCATCAGCTAGCCTTCGCTGCATTGCTTTTGCATATAGACATTTTAATCTGGAAAATATTCCAAATGGAGAGCAGAGGAATGACTGGCTATTGCCTGAGGATGATCTAATTCTTCTTGCTATTGTGGGGATGAAAGTAGGTCCTAAAGATTGCACTTGCAATTATCTAAATGCTATCATTGTTTCCTATAGTTAATATTTCAATTTACATGTGCTTATATAGTCCTTCCTGACCATGGCCAAAACTGCTGGTAGCGTTGGCAAGTGGCACTGAAGGACAATATGTACTACAAGTGCTCTACTGTTGCCAACCATTGTATATGGCTTGGCATGACATGTGCACTTGTAATATGTCTATTGCTTGTCAGTAGGTATTGGTGTCATAGTGGTTGATCTTTGGTTGTAACTTTTCTGAAGTTGTACTTGTTATTTCTTTGGGAGGAGAAATTTGATTCTTACTTTGTTGAGTAAAAATTGGAGTTACCGAATAATCTTGATGTAAAGTTTGTATCCAATCCTAAAAATATACGTACAGATGAGGACTAAGACTTCGGGTGAATCTAAAGTTAATTGAAGTTGCTATGTTAGAAGTTGTTTTGTCCAGGATCATGTATTCCTATGTGAATCAGAAAGCAATCAGAAGTTGCAAGTTAGAAGTTGTTTGTACTTCATGATGAATGCCATCACTTGAAATCTGATGTATTTCAAGTCATGATCTGTCTTGGAAGTCACAATAATTGCAGGCACCTACCATGTCTTTACTTTTTTAAATTCAAACAGCTTATTTTAGATTTTTATGACTCAGGATCCTTGTCGCCCTGGAGTTAAAGAAGCTGTAGACTTATGCACTCATGCAGGTGTGAAGGTATCTCTTTAATTTGTGCAAAAAATGAACTGTTATAATGTATTTCTACATCATCATGCCCTTGGAAACTGATGTGACCTTGAATCACAATGTCGAGGTCATGCTGGTTGATATGAGCTTTCTTTTACCATTTGCAACTTTTTATTGTAAAATTGGCAGTGTAACTTTGACCTTGAATGGATTGCAATGTGAAATCATAGTTGCAAATCTAGATTTGGATAATCATCTGAACATCACTCATAGAGAACCATCATTTATGGGATGGTTACTTTAATTTGAACGTCTCATTGGTAATACATTTGGATCCATTTCCTTCATTTAATCAGTCAGGAAGAATGTGGTTTCAGACATGCTGTAACGTGTTCTGAGCCTCTTTTATTCTTGATCAAGTAGGTTCGCATGGTCACTGGAGACAATCTTCGGACAGCTAAAGCCATAGCATTAGAGTGTGGGATACTAGAGGATGCTGTTGCTCCTGAACCAATTCTAATTGAGGGAAGAACATTCCGTGCGAAGACTACTGCAGAAAGAGAAGAAATTGCTGAGAAGATAACAGTAAGACAACAGTTATCCCACCACTTGAAGTTCTCTTAGACATTGTTACACTAAATTACAAATGTCATATGAGTCTTAAGATGTAATACTAGATGCTTTATGGAGTACAACATACCTTTTATATTTCAACTAAATGAGTTCCAATAATGTCAAACATGTGTTTCCTTAAATTGCTTTACAGCCTTTTGCTCTTTCCTGAATCTAAAACTTTTTTGTTTTGTTCTTGTTTCCTTCTTTTTCTTTCTTTCTGTTACTTTTGGTGGGATTGAGTGGAAGGACAGGGGGCTAGGAAGCCGAGGCTCTATTTTATCAGTGATCTTAATTGTGCTATTTTATAGTGTTAAAAATTATGTTGGATACTTAATTGCATGTTTGATGCTAATGAAGTTCTTTGATTCTTTAACTATGCTTCAATAATGACAATTGAGTTGGACTTTGGTGTTGACATTTAATTTTGCAACAAAACTTATATAACTACTGAAAAATTATTACTCTTCTATTTGTCCCCATATCATTTGTTTATCTTGCGTGAAACACCCATTATAACTTTGCTCTGGATTCATTTGTCCATATTTGTAAAATACTATTTTTTTCTCATTATTAAAATAAGGGTGATACAATTAAGTTACATCCCATAAAGCATATTAATTTTTTCTTAATTACTTCTTCAAGGAAGATATATTTTGATTTTTTTTGGATAAATAATATTAATTGTTGTTAAAATATTTTATTGACACGCCTGATTTGTAGGTTATTCAACCATGATAAAGCTTCTTTGTAAAGATGAAATCTCTAATCAAATCCAAAATTTATTACCTTTTTTCCTTGAAATCTCCAATTAAGCTTAAATTTTGTCGCCATTTTATTTGGCTTCCATTTTTGTTCTATTAGGGTAATTCAAGGGTTTAAATAGGTGCTTGAGTGAGGCGAGGCAAGGCCTAAGCACCTCAAGCCTCGACCAAGCTGTCACCGATTTAGCATGAATTGCTTAAGTCGTGAGGCATCCTTGCGGTATAGTCATAGACTTAATTGGAGTTGCTTAAGTTGTGAAGCATCCGTGCGCCAACTTCTCGGACTTAGTTGGGATTGCCTAAGTCATCAGGTACCCTTGCGATATATGCATTCGCAAAGGGTCAACCTAGTTGTAATCTCATATAGGTCCCGAAGGAACTATAAAATAGCAAGTTAATTAGTTTGAAAACGAGCAGTAGACAAGTCTCGACGTCTCATGAAGAAGGAAACTTTATAAGCAATTCAACGAGCACTTTGAGTGCAAGAGAGAAAAGAGAGGAAGGAGAAAACAAGAATCTTAGAAGGCAAAACGAATAGTTGCAAGTCCACAAATAACTACTCACTGGGTGTCGGGTGTGAAGGCAAGCTCCTGTCAAGTTAACGTGTGAACTTGTGAAGATTGTTCAATGCCCGATGCTACCTTGAAGCCCCATCACCCCTAGTGCTACCCAAGGGGTTCCAGGGTGTTGAGATAGCTTACGATTCACGTGTGGCTGTGGCATGCAGAAAACAGGCCATGACACGTGAAAACGGAGCCTTTTTAGGATAGTTTTGCTCGGTACGGTGAGCTGTCGCACTACAGCATTGCAAACTGTTCGAGTTTACATTTTTACAAGCAAAAATATACAAAACCAAGACAAAACATGCTACCAAGCATTTGTACAAGTATGCAAAAACGATGAACGATTCGTTGAACGAAGTTATTGCCGGTGCACGACGATCGTTCGTGACAAGGCGGTACTGAAGCACCACCTAGGCGGTCGTTGAACTCTAACGCCAGGTGCCTCGGGCGAGTGCTTAGTTGAAACGAAGCAACCAAACCAGTAGCTTAGTTGGTTCGATTGAACTAACTAAGCTACAGAATGTCACTAGACTTGCACACGCAAACCCCCTCGGGGAGTCGTAAACCCTACTTCATGCACAGCCGTTGCCTCCATTGTTACTGCTTCCTCTATCGTTGCCTAAGCTGTCAACGCTTCCTTTGCTGCCAACGGATAGGTTCAAAGGTCTAGTTTTTGTGCGCAATTCCCTTCGTTATCGCTACTTCCATGTACAACTTCTTCCACCATCGAGGGAGAGGACTAAAGCTTCCTCTACCATTGATGGGCACATCTAAAGTTTCCTCTGTCCATGACATCATCATCTGCGGCTTTCGTCATGGCCGTTGTCGCTGTTCGAAGCTTTCTTCGTCATTGCTGCTATCGTCTGTAGGTTTCTCTGCTGTTGCCATCGTTATCCAAAAGTTCCTCCGTCACCACCGCCCTCTTATTCTCCATTTTCTATCGTCGGTGACTCTTATCCCCTCTAACTACTGTTAACAATAGATTAAATACTTTTAACAGTAAATTATTAACTACTATTATCATATAATAGTCCCTATTTAAATTTTAATACTGCTAATCTCTATTTATTTAGAATTGTTATTAGA
Source organism: Musa troglodytarum (assembly GCA_023547065.1). Classification (NCBI taxonomy): domain Eukaryota; kingdom Viridiplantae; phylum Streptophyta; class Magnoliopsida; order Zingiberales; family Musaceae; genus Musa; species Musa troglodytarum. The sequence continues at coordinate 58,126,361 of CP097511.1, forward strand.
GTTTCAGGATTAATGATAAGTGTACAAGGCTATTCAAAAGATTCATCAAAAAAATTCAAGAAAGGATCCTATTTGAAAATACAATTATCGAAAGGATCCTTTCAATTTGATGTTGTATTTTTATTTATATAATCATATTTATCAGTTGTATTATATATTTTTATATTTTAAAATTTTAATACTGCTAATCTCTATTTATTTAGAATTGTTATTAGAGTTTCAGGATTAATGATAAGTGTACAAGGCTATTCAAAAGATTCATCAAAAAAATTCAAGAAAGGATCCTATTTGAAAATACAATTATCTAAAGGATCCTTTCAATTTGATGTTGTATTTTTATTTATATAATCATGTTTATCAGTTGTATTATATATTTTAATATTTTAATATTTTAATATTTTAGAGCTTCTCGTTTCGCTCGGTTGGGCACCTAAGCAAGCGCCTACCACCTTGGGCATTTTGGGACCTTGGCGCCTTTTGGCGTCTAGTGCTTTTAAATCATTGGGGTAATTAATATCCAAATAATTGGGATTTTATGGCTTCTTGTTGTCTGATAACTAATGCTGGATTATAATGGATGTTACCATATAACAACTTATGATATGTACAAACGATATTCTAAACTAATAAAATATATTCATTAGAAACATAAAAAAAAGGATCATGCAGCACATCCTGTGTTTGGAAAAATAATTTCTTGTTAACTTGCCTCCAAATGTCTTCGAAAACTCTAAGAGAGTGTCACTTAACCAAAGCCTTATATTCATGTATAGGTGATGGGAAGGTCATCCCCAAATGATAAGCTGCTGCTTGTGCAAGCATTGAGGAGAAGAGGTCATGTGGTTGCTGTGACAGGAGATGGCACCAATGATGCCCCTGCATTACATGAGGTGTGCAATATCCTCTCTGGTTCTGAAGTTATGATTTAGAGGAATCAATTACTCAACTGTACATTTGGTTTCAGGCTGATATTGGGCTTGCAATGGGCATTCAGGGAACAGAAGTAGCTAAAGAAAGCTCTGACATCATTATATTAGATGATGATTTTGCATCAGTTGTAAAGGTATATCTTCCTTTTAAGGTGATATCTGAACTAGAGCTGCCAAATTTATAATGAGATATTCACTTCTTTTGTTGTTGTTAGGTCGTCCGGTGGGGTCGTTCTGTGTATGCAAATATTCAGAAATTTATACAATTTCAGCTCACTGTCAATGTTGCTGCACTTGTGATTAATGTTGTTGCTGCTTTTTCCTCAGGCGAAGTTCCTTTAAATACTGTTCAGGTTATATATATATTCCTTCCATGCTCAACTCAATGTCTACAAAAAACAATGATAGCTGAAATCACATGCAGCAATTATGCTTTTAAATGTGCGTGTCAAATTGTTAGATTATTTTAAACTTAGGAGAGAGACAATACAAGGTTGTACAATCCAGGCTATGAAAACTGGCTACTACAATACCATGCTATGATACCTGTCTACTACGATATTAAAAATAAAATTTCTATTACATTCCTTCGGTCGCAAGTGTTCCTTCCTGTTTCGTCATTCTGAATTGTTTAATTGCCTTCACAGCTTCTGTGGGTCAATCTTATCATGGATACACTTGGAGCACTTGCACTAGCAACTGAACCACCGACTGACCACCTTATGGACAGGTCCCCTGTTGGGCGGAGGTTAGAAATGCTTTAGAAGTAGTGCCATTCTTTTTTTAGCTTGAGAAAATGTCATTTTCTAACCAAGTTTCTTTTTGTTTTCAACTCTTTTGACTCATGTAGTTGCAATAATTCTGGTTGCCTTACATTTGTTTATGAGAGAAATGCAATTGGCTAGGAACATTTTAATTCAAAATTCTGCCTATAAGGAAATTAGAAGCTGCAGTTATCATGATTATCAGATACAGGATTTGTTTAATTCTGCATACATGTAGTCTGGCTGTCAAATGGAAAAATTGAATAACATGATTGAATGTGCAGTCAGTTAGGGGACATTTACATGGCTTCCTGGAACCTGTTCTAGAATTTTATTTTGGGAGCAGCTTTTTTACATCTCTCATGCTTTCAAATCCAAAATTTCATGGTTTGTGAGGATATACTGTTAAACTTGGACAATATCATACAGCAAGAAATTATGTAACTTAACGACTGGCAGGAGTAACCCATGATAGGACCCTACCAGTTGAAATGATTTTGCCACCAGCCTGTTTGGCCATAGCTGGTATAATAACTCAGACTTGACAAGTGATGGGCATAATTTACTTGGCTATCCTGGGATAGGCAGAATGAACAGTTTATATTCCTAACATCCATTGCACCAAGGAAGATATCATTTGAGATGTCTGTGAAAATATACTTTATTTCTCATTTTGTATGCATGTTGGTGATGCTATCTAACAAGGACTTTCCTTCTCATAATTTGCCATTATACTTCATCTTATTAATTTATTGCAAAAGATGTTGACTTACTCTCCTCCAAGAGTTCACTTTGTTGCAGAGAATCTGATCTCCTCTATGAGTTATGTGCTCTTTTAGGATAATGAAATATGTATATAGATATCCGATTGGTTAATATATTATTACACAAATGATAGGTCTTAGTTTTAAGCGCACATGTGAGCATCATATGCACCATTTAATATAATGGATTTTTTTCCTAACTTTTTTTTTTAAATGTATGTAGACCTGCTCAGACCATCCAGTAGCTATTTTATGCCTAGTTATTTAATGCTTCGTGGATTAGTTTCACCAAATTTACCTCTCCAGAGATTTGTCTGAATATTGGTTGTTGTTTATTATTCATTAGCTTCAGTGTTACTGCTTTTTGTTGCTAAAAGTGTTTACTGCATCATAAACTATGGGCCTTAAGTAGTACTTCTGCATACAAGTGGTTATGACTATGGGCCTTAAGTAGTTCTGTATAATTGCTAAAAGTGTTTTCATGCTTCTAAATCCATTGCATCCACTGTTGTGGTCTATATGCTTATTTATCTTTATTTCTTGCATCATACATATTCTTTACATCTTTAATAGCCATAATTCTGAAGCCTCTTGAAATCTCAAGCCTTTCCTTGATCATCAAGCTTTTTTATCTTTTGCATCATTAAGTCACATAGGCCATCAAGGTGCTTTCTTGTTTTTTTCATTCTGCAATCATTAAGCTTTTCTGTGTCGTGATTGATGACTGCTGATGAGTTTCCTGTATTACATTATAGGGAACCTCTTATTACAAATATTATGTGGAGGAATCTTATGGTTCAGGTTTGTTCAGTTCAATTCCTGCTGTATCATTGACTTGGGAGAAAGTTTTATTGCACACCATGTGGTTTTGCAAAGATTATATTTGAACTCTCTTTCATTACAAAGGGAGAGTTTGTTGTGGTTTTTTGCATAAACATTGGGTGCCAAAGAAGTAAAACCTGGTTGTCTGACTAATTGCAGGCTTTATATCAAATCACAATCCTCCTTGTACTAAACTTCGGTGGTAGAAGTATCTTGCATTTGAAGAATGATACTCGGGCACACGCCGACAAAGTCAAAAATACCTTTATATTCAATACCTTTGTCCTTTGTCAAGTAAGCACATATCAGTTCTTGCAGCGGTAGCATTCAATATCTGTTGGTCATATTGGTCTTCTAATTCGTTTGATGAGTGAAAAATGCAGATATTCAATGAGTTGAATGCTCGAAAACCAGATGAAATTAATGTCTTTAGTGGAGTCGCCAGAAATCACCTCTTTATGGGGATAGTTGGTGTAACTGCTCTTCTTCAGGTGAGTGAAGTGTTCATTTTGATTCAACTTGGATTTTTCTAATTCTTGAACTAATTTGCTGAATAATAATAACTATTATTCAGCAACTTCATCTCTTTCTTACTCTCTTCTCCACTTGAGCACCTCTTCACCATATTGATGGGCTTCTTTCATGCCCAGAAAACGAGAACCAAAATAAAACTGTTTTTTCACTTCCATTGGAAAATTTAAAAACACTTTTGGTTTGGTTGTTATTCCAAGCAGAAAATAGTCTTGTTGTCTCTGTTCCAATGTGCTGCTTTTTCTTCTCTCTAGGTGTTGATTATCGAGTTTCTTGGGAAGTTTGCTTCGACTGTCAGGCTTAACTGGAAGCTGTGGTTGGTTTCAGTTGCCATTGGTATAACAAGGTAAGCAATCTAAGGCTTAACCACCCACAAGTTACGGAGTCCTACAAATATCAAAACTCATATTGCTCTTTTGTGTTTTGGCTCTCGCCCCCCTTGGGCAGTTGGCCGCTGGCAATTATTGGGAAGCTACTCCCGGTACCCAGAACTCCGCTTGCAGAGTATTTTAGAAGGTGCTCCTCGGGCAGGAGACAGGAAGGTACAGGTCATAGTTGTTGACTACGTGATGTTTATGGGTGCTGATGCATTCTGTTTAGCAGATGATGGGACGGCACAGGAGAGCTCCACTGCTCATCCATAATAATGCTCGGAGATGGGTGGGTGTGATTACGGGCCCCTCTGGTTTCCGAACACGACCGACTGCCACATACTCTTCGAACTCTGCTGCGGACAGCTTTATCTTGGGGAGGAGGAAAGAAAAACATATACTCTGCTGTGAATGCAATTTTCTTTCAACAAAAAGATCGAATCCACGTTTATTCTGTGGTAAATTTCTTTCCTGGTTTGTGTAGCACAGCCTGAGATCCAAAATCAGTTAATCAGATATTTTTGTTTTTAGAATTGCACGACAAAATAATACAAGGGACGAAAAATAGGGTAGAAAAACCCGTCCGTGTAAGCGCAAGGGAAGGCAGAGAGAGATGTAGGATTTATTGACGGAGCAATTATTTTTAAAAGGAGAATAGAATGAGAGAAAAGAAGGATAATAATAGATGAAATTGAATAATTATTAGATGACTCGTACCTTTCTTTGTACGAGGTCGTACGTAGGAGGCTGATGGAATCGTGCGAGCGCGCGTAGACAATATAATCATCTTGTCACGTGTAAGTAACGTATCATTCATATATAACGAGGAAAAATAAATTAGTTCGTTGGTCCATTTTTTTTTTATTAATCTCTAGTCCTAGGTTCCAAGTATAAAATTATATATATATATATATATAATTTATTTTTCTTTCAAAGAAGATAATATTTTTATTTGATAGATTTTCATCAAATTATTCTTCATAAAATCTTCAATCAGAATTTATATTTTTCAATCAGAATCATAACCTAAGTGTTTGCACACTCCTTTTTTGTTTCCTTGAGTAAAGTAGAAAACTAGATTAAAATTATTTTGGTTGTTGCAATATGGCAATTTATGGCATGCAAAATAAGTCCTAAATTATGTGATAATTTATGACATCCAAAATAAGTCCTAAGCTTATTAAATTTATTTAAATAAGTAATTAACTAGATTGGTCCTGCACTTTGTAGAAAGTCTCCTTGAGTTCATGAAACATAAATCGATTTTGATTGTTGAACATCTCAGCTATGGGAAAAGCTCTGATGCCAAATCTGATATTGGACAAGTAATAGAGGAACTTTTTCTAAATAAAAGAATAATAAAAAGTTAATAAATTAAAAATAATAATAATAAAAGATAACTATTAGACTCACCTAGCTCAAAGAGCTAACTATGATCTCACACCACTCATACAACAAGATGGAAAAACAACTTAGTTTATTAATCAATTTATGATTGATCCAATACAATGTTCAAGCTCCTTTTTATAAGCTCAAGTATTAGAAAAAACAAAAGAGGAATAGAGAAATTTATAATTATATTAAATCAAATATATGATCTGTTCTTCCCTCCAAATAAAATAATATTCTTGATTGACAAGCTTTCATCCTCATAGAGATCAATCTTTAAAAAATCTTCAATCAGAATTTGTAATCTTTGATCACAATCATTTTTTAATTTTTTTAATTTTTAATTTTTAAATTTTTTTTCTTGAGTAAACTAGAAAACTATATTAGAATTATTTTAGATATTGTCATGTGACAACTATGACATATGCAAAATAAATCTAAACTAATCAAACTTATTTAAATAAATAATATACTAGATTAGTCCGAGTACTAGAGGAAAAACATGAAATAGTAACTTGTTATTGATATGATGATGAGTTTGAAATCCCAACGTAATTTTATATCCATATAAGTTTGAGAATGGATACTAACTATGGTACAATTCGAAATTTGAATCAAAGCTAAGGAAGAGGAGGAGGAGGTGACGATGAAGTAGGAGGAGGTGGAGGTGACGTGGGAAAAGGATGAAAAGGGTGAGGGGGTGGAAGCTAATGGAGAGGGGGAGGAGGCGATGGTATGGGTGGAGGAGTAGTGGAGGTGAAGGTGGGGGTGAAGGTAATTTCAAAAAAATCACAAGGTCATATATAATTTAATTAAATCAAATTGAATAGTCTGGGTTTAATTGAATCGGTTTAATCTAGTTTATTTCAAAAAAAATGAGTCAAACCTACTCAAAGGACAATCACTATTTTTTATGATTTTATTTAGAGTATTTTGGTCAAAGTAAAAAAAAAACACTCATCGATAAAAACCAAATATGGGGGTGTCATCTTTTAAAAGCCTATTACTGAGGACCTTTTTTTATTATAAATTGCATATATAGTCTCTAGATTTCATTGCTTTTATTCCTAAACCAATAAGGTTATTATCTATTTGAAATCATGCTTTTATATATAAGTTAGTTTTTATTAGGTTTTGAAATTATGTAATACAGATATGCTTTTTAGTGTTTTGGTGAAGGTGGCAAAACTATTAAAAATACTATAGTTAATATCATAAATCTTATGGATTAGTCCATAATACTGTGACAAGTAACGGATTCATCTTATGGATGAGTTCTTAAAGTATAACTCACGTGTTTTAATTATTTTGTGGGAAGAGCATTTCATACATATATTATAGTAGCAAATAGAGAGAGAGAGAGAGAGAGAGAGAGAGAGAGAGAGAGAGATGCCTTTGAAAAATATCACAAAAAAAAAAAAAAAAAAAAAAGCCTCCGAGAGAAACTAAACAGGACTTGCCTGGAATTCGACCTCAATCATAGAATCATATCTGACGTGCATAGAGAAGCGTGAAGCTTGATGGAGTAAACATCCAAAAACTGTAGTTTGACGCACGCATAACATGCAGCAAAATGCTTACTCTTTTATGCACGTATGCGATCTTCTTTGTAGGAGCCATTTCTTGTTGTTCCCTTGGAAGTGGTGAGCTTTTCTTGGACCATGGAAGTATTGGGAGCAGAATTAGAGAAATGGTCTATATTTCTTGTTGTTCCCTTGGAAATGGTGAGCTTTTCTTGGACCATGGAAGTATTGGAAGCAGAATTAGGGAAATGGTCTATATGCTATCTTATAGATTAACAACAGTGCGCGGAGATTTTAGGCCTTTAATTTTAGCGTCCCCTTGCATCAAGACATGCTTTACGGAAGCAACATCATCATACAATTAGGACAACGATGTGGACCATGAACGTATGTTACTTGTGCAACGAATTACAGTTCCTGTGTTCTTCTTCCCCATTGGAAATGATGGTATATAGGACGATGCCATCTCTTTGCAATCAAATCGCTCACCCACCTTCTCTAAGCATAAAATATGTAATATGAAAATTTTTTTAATGTCAAGATTGAAATTAAATAATAATATATTAGATTTACGATATGTATCTTTCGATATCATCTGGAGAGAACTTTATCAAACCTACAGGGGTACTATCTTCGGATTCAAAAATAGTTATTAATTTGAGAACTAGACTATCTTTTTTCTCTCTTCCTATCTTTTTATAAGATCACTTAGATTGATAGGTTAGGGATAAAGAGGATGAGAGAGGAATCATAGTCTCTCAATTACTATCACATATCTATGTCCTGTGTTCGTGTCCACATTCGTCATGTCACACATCGTGTAACCATACATAATATCATGTTTAGTTTCTAAGAGATCTTGTTTATATATAAGTGAGAACAAAGGGTCTGCGTTAGGTAATTAGGAGAGTTCCACCCATCAAGCGTATCTCATGAGAAATCCTACATTAATATGAACTTTCTTTATATTGGTTATAATTTTCATCAAGATCCAATCAGTTTATAATATATTTTATCAATTAAATAAGATCACATAATCTAAGATTCTTTCATTTAACCTATTAATTGGTAAGATATAAAAAAAATTCAAAATCAAAATAAATAAAATAATTTGTTTGAAAATAATTTCACATAATTAGATTCTAAAAATTTTAAAAGCATTTTATACATGGCCATGAATTAAAAAAAATAAGTTAATAAGTCTAATAAATATAATAATACTATATTAGGTCTAACTATTAATACGAGTAATAGCGATTGTATATCATCAATGTCATACTCTCTTTTATATACTACAACATTATTAGCTTTTCCTAATATAGTTCATATTGACCCTTGTAATTTATTTTATTAAGATAATCCTATTATTATATTCAACTAAACATAAATATAAATAGAATAACAGAAACAAATAACTTTAATTAAGCAAGAAGAAAGGTCAATAATAGCATCCACCTAAATATGCATCATCATATCTTTTATGTTGGGAAATCTAGAGGGTGACATCTCTGAGCGGCGGAAGAACATAAAAATAAAACATCCTAGATTTTCATGAAAGGTTTCGTTGTCATGCGAAGGTCAGTGCATCAAAAACAAATCTACGAATTTGAAAACTGCGTATGTAAGAAAGGAACGATAGTACTTAAGGAGATCGTATATCCTTGAGATTCCTACAGATCCATGGGGGAAGATGAAGGAGGTCAAGCATTCTCCTCTCTAGCGATATCCACACGGTAGGGACTACGACGATGCTTCTCTTTGGAGAGAGGAGAATGGTGATCGCCAAGAAAAAATTTCAGCCTATGGGCCTTTGGTTCCCTCCTATTTATAGAGGTCCCTTGTAAACCCTAATGGATCATATCCTATTGGATATTGGATCTCCATCCAATTATCCAAACCTCTTAGATTAATGGGTCTCTACCTAATAATCTAGCTCTTATTGGATCTCATCCATGGGATCCAATAATACAGGGGCTTATTGGATATCCAATAAGATAGGGGCTCCGACGGATATCTTATATCAGAACCTCTACTCGTCGCAACACCTACCATATGTGTATGACCCTCTTGGTCTAATATCGAGATGGCTTTGAGTCATACCTGTTAGAACTCCTTCTGACTCAGTGAATTATTATCTTTATAATAATTCACTCGACTAATCGATTGTGGACGTACTAGGCCACTACGCTGTAGTCCCCAAACGATATAGGAGAATCCAATCCTTTGGAATCTGCCCTCAGTTACCATGTACCTTTAGTCCCTCATCCATCTAATATCCTAGAAACCATATATTGGGTATGGTTCTGTCAGGCCCATATGGTTTTCAGTCGAGTCTCACTCTAATTGGATTCTTCCGGAGAACTCTTTCTCTCTCAATTTGAATGACCCTAGCTAGGGATTTGCCTGAGCAAGAATACATAGGATATTCCTCTCATGATACTGAGAGTGGATGATCCTTTATTGACACTCAATTGCCCTTATAAGATTGGCTACCTGATATGAACCAGATCAAGCTAGTCAAGACTCAATCAAGATTCTATGGTTGCAAGAAGAGCCTAAAATGGTTAATATGATCATGAAGAGAGAAGGACAAATTTGAAGACCTCATCTTGAAGAATAAAAGTCCGTTTAGCCATGTTTACCAAAATTCATGAATTAGGAATATGAATGTTATTTAATACATTTATTCTCTTTGTACTATCCTCATACTATATAAATGAGGTTGATTCCCAGTGTAAGATAGACAATTTGGGAAGTATAACAATTCTTCAACACCGGTGAGTGTTTTGTTTTTAAGTTCTTGCATGAACTTTAGAACTTATCAGGCTTTTCGCTTGTATGCTCAAACCAAATCTTTGCTTTTCCTTTGACTTATCGGACTTGTTAGTTTGTATGCCTTACGAGAATTCAAAGTGCTATTCTAGTTATTTCATCAATTTTCTATTGATAAGTAATTAGAATAGTTTCCCTTACTTCATTCTTGAACGATCCGCCTTGTTTTCAATTTGTTGGAGAGTGTCAATTTGCATTTCATATGTATCATAGCTCTTTAGCTATCGGGGTGTATGGTTGCTAAATTGATGATTTCCATCATTTGGTATTAGAGCACGGCTCAAGTTTGAGGTTTGCTTATCTATTTATTTATTATCTTTTAGCTTTTCCCTGTTCTCTTATTCTTCTTTTATCATGATATTCATAATTGCTATTCTTCCTTTCTCCTTATTGTTGTGTTTCTTGTGCTATTACTGTTTGTTTTTCATTTTTTTCCCCTCACTTTATCGTCAAAAAAAGAAAGAGAACAGAAAGTTAAAAAAAAGAGAGAGAAAATCAAAAGTAATAAAAAAGGAGAGGAAATCAAGATCAAAGAAAAAAAAGAGAGGAGAAGATCAAAGGTCAAAAAAAAAAAAAAAGAAAGAAAGAAAGAGATCGAAATTATAAAAAAAAAATTTGTGAATTCAAGGACTTCTTGAAAATTACAGAATTCTATCTTCATAATTTTGAATTCTTGTTTCAGGTTTGAAATTTTTTTTCTCATTCCAAAAAATTTTCTTTATTCATTTGATACTTGAATTCTAATCTTTGCTTATTATTGAAGTGTATTACATACACCTTTAAATTGGCTTACATTTTAAAGGCCAAATTTGGCTTACATTTTTTTTGCTTTTATGTTCAATTTCAATACTCTTGAATTGTCACAATCTGAATTATTTATTTAAGTTTCTTAGTTAATTTAAGAACTCAAAAAATAAAACAAGAGGTAAAAGGCAAGAGTGGTGAGATCAATATCGAGAAAAGTCAAACATTGTGTGAAAACACGAGTGGAGTGAATCAAATCTTGAGTGAAATACGTGAGAGAGTGTTGGTGAGGCTATTCTAACTTTGTTTTTCAGATTGCAAACATGTCTAAAGAAAAAGAAGCGAGTTCTTCATCAAATAATCTTTTGCTTCAAGCAATACAACAACAATTTGAACGTATATTCAAAGTGATAGGAGATGTAAGAGATCATCTAGAAAGGTATGATGATACAATTAATAGATTGGAAGGTGAACCACGGCATTGGAGACAACCAGCATTCGTCCACGATGAATATAATGGCGGAGATGACCTCGACGATGACCAAGTCACTCTAATTGGTCAAGATGTTAATCCTACAAGACAAACTAGGAGAGGACGTTTTGATGGTGTGGACAGAAACATAGGTAGCATCAAAATGAAAATTCCTTCTTTCCAAGGAAAAAATAATCCAGATATTTATTTAGAGCGGGAACGAAAAGTGGAGCTGATCTTTGAATGTCACAACTACTCCGAAGAGAAAAAGGTAAAATTAGCCACTGTTGAATTTTGTGATTATGCTATAATTTGGAGGGATCAATTATGTAAAGGCAGGCGTAGAAATGGTGAAAGGCCCATAGAGACTTGGTTGGAGATGAAACAAATTATGAGGAGGAGATTCGTCCTAAGTCATTACTATCGGGATTTGCATCAACCGACTGCAAACTTTGACACAAAGTTCCATGAGTGTTTATGAATATCATAAGGAGATGGAGATAGCTATGATAAGGGCTAATGTGGAGGAAGACCATGAGGCTACAATGGCTCGATTCTTGAGTGGATTAAACAAGAACATTGCTGATCTTGTGGAATTACAGTATTATATGGAGATTGAGGATATGGTGAATATGGCCATGAAGATTGAGAGACAACTCAAAAGAAAAGACACAAGGTATGATTCAAAACCTTATTCGGGTTCTTCTTCATCTTGGAAACTGAATTGGAGTAAAAAGGATGATAAACCCATTGTTAAACCTAAAATTGATGGAATTAAAGACAAAAATAAATTTGGTAGCAAGGGTAAAGGTGAGAATCAACCTAATCAAAGTAGAGGTATTAAGTGTTTTAAGTGCCTTGGGCATGGACATATAGCACGTGAATGTCCTAATAAGAGAGTTATGATTATAAGAGATGGGAATATAGAATCTGAAAGTGAAAGAGAGGATGATGATAACATTCCAGAGGATACTAGTGACGTAGAGTATGCTAAAAGTGAAATTTTGGTTATTCAATGCACACTTAGTTTGCAAAGTAAAAATGATAAACATGGTGAACAACGTGCAATGTGATTGTTTGATTACTAATAAGTTGTGCAATGTGATTATTGATAGCGAAAGTTGTACCAATGTGGCAAGTACCTTGCTCGTGGAGAAACTGAAATTGTCTACTATCAAACATCCAAAACCTTACAAGTTGCAATGGTTGAATGATAGTGGTGTAGTAAAGGTAAATCAGCAAGTGTTAGTTCATTTTTCGATTGGTAGATATAAGGATGAAGTTTGGTGTGATGTGGTACCTATGTATGCTAGTCACATGTTGTTGGGGAGACCATGGCAATATGATCGTAGGGTAACACATGATGGGTTCAAGAATCGTTATTCCTTGATCATGGATGGACAGAAATATCAGCTTAGACCGTTGCCTCCGAAGACAATTCTTGAAGACCAAATGCGCATAAAACAACAATATGAGGAGCTTGAGTCTTCATTAACCAAAACTTTTGGGAGGGAGCAAGAAAGATAGAAAAAAGAAAAAGATGAGATGAGTGATAAAAATAAGAGTATTGGGAAATACAAGGGGAGAGAAAACAAGGAAGGCTTGAGTAAAAGGAAAATGAGTGTTTATGCCAAAATGAGTGATGTAAAAAAGACCTTAACCATGAGGCAGCCCTTACTTGTACTTATGTATAAGGACATTTTGATTTCTTCTAACAAAATTGATAAAAGTTTGCCTAGTGTTATTGTTGATCTTTTGCAAGAAAATGAGGATATCTTTCCCGAAGAAGTTTCCAATGGTTTGCCACCAATTAGAGGAATTGAGCATCAAATTGATTTCATTCCAGGTGCAAATAGGCCAGTATATAGGTGCAACCCCGAAGAGACCAAGGAAATCCAAAAGCTAAGTCGTAAGCATACAAAATGGGTAGAGTTTATTGAATCTTTTTCATACATCATCAAGTACAAACAAGGTAAGGAAAATGTGATCGCTGATGCTCTCTCCAGAAGGTATGCTCTAATTTCTAAACTTGATGCAAAATTATTGGGTTTTGAATACATTAAAGATTTATATAATTCTGACCATGATTTTGCTAATGTTTATGGAGCATGTGAAAAAGGGGGTTTTGATAAGTTCTTTAGACATGATGGTTTTCTTTTTAAAGAAAACAAGTTGTGTATTCCTCAATGTTCAATGAGAGAATTACTTGTGAGAGAAGCACATAGTGGAGGTTTAATGGGACATTTTAGAGTTAGAAAAACTTTAGATGTGTTAAGTGATCATTTCTTTTGGCCACATGAAAAGGGATGTTGAAAGATTGTGTGAGAAATGCATCACTTGTAAACAAGCTAAATCTAAAGTAATGCCTCATGGGTTATATACACCCCTTCCTATAGCTAGTGAACCTTGGATTGATATATCCATGGATTTTGTCTTAGGTTTACCTAGATCAAAAGGAGGGAGAGATTCTATTTTTGTTGTTGTTGATAGGTTTAGCAAGATGGCACATTTCATTCCTTGCCATAAAACAGATAATGCAACACATGTTGCGGGACTGTTTTTCAAAGAAATTGTGAGGTTACATGGCATCCCAAGGACAATTGTGAGTGATAGAGATGTGAAGTTTCTTAGCCACTTCTGGAAAACACTTTGGAGTAAGTTGGGTACAAGATTGTTGTATTCAACCACTTGCCATCGACAAACAGATGGACAAACGGATATGGTAAATCGAACTTTATCAATACTTTTGAGGGCCATAATTCAAAAAAATTTAAAAAATTGGGAGGAGTGTTTGCCATATGTGGAGTTTGCTTATAATAGAAGTGTGCATGCTACAACAAACCATTCCCCATTTGAAGTTGTGTATGGGTTCAATCCATTAACTCCTATGGATTTGCTATTTTTACCATTGGAAAAGGCCAATTTGGATGGTAAGCAAAAAGCTGATTTTGTCAAAGCATTGCATGAAAAAGTTCGAACACAAATTGAAAAGAAAACTCTACAATATGAGAAACAACACAACAAAGGCCAAAAACAAGTAGTGTTCGAACTTGGTGACTGGGTTTAGGTACACTTAAGGAAGGAAAGATTTCCTAATCATAGGAAGTCTAAACTAATGTCAAGAGGAGATGGTCCATTTCAAGTCCTTCAAAAAATCAATGACGATGTATATAAGCTGGAACTACCAGGTGAGTATGGCAATATTAATGCAACATTCAATGTTTCTGATCTATCTTTGTTTGATATAGGTGATGGAGGCTATGATTCGAGGATGAATCTTTTCTAGGAAAGAGGGAATAATATGAACCAGATCAAGCTAGTCAAGACTCAATCAAGATTCTATGGTTGCAAGAAGAGCCTAAAATGGTTAATATGATCATGAAGAGAGAAGGACAAATTTGAAGACCTCATCTTGAAGAATAAAAGTTCGTTCAGCCATGTTTACCAAAATTCATGAATTAGGAATATGAATGTTATTTAATGCATTCATTCTCTTTGTACTATCCTCATACTATATAAATGAGGTTGATTCCCAGTGTAAGACAAACAATTTGGGAAGTATAACAATTCTTCAACACCGGTGAGTGTTTTATTTTTAAGTTCTTGCATGAACTTTAGAACTTATCAGGCTTTTCTGCTTGTGGCGTTCAAACCAAATCTTTGCTTTTCTTTTGACTTATCAAACTTGTTAGTTTGTGGCATCTTATGGGAATTTAAAGTGCTATTCTAGTTATTTCATCAATTTTCTATTGATAAGTAATTAGAATAGTTTCCCTTCATTCTTGAACGATCCGTCTTGTTTCAATTCGTTGGAGGGTGTCAATTTGCATTCCATATGTATCATAGTTCTTTAGCTATCGGGGTGTATGGTTGCTAAATTGATGATTTCCATCACTGCTACTCCCAATAACCAACTGTACTAGATCTAGAACTTCCAAACCTGTAAGTTCGGTATCAAAGAGTGGAGTACTCATACATGACATCCTTGGTGTCTTAAGTCTAAAGACTAGATACACTAGTGGGACTACGGAATCTCTGTTTAACATGAGGTATCAATAACCATCTAGTATTCCGTAAGCGGATTAATCAGCGAACTCATTCTCTAATGAGCACCTGTACTATACCCTTAGTGTCCCCACATGAGTAGCTATGAGGCCAGCTACTTCCGGTCATCTTAATGTCTCTCTCGAGTAACCTATTACCGAGATTATTTAGGGCCTATGTTTAAAGGTAAATCGGTCTCATTATCGTGATCTCATCATGATCCGATTCCCATTGCATAAATCCAAGGACATCACAATATACATCCAGATAGTGTGAGAAAATACCAATAATCATAAGCAAAGAGATTGACGTAGTGTGTTATAGGTGCCATCACTCACGTGATTGGCTTGTATGACACATATAACTAGCATTTTATAACTTACTCATAAGCCCCATTCTACGAACATATTCGTTAAATATTTTAGATTATAAAATTTTAGTAAATGGATCAGTAATTATCATGATGGTGCTCAAGTTATCAATTGACACTTATTATTTCTGAACTCTTTATCTAATTATCAAGTACTTTATCTTGATGTGTTTGGAACAACTATAGTACTTGCCATTTTTAAAGAAAAAATGCTACAGTGTTATCATAAAACATCTTCAGTGGCCTAACAATTGAGTTGATCACACCAAATCCAATGATGAAATTTCATAGCCATAAAGTGTGATTTATAGCCTCAAAGCATGCAACAAATTTAGCTTCCATTGTTGATGATGTAATAAGCAATTATTTTATACTTTTCTAAGAAATAGCCCCTCTAGCTAATATGAATATAAATCTTGAAGTTGACTTTCTACTATCGAGGTAATTTACAAAATTAGCATATAAATATCCTATCACTTTAAGCTGATATGATATCTTGTATATGAGCATATAATCTTTTATCCCCTATAGATATCTTATTACTTTCTTTGTGGCTTTCCAATATTCCATTCCTTTGTTACTTTGGTATCTACCCAATATTATAATTACAAAACTGATATGTGATCTTGTATAGGTTTGAGCATATAATAGACTTTTAATTGCATATGTATAAGGAATATTTTTCATTTAATTACTTTTTAAGTCATTTTTTGAATACTGATTTTGATTAAAATTTTCACTTCTAGTAATAGGTGTCTCATTGGCTAAACAAAACTACATATTAAATCTTTTCAAGACTCAGATAATATATCTTTTCTGAAATAGTCCTAATAATCCTTGAGATCTATCCCTAAGTATTTCAATACTAATAACATAGGCTGCCTTATTCATATCAACTATCTTAAATTCTTGTTAAGAAACATTTTTGGTTTTATGCAATAAACCAAGATCACTACTGGTAAGCAAAATATCATCTATATGTAAGACCAATATAATAAACTTGCTCCTACTAACCTTT
This sequence comes from Musa troglodytarum, assembly GCA_023547065.1. Classification (NCBI taxonomy): domain Eukaryota; kingdom Viridiplantae; phylum Streptophyta; class Magnoliopsida; order Zingiberales; family Musaceae; genus Musa; species Musa troglodytarum. The sequence continues at coordinate 58,142,934 of CP097511.1, forward strand.
AGATATATACACTAATCAATAATATTTTTCTTAAATATGAAAGAAGTAATGGTATTATTAAACTTTATATACCATTGTTTGGAAGCTTGTTTAAGACCATAAATGAATTTCTTAAATTTATAAGCCCAACTTTCTTTTTTCTTTTCTATGAATCCTTTAGGTTAGTTTATATAGATTTCCTCATCTAGATCCCTATTCAGAAATGCTATTTTTATATCCATCTGATATAACTCATATTGGGAAATGTGGGGAAGGCATCACATGAACAACAAAAAACAAAAAACAAAACTAGTTTCCTAAAATAATGATATAGGAACCCAATCATGCAACGATTTGGTGTGAAAACTGTTGAATCTCGGATTTTGATGATGAAACTAATTGAGTGTGATTTATGGTCTAATTGCGTGTTGAGTTACGCAGGTCTACTATCGATCAGGATTAGACAGTTGACGCTGGAGGAATTGACATTGCGCCGGAGGTGATCACGTCAGGATATTGGATGTCGAGCCAGAGGTTCGGTCGACTATCGGCAGGAGGCTTCGTACGTCGGGCATCGGGCCAAGAAGTGCGGAGTTGCGCCATGGATATCGAGGTTGCGGAGGTCAACCATCGATTGGGCAACAAGCCGCTAGAGAGGGCGATGTCAAGGATTGACGGTTACCACCAATGATGTACCGCAACCAATGTCAATTCGCGTTGTAATAACTATCTAGATCGAAGTAGAGTTTTTGGTGTTTGTTTGTGCAGGAGTAACTACGAAAGGGATGAAGACGTAAAGCGAAACCAAGGGTTGAAGTCAAGTGCGATGGATCATTGGGAGTTCGAGTGTTCGATGGAAGTCTGAAGATTCATTGGGAGTGCTGCCGGAACTGGCCGAGAACAAGTAGGGAGATTGCCGAAGAGTTTCAGAAGTTCGTCGGGAGGTTCGTCGGAAGTTCGCAGAGCTTGCCAAGAAAGATCGGAGCTTGCCAAAGAAGCTCGGGGGAACTCGCCAAAATCATCATGGAGTCCGAGAGCTTGCCGAGTCCAGTAGGATGGTTTCAGAGGATCGTCAAGACCGGAAGCTCCTCGGAAGCTCGCCGGAAGAAGACTTGACTTGTGGACTTTGTAATAGCTTAGGAATGTCTTTAATTTTGTAGTTAGCATATCAATTTAGGTTAGGATTAGGGGTTAATCCTTTAACCCAAGTATGGGCCCATTGGGCCTTGTTCGGAACCAGTTTGGGCCAAGTTTTCGGCCCAAACCAAATGTAGATTTGTGCTGGGCGATGGAGCCCAGTAGCCAATGTGCCCAGCAGCATGTGTGCATGCATGCATGCATGCTGGGCTACGTGCATGCATGCTGGGCGGTTGCACCGCCAGCAGCATGCGTGCTGCTACATACATGCATGCTACGTGCATGCATGCTAGGCGGTAGCACCGCCAAGAGACTCCAAATGTCCGGGCAAGAGCAATCGCCAGAGCACCAGCGTTGGCTAGGGCGGTAGCACCGCCCAAGAGCACCAAAGAAGATGCATGCATGCTACGTGCATGCCATGCCGAGCATCAGAATCGGTACTATAGCCCGGTATTGTAAACCGGTACTATAGTCAGATCAGAGCTGCGGTAGCACCGCTGGTTGGGTGGTAGCACCGTGCTACCGCCCATTGAAAACCAAGCGGTAGCACTGCTGGTCGGGCGGTGGCATCTGGTGTGTCACAGATCGACAAAGACCGAGAAACTCAAATTTTGGCTCCAAGTTTTGGCTCCAAATTTGAGTCCTCTTGAGCTCTATAAATTCTCCTCTTTTGCAGGTTCAAAGTGTAGCAAGAAGAGTGAAAATCTTGAGGGAAAACTCTGCTCAAATAGTGTCAAAAATTTCCCTCTTACTCTTAAGTGTTTTCTTGTTCAAGAGAGGGGTGAGAGCTTTGTAAGGGTTATCTTCTAAGCCCGTCAAAAGAAGAGGTGTTGCAAGGGAGTTCTTCTTCGCCCATTGGAAGGAGGAAAGCTAGTGGAAAGCCGGTGTCCTCAAGCGAAGAAGAATCAGAAGTGGATGTAGGTCGGATGACTGAACCACTATAAAAATCTGGTTTGCATTTACGTTCTTGCTATTTACTTTGCTGCAAACCATTTTTACTTGCTGCCTTATTTACTCAACTTCCTTATCATCTTATTACGTATGCTTTAAAGTTAAAACGCAATCTTTCCGGGTTCAAACGAAACGTTGCATTCATTCGTACGAAGTTTCCAAAGCTTATTTTAAATCGATAAAAATCTATCGTTTTATCTACTGCACTAATTCACCCCCTTCTTAGTGCCGCTCGATCCCTAACAATTGGTATCAGAGCCACGTTCTTTCTCTTTCGGATTTACACCCGTGAGAAATGGCTCTAAATGGTTTTCAAGAGTGCGTTTCGATTTTTCATCCACCGGTCTTTAACGGTTCGGACTACACATATTGGAAAACTCGAATGAGAGTTTTCATGCTTTCAATGGATTTGGATTTGTAGAACATCATCGAAAATGGTTTTCAACATTCCTTTAAACCGACGAACGAATGGTTGGTTTTGGAGAAAAGGTCGTTTTCTTTAAACGCAAAGGCTATGAATGCCTTATTTTGCGCTTTGAACAAGAACGAGTTCAATCGGATTTCTATGTGCGAAACGGCTTTTGACATTTGACGAACTCTTGAAATCACGCATGAGGGAACTAGTAGAGTTAAAGACTCGAAAGTAAACCTCTTGTTGCATGATTTTGAGCTCTTCCAAATGACACCAAGCTTAATCTATCGACGACATGTACACCCACTTCACGGATGTCATCAATAGCTTGAAAAGTCTTGGTAAAAGTTTTTCGGATTTTGAATTCACTAACAAGATCTTAAAATCCCTTTCAAAATGGTGGGATCCTAAAATAACGGCGATTTAAGAATCAAAGGATCTAAATAATTATTCTATTGATGAACTCATTGTATTGATGAACTCATTGGGTCTTTAAAGACCTATGAAATGGAATATGATGAATATGATGAACATGATGAACACATGAACCACCTTCTAAAGAACAAGAAGGTTTTTAAACTCCGAACTATGATATGCCACTTGAGTGATGACTCAAGTGATGAGGACATTGAAGAGGACTTTGAACCTTTAATCGATCTTAATAAGTTCATTAAATAAAAACTAAAATCAACAATAAACTTGAACGAAGGAAGAGATCAATGAAGAAGAAGACTCACCAAGAAGAATCAAGGAAAGAAGAAGCAAACTACACTTTAATGGGCTTCGACAATGAGGTAAGTAACTTAATTTCCTTGAATTATTTTGAAATTACTTGATGATTTCTATGAATGCTTAACTTAGTTAGTAGGAATTTTTTTAATGCTTTTCTTGTATTTTTAGAAATTAAAAAAATTCGAAATTATACTATGCTTTTCTTTATAGTATTTTTGAAAAGTAAAAATATGAATGACGATTGTAAGATTTGTGATAATGCTTAGGATTAAACCATGCTTGAGTATCTTGATGGTTTACATTGTCTCTAAACATGATGCTTGATGATTTTATATCATGCATGAGTTGTTGAAGTGATGTTGATCTAAAAACTTCTATCTTAGATTAATGGGTCTTAACCTTTTTTTTATGATGAAATTTTTAAATGATACATATCTTCATAAAATCAATTATAAAGACCTAACCCATAAATTTTTTCAAATGAAAGAAATGTGATTTTAATGTTGCCATATATCACATTTGGACTTGATGATTTTCATGACAAAAATTATTTTTCAGATTTATAAAATGATGCATGATTTTACCAAAAATTTGAGCATCGATCATCTTGTTATAACTAATATAAGAAAGAATTAAAATGATTTTGATGATATTTTCGTTTTTGAATATGATGCATGACATTTTCATATGAAAAATTTGAACATTCTTATGAAAGATCAAATCACTTAAATTGAAACTCATAAAGATGAGAAAATGTATTATCATGATGTTTGATACATATGATTTTGATGGATTTAATGATAAACTTATGTTTTGAATTTCTATAATGATGGGTTCCATATAAATGTTTGAACATACATTATGAAATCATCATTGAAATGAAAATACTAAAAGTTTGTTATCATGCTTAATGACTTTGTGATATCATATCTTGATGACAAACTCATGTTTTGGTCTTAAATTTGATACTTATCTTTTGAAATATGAGCACACTTGTTTGAAACAAAATGAAACACATTATCATGATAAGTTAAATCTCATGTCTTGAAACAATGTGTTGTTTTGACAATTTTTATAATGAAGTTTGTCTTCCGGTTTTGAATATTTTGATTTGGCATATAAAGGCAAAAGACATACTTATATGAAACATAAAGAAATTATATTTACTATCTTATCGAGATTAATGATTTCATGATATCTTAAGAATCTCATAAATTATAGAAGTGATTTGATGAATTGATTATGATTTGATAATTTGAACTTTTCTCTCATGTTTCAATACTACTTTGTATGCTTCATGACTTGTTGATTGAAATAATGATGTAGACTTTTGATATATCACTTGTCATGATGGCTAGCATTTTGAATCTCGAAACTAATTACTTCTTTTTATCATTTACTAAAGAGGAAAATAATTCAAGTTTATATCATTTGTGAATCTCACAAACTATGGTAATGATTTTGATGATTCGAACTTGAATGAGCTTTGTCATAATCCAAGTCTTGATATTTTGATATTTGATACTTGGAATTCTTATACATGAATCTAGTTACTCTTTGTGCTATATTTTTTCAAATGAATCATGAGCCTTGATGTCATATATTTCATGATCCTAGAAGTGATATGATTTCTTTGCCTTGTGTGGTAAATTGAATATTTAATTTTCTTTATGATAAATTATGAATCATGACTTGATCTATGAGATTGATATGCTTTTATATATCATGATTCTTGGTTGTATGATATTTATCTTGAATTAAAAAATTGATAAATATGAATTTTGATCTTGCTAAAAAAAAATTATGAATCATAAATGATATCTTTTGGTTGTGATCCTTGTTGAATTTATATATTGATATCCGTCATGACATGATTTTTGCATTGTTGTCTTATTTGCATCATGTAATGATTGAACAATTGATATATATTTTTATTGATGCAAACTTTTAATTGATATGAAAAATGGCTTGTATAATGATTGAAATTTTTAGCCATTTAGTCCTCCCTTCTTTTTGACAAAGACAAAGGGGGAGAAAAATTGCTACCTTGCAATTTCACAAGAAGAAGAAGGATTGTTATTTCAAAGGATGCAAATATTGCTATCTTGACTATATCAAAAGAAGCAAAATGCAAAACTTCAAAAATTTGAAATGTTACATGCCTTTATGTTTGTATGTTTAAATGAAAAGTTAGCATATATGTTTAAAGTGATCATACATAATTGCTAGCTCATTGCAAACAAAAGTTGATAGCTTGCAAAGGTGAAACTTAGTTACAAAAGAGAAGAATTGAAAGGAAGCTAACTTGCGTGTCGCAAAGCATGTTAGCTTGCTTTGTCATTATTGATTGCTTGCTTATCATCTTTTATCTCATATCTTGATTTTTGACTCCTTGAATTCATGACTTAATATGCTAAAAATTCATATTGTAAATTTGTTATTTTGTCATGATCAAAGCATTGGCTATTTGTACTCCACTTTTTGACAAAACAAAGGGGGAGAAGAATTATTGCTAGCTTATGTATTACAAAGAAAAATTTTGCTAGCTAGAACATGCAAAGAAAGCAAAGAAAGTATAACTTGCACATCTCAAGAAGCAAGTAAAAATTACCATCATTGTCCATCCTTGAAACTTGTTATGATTGAATGGTATGATTGGATGTTGTAATGCAAAGCTATGCAAAACTGTTGTATGATATGATTGATAGCTAATATGTTGTAAAAACTTGCATATCTTTTAAACTAGCTATGATGCAACTTCTCCTTTTTGTTGATGACATAGGGGGAGAAGTAGATTGATGACTTCATGTATCGATTGAATATTTTATATTTGCATGATGGTTTATTGTTTTCTCACTATATAAATGATACATGTTACTTGGATTTGGGATAATCTAAGGATTCTATCAATGGCATATTGATAGGGAGAGTTTGTGTTAAACTCTGGGGAGTTTTGGTTAACTCTGTCAGTCATCAATTAGTTGTCATCATCAAAAAGGGGGAGATTGTTAAATGTCGGATTTTGATGATGAAACTAATTAAGTGTGATTTGTGGTCTAACTGCGTGTTGAGTTACGCAGGTCTACTATCGATCAGGATTAGACAGTTGACGCTGGAGGAATTGATGTTGCGCCGGAGGTGATCACATCAGGATATTGGATGTCGAGCCGGAGGTTCGGTCGACTATCGGCAGGAGGCTTCATACGTCGAGCATTGGGCCAAGAAGTGCAGAGTTGCGCCATGGATATCGAGGTTACGGAGGTCAACCATCGATTGGGCAACAAGCCGCTAGAGAGGGCGATGTGCCGAAGGATTGGACGAAGCGCCGACCAATGATGTACCGGGCAACTGAATGTCAATTCGCGTTATAATAACTGTCTAGATTGAAGTAGAGTTTTTGGTGTTTGTTTGTACAGGAGTAACTACGAAAGGGATGAAGATGTAAAGCGAAACCAAGGGTCGAACTCAAGTGCGATAGATCATTGGGAGTTCGAGTGTTTGATGGAAGTCTAAAGATTCGTTGGGAGTTCTGTCGGAACTGGCCGAGAACGAGTAGGGAGCTTGCCGAAGAGTTTTTGGAAGTTCGCCAGGAGGTTCGTCGGAAGTTCGCAGAGCTTGCCAAGAAAGATCGGAGCTTGCCAAAGAAGCTCGGGGGAACTCGCCAAAATCATCGTGGAGTCCGAGAGCTTGCCGGGAGTCCGTAGGATGGTTTCCGAGGGATCGTCGGAAGACCGCCGAAAGCTCGCCGGAAGAAGACTTGACTTACGGACTTTGTAATAGCTTAGGAATGTCTTTAATTTCGTAGTTAGCACATAAATTTGGGTTAGGATGAGGGGTTAATCCTTTAACCCAAGTATGGGCCCATTGGGCCTTGTTCGGAACTGGTTTGGGCCAAGTTTTCGGCCCAAATCAAATATAGATTTGTGTTGGGCGGTGGAGCCCAACAGCCAATGTGCCCCGCAGCATGTGTGCATGCATGCATGCTGGGCTACGTGCATGCATGCTGGGTTTTTACACCACCAGCAGCATGCGTGCTGCTACGTGCATGCATGCTGGGCGGTAACACCGCCAACACTCCAAAGAATCCCGGGCGGTAGCACCGCCAGAGGGCTAGGGCGTAGCACCGCCTGGCCGCACCAAAGAATGCCGGGCGTAGCACCGCCAAAGAAGACCAAAGAAGATGCATGCATGCTACGTGCATGCCTCAGAGTGCATCAGTTCGACATCAGAGCTGTGCAAGAGCACCGCTTAGTCGCAGAGCACAGTGCTACGCGCCTCCCGAAAACTGTGGTAGCACCGCCTAGCTGGGGCTGTGGCACCGCTTGGGTGTGTCACAGATCGACAAAGACGAGAAACTCAAATTTTGGCTCCAAGTTTTGGCTCCAAATTTGAGTCCTCTTGAGCTCTATAAATTCGCCTCTTTTGCAGGTTCAAAGTGCAGCAAGAAGAGTGAAAATCTTGAGGGAAAACTCTGCTCAAATAGTATCAAAAACTTCCCTCTTACTCTTAAGTGTTTTCTTGTTCAAGAGAGGGGTGAGAGCTTTGAAAGGGTTATCTTCTAAGCCCATCAAAAGAAGAGGTGTTGCAAGGGAGTTCTTCCTCGCCCATTGGATGGAGAAAAGCTAGTGGAAAGCTGGTGTCCTCAAGCGAAGAGGAATCGGAAGTGGATGTAGGTCGGATGACCAAACCACTATAAAAATCTGGTTTGCATTTACGTTCTTGCTATTTACTTTGCTGTAAACCATTTTTTACTTGCTGCTTTATTTACTTAACTTCCTTATCATCTTATTACGTATGCTTTAAAATTAAAACGCAATCTTTCCGGGTTCAAATGAAACGTTGCATTCATTCGTACGAAGTTTCCAAAGCTTGTTTTAAATCGCTAAAAATCTATCGTTTTATCCGCTGCACTAATTCACCCCCCCCCCCCTCTTAGTGCCGCTCGATCCCTAACAAAAACTCAATAAACCAAAAAATCACATAAGATTCATTAGACATTCTCACCTAAGAATGATTGTATATCCCTGAAAAAATATAGAACCAAGTCCGTGGATGAAGGAGGTCAAATGCCCTTCTCTAATATGAACCACATGACAAATTATGTGATAATGCACCTCCCTTTGTAGTGCAAGTCCTCGTAGCTTTCACACACCATCTTGTAGTAATAAATAAAGAAGGGTTGGTCCCTTTTTGCTATCCTCATGCATCACCAAGGGGTTGTTGACTAAGGAGGAGAGGGCGAGAGGAGAATAGGAGAAGGCAGCCAAAAAGGGTCTAGCCTATAATCCTTTAGTCCTTATTAACTTAACCATAATAGATCCTCTCCTATTTATAGAGGTCCTTATTAACTTAACCATAATAGATCCTGCCCTAGTATATATTGGATCTCTATCTAGCTATCCTAAGCCTCTTGGATTAGAAGAAAAAGAAGAAGAGAGGAATTCAATCATCGTATAAAGAAAAGAATCAAGTCATGAGTATTGAAAGTCCAAGAATCAAAGCTCTACTTTCATAAATAGAAATAGGAAGTATTCATAGGAAATGATCATCATATAAAATATCAAGTTATGCATACCAAAAGTCCATGAATCAAATCTCTATAAATTGCAAGAAGAAGGAATTATAGGAAATGATCTTGATTTAAAAAGTAAACTCAAGTTATGAAAATCAAGAAATTCAAAAATTATATAAAAGAAATTCATGCATTAGGAATATTTAACTTGCCTAATTCTCTTTTAATAAAATCAAAATTTTTCTCATTCGATGGTTTTGTAAAAATATCAACTAATTGATGTTTTATATCAATAAATTCTAAAGATATATTATGGTTATTAACATGATCTCTAATAAAATGATTTCTAATATCATTTTATTAAATATATTTCTAAGTGTTGAATGAGATTTTTTATTAAATATATTACACTAGTATTATCACATTTTATAGAGATATTTTTCAAATATAATCCATAATCTTTTAAAATATTTTTCATCCAAATAACTTTTGCACAATATGCACTTATCGCTATATATTCAGCTTTTACTGTATATAATGCAATAGAATTTTGTTTCTTGGAAGATCAAGAAATAAGTGTATGACCTAGGAGTTGATATGTTCCAGATGTGCTTTTCTATCCATTCTACATCCAGCAAAGTCAACATCGGTACAAGTAATTAATTCAAAATTTTTTGATCTTGAATACCATAAACCTAGATTAGGGGTTCCTTTTAAATATCTAAAAATCCTCTTAATTGCTTTATAATGATATTATTTAGGACTAGATTGGAATCTGGCACAAAATTTAATACAAAACATAATGTCTAGTCTAGTTGTGGTGAGGTATAAAAAACTACTTATCATACTCCTACAAATCTTTTGATCAAAATTTTTTCCATCAAGGTTAATATCTAACTTTGCGGAAGTACTAATTGGTGTGTTAATGGCCTTAGTGCTATGCATATAGAATCATTTTAATAGATCTAAAGCCTACTTAGTTTGACTAACAAAGGTTTCATCATTTATGATATGAACCATCAAGTTGATCATAATTCTATTAAAGATCCTTTAACTATTTATGGAGGACCAATGACAAGAGCTAAAGCTAAGAGGATGAAAGAAGCTTTAACTTATTTATTGGAAAACATTTGGAAGGATAAAGCTAGTCAAGACTCAGTCAAGATTCTATGGTTGCAAGAAGAGCCTAAAATGATCAACATGATCATAAAGAGAGAAGGACAAATTTGAAGACCTTATCTTGAAGAATAAAAGTTTATTCAGCCATGTTTACCAAAATTCATGAATTAGGAATATGAATGTTATTTAATGCATTCATTCCCTTTGTACTATCCTCATACTATATAAATGAGGCTGACTCTTAGTGTAAGACAGACAATTTGGGTAGTATAACAATTCTTTAATACCGGTGAGTATTTTGTTTTTAAGTTCTTGCATGAACTTTAGAACTTATCAGGCTTTTCTGCTTGTGGCATTCAAACCAAATCTTTGCTTTTCCTTTGACTTATCAGACTTGTTAGTTTGTGACGTCTTAAGGGAATTCAAAGTATTATTCTAGTTATTTAATTAATTTCTATTGATAAGTAATTAGAATAGTTTCCCTTTTCATTCTTAAACGATCCGCCTTGTTTCAATTTGTTGGAGGGTGTCAATTTACATTTCATATGTATCATAGCTCTTTAGCTATCGGGGTGTATGGTTGCTAAATTGATGATTTCTATCATTTGATATCTGAGCACGGCTCAAGTTTAAGGTTTGCTTATCCATTTATTTATTATCTTTTAGTTTTTCCCTGTTCTCTTATTCTTCTTTTATCATGATATTCATAATTGCTATTCTTCCTTTCTCCTTATTGTTGTGTTTCTTGTGCTATTACTATTTGTTTTTCATTTTTTCCCCTCATTTTATCGTCAAAAAAGAAAGAGAACAGAAAGTTAAAAAAAAAGAGAGAGAAAATCAAAAGTAAAAAAAGGAGAGGAAATCAAGATCAAAGAAAAAAAAAAAGAGGAGAAGATCAAAGGTCAAAAAAAAAGAAAGAAAGAAAGAAAGAGATCAAAATTATAAAAAAAAAATTTGTGAATTCAGGGACTTCGTGCAAATTACAGAATTCTATCTTCATTACTTTGAATTCTTGTTTCAGGTTTGGAATTTTTTTTTCATTTCAGAAATACTTGAATTTAAATCTTTGCTTATGATTGAAGTGCATTATACACTCCTTTAAATTGGCTTACATTATATTTGCTTTTATGTCCAATTTCAATACCCTTGAATTGCCACAATCTGAATTGTTTATTTAAGTTTTTTTTAGTTAATCTAAGAACTCAAAGAACAAAACAAGAATGATAAAAGGCAAGAGTGGTGAGATCAATATCGAGAAAAGCCAAACATTTTATGAAAACACAAGTGGAGTGAATCAAATCTTGAGTAAAACATGTGAGAGAGTGTTGGTGAGGCTATTCTAACTTTGTCTTTCAGGTTTGCAAACATGTCTAAAGATAAAGAAGCGAGTTCTTCATCAAATGATCTTTTGCTTCAAGCAATGCAACAACAATTTGAACGAATGTTCAAAGTGATAGGAGATGTAAGAGATCATCTAGAAAGGCATGATGATACAATTAATAGATTGCAAGTTGAACCACGGTGCAGGAGACAACCAGCCTTCATCCATGATGAATATGATGGTAGAGATGATATCGACGATGACCAAGTCACTCTAATTGGTCAAGATGTTAATTCTAGGAGACAAACTAGGAGAGAACGTTTTGATGGTGTGGACAGAAACATAGGCAACATCAAAATGAAAATTCCTTCTTTTCAAGAAAAGAATAATCCAAATTCTTATTTGAAGTGGGAACGAAAAGTGGAGCTGATCTTTGAATGTCAGAATTACTCCAAAGAGAAAAAGGTAAAATTTGATGCTGTTGAATTTTGTGATTATGCTATAATTTGGTGGGATCAATTATGTAAAGACAGGCGTAGAAATGGTGAAAGGCCTATAGAGACTTGTTGGTTGGAGATGAAACAAATCATGAGGAGATTTGTCCCAAGTCATTACAATCGGGATTTGCATCAACGACTGCAAACTTTGACACAAGGTTCCATGAGTATTGATGAATATCACAAGGAGATGGAGCTAGCCATGATAAGGACTAATGTGGAGGAAGACCGTGAGGCTACAATGGCTCGATTCTTGAGTGGATTAAACAAGAACATTGCTGATCTTGTGGAGTTATAGCATTATGTGGAGATTAAGGATATGATGAATATGGCCTTGAAGATTGAGAGACAACTTAAAAAAAAGGCACAAGGTATGATTCAAAACCTTATTCGGGTTCTTCTTCATCTTGGAAACCGAATTGGAGTAAAAAGGATGATAAACCCATTTTTAAGCCTAAAATTGATGGAATTAAAGCCAAAATGAATTTGGTAGCAAGGGTAAAGGTGAGAATCAACCTAATCAAAGTAGAGGTATTAAGTGTTTTAAGTGCCTTGGGCATGTGGACATATAGCACGTGAATGTCCTAATAAGAGAGTTATGATTATAAGAGATGGAAATATAGAATCTGAAAGTGAAAGAGAGGATGATGATGACATTCCAGAGGATGCTAGTGATGTAGAGTATGCTAAAGGTGAAATTTTGGTTATTCAACGCACACTTAGTTTGCAAAGTAAAAATGATGAACATGGTGAACAACGTGAAAATCTGTTTCATACTCATTGTTTGATTGCTAACAAGTTGTGCAATGTGATTGTTGATAGCGGAAGTTGTACTAATGTGGCAAGTACCTTGCTTGTAGAGAAACTAAAATTGCCTACTATCAAATATCAAAAATCTTACAAGTTACAATGGTTGAATGATAGTGGTGTAGTAAAGGTAAATCAGCAAGTGTTAGTTCATTTTTCAATTGGTAGATATAAGGATGAAGTTTGGTGTGATGTGGTACCTATGTATGCTGGTCACATGTTGTTAGGGAGACCATGACAATATGATCGTAGGATAATACATGATGGGTTCAAGAACCGTTATTCCTTGATCATGGATGGACAGAAATATCGCCTTGGACTCACTCAAAGACAATTCTTGAAGACCAGATATGCATAAAACAACAATATGAGGAGCTTGAGTCTTCATTAACCAAAACTTTTGGGAGGGAGCAAGAAAGAGAGAAAAAAAAAAGATGAGATGAGTGATAAAAATAAGAGTATTGGGAAACACAAGGGGAGAGAAAACAAGGAAGGCTTGAGTGAAAGAAAAATGAGTGTTTATGCCAAAATGAGTGATGTCAAAAAGGCCTTAACCATGAGGCAACCCTTACTTGTACTTATGTATAAGGACATTTTGATTTCTTCTAACAAAATTGATAAAAGTTTGCCTAGTGTTATTGTTGATCTTTTGCAAGAAAATGAGGATATCTTTCCCGAAGAAGTTCCCAATGGTTTGCCATCAAATAGAGGAATTGAGCATCAAATTGATTTCATTCCAGGTGCAAGCATACCAAATAGGCCAGCATATAGATGCAACCCAGAAGAGACTAAAGAAATCCAATAGCAAGTCAGTGAGCTTATGGAAAAGGGGTATGTGCGAGAAAGCATGAGTCCATGTGCAGTTCCTATTCTTTTGGTGCCTAAAAAGGATGGATCTTGGAGAATGTGTGTTGATTGCAGAGCCATCAACAAAATCACGGTAAAGTATCGACATCCTATTCCTAGGCTAGATGACATGTTAGATGAATTGCATGGTTCTTATCTATTTTCAAAAATTGATTTGAAATCTGGATATCATCAAATAAGAATGCATAAGGGTGATGAATAGAAAACTGCTTTTAAAACTAAATATGGTTTATATGAATGGTTAGTGATGCCTTTTGGCCTAATTAACACACCTAGCACTTTTATGAGATTGATGAACCATATTTTGCGTGCTTACATTAGAAAGTTTGTAGTGGTTTATTTTGATGATATACTTATGTATAGCAAAAGTTTAGTTGAGCATGTAACACATTTAAAAGTTATTTTTGATGTGCTTAGAAAAGAAAAGTTATATGCTAATCTACAAAAATGCACTTTTTGCACTAATGAAATTACTTTTCTTAGATATGTTGTAAACGATAAAGGAATATATGTCGATCAAGAAAAAGTAAAAGTAATTAAAGAGTGACCAAAACTCACTAGTGTTAGTGATGTTAGAAGTTTTCATGGTCTTGCTAGCTTTTATAGAAGATTTATTAAAGATTTTTCTACCATTGCTGCACCATTAGCTGAATGCATCAAAAAGAATATTGGATTCAGATGGGGTAAACAACAAGATGATGCTTTAACTTGCTTAAAGACACCTTTGCTTGCTTTACCTAACTTTGCTAAAACTTTTGAGATTGAGTGTGATGTGAGTGGAATAGGTATTGGAGGAGTCTTAATGCAAGAGAGTCGACCCATTGCATTCTTTAGTGAGAAGCTAAATGGAGTAAGTCTTAACTACCCGACATATGATAAGGAATTTTATGCTCTTGTAAGAGTGTTAGAGACATGGCAGCACTATCTTTGGCACAAGAAATTCATTATATACACCGATCATGAGTCTTTGAAATATCTCAAAGGATAAGGAAAGCTAAGTCGTAGGCATGCAAAATGGGTGGAGTTTATTGAATCCTTTCCATACATCATCAAGTACAAACAAGGTAAGGAAAATGTGATCGCCGATGCTCTTTCTAGAAGGTATGCTCTAATTTCTAAACTTGATACAAAATTATTGGGTTTTGAATACATTAAAGATTTATATAGTTCTGACCATGATTTTGCTAATGTTTATGGGGCATGTGAGAAAGGGGGTTTTGATAAGTTCTTTAGGTTTGATGGTTTTCTTTTCAAAGAAAACAAGCTGTGTGTTCCTCAATATTCAATGAGAGAATTACTTGTAAGAGAAGCACATAGTGGAGGTTTAATGGGACATTTTGGAGTTAGAAAAACTTTAGATGTGTTAAGTGATCATTTCTTTTGGCCACACATGAAAAGAGATATTGAAAGATTGTGTGAGAAATGCATCACTTGTAAACAAGCTAAATCTAAAGTAATGCCTCATGGGTTATATACACCCCTTCCTATAGCTAGTGAACCTTGGGTTGATATATCCATGGACTTTGTCTTAGGTTTACCTAGGTCAAAAAAAGGGAGAGATTCTATTTTTGTTGTTGTTGATAGGTTTAGCAAGATGGCACATTTCATTCCTTGCCATAAAACAGATGATGCAACACATGTTATGAGACTATTTTTCTAAGAAATTGTGAGGTTACATAGCATCCCAAGGACAATTGTGAGTGATAGAGATGTAAAGTTTCTTAGCCACTTTTGAAAAATACTTTGGAGTAAGTTGGGTACAAGATTGTTGTATTCAACCACTTGTCATCCTCAAATAGATGGACAAACAGAGGTGGTAAATCGAATTTTATCAACACTTTTGAGAGTCATAATTCAAAAGAATTTAAAAATTTGGGAGGAATGTTTGCCACATGTAGAGTTTGCTTATAATAGAAGTGTGCATGCTACAACAAACCATTCCCCATTTGAAGTTGTGTATGGGTTCAATCCATTAACTCCTATGGATTTGCTACCTTTACCATTGGAAAAGACCAATTTGAATGGTAAGAAAAAAGCTGATTTTATCAAAGCATTGCATGAAAAAATCTGAACACAAATTGAAAAGAAAACTCTACAATATGAGAAACAACACAACAAAGGTCAAAAACAAGTAGTGTTCGAACCTGGTGACTGGGTTTGGATACATTTAAAGAAGGAAAGATTTCCTAGCCATCGAAAGTCTAAACTAATGCTAAGAGGGGATGGTCCATTTCAAGTCCTTCAAAAAATCAATGACAATGAATACAAGCTGGAACTACCATATGAGTATGGCAACATTAATGCAACATTCAATGTTTCTGATCTATCTTTGTTTGACGTAAGTGATGGAGGCTTTAATTCGAGGACAAATTCTTTCGAGGAAAGGGGGAATGATATGAACCATCAAGTTGATCATAATTATATTAAAGACCCTTTAACTATTCATGGAGGACCAATGATAAGAGCTAAAGCTAAGAGGATTAAAGAAGCTTTAACTTGTTTATTGGAAAACATTTGGAAGGATCAAGCTAGTCAAGACTCAGTCAAGATTCTATGGTTGCAAGAAGAGCCTAAAACGATCAACATGATCATGAAGAGAGAAGGACAAATTTGAAGACCTCATCTTGAAGAATAAAAGTCTATTCAGCCATGTTTATCAAAATTCATGAATTAGGAATATGAATGTTATTTAATGCATTCATTCCCTTTGTACTATCCTCATACTATATAAATGAGACTGACTCTTAGTGTAAGACAGACAATTTGGGAAGTATAACAATTCTTCAACACCGGTGAGTGTTTTGTTTTTAAGTTCTTGCATGAACTTTAGAACTTATCAGGCTTTTCTGCTTGTGGCGTTCAAACCAAATCTTTGCTTTTCCTTTGACTTATTAGACTTGTTAGTTTGTGGCGTCTTAAGGAAATTCAAAGTATTATTCTAGTTATTTCATTAATTTTCTATTAATAAGTAATTAGAATAGTTTCCCTTACTTCATTCTTGAACGATCCGTCTTATTTCAATTCATTGGAGGGTGTCAATTTGCATTCTATATGTATCATAGCTTTTTAGCTATTGGAATGTATGGTTGCTAAATTGATAATTTCCATTAATTTAGTTATTTAATTTACAATCATATGAAAAAGGTTAATTTGCCCATTAAGCTCATTTCAAATTCTTGGCTCATACTTTTAGTAAAAAAATCACAGACTCATTTGTAGAACCAAAAATAATATCATCAATATAAATTTAAACAATAAGAAAATTATTTTTAAAATATTTAATGAACAATGTGGTATCGACCTTGCTTTTTAAATAAATCATTCTTAATAAAAATGAACTAAGTCTCTCATACTAAGCCCTTAGGGCTTGTTTTAATCCATAAAGAGCCTTAGATAATTTGTAAACATGATTTGGAAAAAAAAATTTCAAAACCGGGTGGTTGTTCAACATAAACTTCTTCAAAAATAAACTTATTAAGAAAAGTACTTTTAACATCTATTTGAAATAACTTAAAATTATTATAACAAGCATAGGTAAGGAGTATCCTTATGGCTTTAAGTCTAACTATATGAGCGAAGGTTTCTTTATAGTCAATACTTTCTTCTTGGTTGAAACATTTGGTTACTAATCTAGCTTTGTTTCGAACCACGATACCAAGTTATTCTTGCTTATTTTTAAAGACCCATTTAGTACCAATTACTAGATGGTCACTAGATCTAGGAATAAGCTTCCACACCTCATTTCTCTCAAATTGATTTAACTCCTCTTGCATTGCAATTGTTAGGATCACAGTTGGCACTAAGAGGAGGAGGAGGGGGGGGGGGGGTGAATTAGTGTAGTGGTAAATACGTTCGATTTTGGAAAATCATTTCTTACGATGAAAGCCTTATCGATGAAAATCGAATTTGATTGTGCTTAAAATTAAAGTGCAAGATGGAATAAGCGTAAACAAGCAAAGTATAGAACACATCAGATCTTTATAGTAGTTCAGTCGTCTGACCTATGTCCACTCCCAATTCCCCCTTCGTCGAGGCCACGTCTTTCACTATTGGTCTTCCTTTAATGGGCGAAGACCAACCAACCACCCTTACAGCTCTCTTCTCCTTTTAACAGGTTTAGGAGTTAACCTCTTACAAGCCCACTCACCCCTCTCTTAACTTAACTAATACTAAACTAAAGGGGAGGAATTTTGACAAGATTACAACAGAGTTTTTCCTCTTTTCTTTCTCAGTTAGCATGTTCCAACCAAGGATGAGAGGGGTATTTGTAGGCTTTAAGGGATTCAAACTTGGAGCCAAAATTTGAATCACATTGATCTTTAGGGTACTAGTGGTTCCACGGCCAGTATTGGGCGGTACCATCATCGAGTCTGCCCTGACACTAGGTAGTACCATCACCCAGTCTGGTGGTACCATTGCTTGAAATTGGGCGGTACCATTGCCCAATCTGGCGGTACCACCGTCTGACATAATCTCGGAGACTATGTCTTGAAGACTGAGCCACCGACAGTTCCACTGCTCATTTTGGCGGTGCCACTGCTTGACTTACTTCTTAGGTCACTGTTTATACCTTTCACTTAGCCCAACACAACCTAAACTTGGGTCCAATTGGCCCCTAATTGAGTTGGCCCAATTCCAACTTAGTTAGACCTAAAACCTACTTCGATCTAGATAATTATTATAAAGCGTGAATCAATTTGTCCGGTATGTCATTAGTCCATCAGCGCTTCATCTGATTCTTTGACGCATCGTCCTCTCTACAACTCGGATCTTCTTGGTGCAATTTTGCTTTTCTTGGCCTGATGCTCGAACCCATCATTCGAAGCCTTCTATCAATACGTCGATCGATCCTTTGGCTCAACGTCCAATCTTCTAACATATTCTCCTCCGGCTTAACGTCGATTCTTCCTACTTCAATTGTCTATTCCTGATCGAAGGTAGTCTTGCATCACTCAAAATATAGTTAGATTACAAACACTATCAATTGGTTTTATCATCAAAATCTGAGATTCAACAATCTCTTCCTTTTTGATGATGACAACCAATTGATGATGGAGTTTAGACAAACTCCCCCTATCAATATTGCCATATTGATAGAAACGAAAAATTATTCATCATGCAAAATCAAAATGTTCAATACATCATATAGAGCATAAAATTATCATTATACTTCTCCCTATTTGTCATCAATAAAAAAGAGAAGTGCATCTAGCTAGTTTTTGAGATATGCAAGTTATACAACATACTAGCTAGCGATTTATCACTTTATAACATACAAGCATAGCAAGTTTTAAAGACGTGCAAGCATAGCAATTTATCACTTGCTTCTTGAGATGTGAAAGTTTCCACCTTTTCTTCTTAAGATAGGAAAGATAGCACTTTGCTTCTTTTTTTTTTTTTTGGTAAGTAAATGTAAGTAGATTTAGTATGAAGTTTGTACAAATTAGCTTTGTCTACACAAGCCATAGATTAAAGCCTAAGATCTCTTAGATTAGTCTAGGAGAATGCACCCTACCTCAGAAAGGTGGAATGGTCTCACTCCACTAGACTCATCTCCGAGAGTAGTTAAACAGAAATCATGACTACACATATTGTAGACTATGACGCTCTACCATAGGCAACAAATAGTAAAATGTAATAACCAACTATTCCTGGACAACTGGTGAATATATCACAATTTTAAAGCAGAAAATACAAAGGAAGCATTAAAGAATTGTAAAATTGAATCTGAGGAAGATCTCTTTTTCTCTACTTGTTAAATGCCTCATTTCCAAATCCTACTCCATGCATGATCGTGAGTCGCTAAGTATCTCAAGCAGAAGGTGAGCATTGTGTGTGTTGTGACCCTCAAAGATTCTGCTACACCTCTCTTTCCAAATCCACCAAATAGTACATCTGAAGATAAGCTTTGCCAGTTGTGTAAGAAGCCCTTTTCTTGAGAAGTTTTGCTGCAGCTATTCTAGTTCTTGATGCAAGTTTGGCATTGGTAGCCTATGTATTTCAAATCTTTTCAAAATCTCCATCCATACCTAATTAGTGTAGTCACAAGCAAAATAGATATGATCTATACTTTCTTCTTGTTGCATACAAAGAGAGAATCGGTTAATAAGATATATACCTTTTCGCTTCATATTGTCCATTGTGGGTAGTTTGGCAAGAAGGGCTTGCCATGTGCATAAGGAATGTCTCTGTGAGCCCGGTCTATCCCATGTCCAACTGCTCGGGATCCACTTGTTATTTCTTTGTCTGATTTGATTCCATGTAGATGTAGCACTAAACTTTCCATTGTCATGAAGCCAATTAAGCATATCTGATGAGTTATTCCTGATTGGAAGAGCTGTAATAGTCGGCCAAAGTGATAGCATATCAGGAGAAATAGGATTAGGAAGACACCAGGTACCATTAGCAATGAACTCAGAAACCTTCTAATCTTTAGGGGCCCCAAGATCTCTTCGTACTCGATCATCATATAATTGAAATATACTTTTTCCATTCACCCAAGGATCATACCACATATTAATTCTAGTCCCAGAAGAGATTGCATAAGAAATGTGGTTGATTAGCTAGTTTCTTACTTTCAAAATTCCTTTCCATGCAGTAGAATAATATGTTCTTGTTGAAACTTTCCATATTGATTCCTTAGATAGGTACCTAGAAGAAACCCATTGTGACCATAAGGATTTATTTTCCAAAAGATCCCACAATTTTTGTACCATACAAGCTTTATTTCAATCTCTCAGATTTCGTAGATTCAGCCCCCCCCTCATCTTTTGGTCTACAAATGCTATCCCAATTGACCATATGTATTATCTTTCCATCCGTACCATTCCAGAAAAAGTTCTTCAATAGCCATTCAATATCCTGAAGAAGTCCAACAGGTAGAAGAAATGCATTAGACCAATAAATAGAATAAGAAAACAACACAGATCGGATGAGTTCAAGTCGTCCTGCTTTGGAAAGAAGTCTAGTTTTCCAGGAGAAAATTCTATTCTTTATTTTTTGCAGGATAGGCTGACAGTGAATTTTATGAATGCTAGTGGATAAGAGTGGGAGACCCAGATAAGGAACTGGTAGACTTCCCTCGCTAACCCCTAGAGTTTGTATAATAAAGTCTTTATCTTCAACGCAAGAACCCATATAGACTTTACTTTTTGCATGATTTAGTTGAAGGCCAGAAACCAAACCAAAATCTTTCAGAATAGTAGCCAAATTCTTCACTGAAGTAGTGTCATTGCGAAGAAAGATAATAAGATCATCTGCAAATGTTATGTGGGATATATGAATAGAACCAGCATGGGGTACCTTAATGTTGCCATCAGAGATTGCCTTTTCTAACATACAGCTGAGTCCTTCCATGACAATTGTAAAAAGAAATGGAGAAAGTGGATCTCCTTGTCGGATGCCATTCGTACTCCCAAATAAGCCAACGGGGGAACCATTAAACAGAACTTAAAATTTTGGAGTTTCCATGCAGCATTGAATCCAGTTAACCCATTGTTGAGGGAAGTTCAAACTGAGGAGCATCTTGTAGAGAAACTGTCTATTAACTGAATCAAATGCTTTTCGTAAGTTAGCTTTAAAACATATTTTTGTCCCTCTTGATTTGGACTGCAAATCTTTGACCAAGTCATTAGCAAGAAGAATATTATGATGTATACTTCTCCCTTTAATGAAAGCAGCCTGAGTATGACTAATGATCTTATGCATAATCATTTGCATTCGATCTGAAAGCAACTTGGAGATGATCTTGTAAATAAAGTTGCATAAAGAAATGGGCCTGTAGTGCTCTAGTGAATCAGCCCTTGCATTCTTAGGAACCAAAGAAATAAAAGTACAATTTATCGCTTTAAGAATATGACCTGAAGAGAAAAAATGCTGACAAGCTTTAATCACATTATTTCCAATGATCGGCCATGCAATTTGGTAAAATTCAGTTGGAAATCCATCTAGACCAGGGCTTTTATGCTTTGGTGACTTGAAGACAACTCGTACAACTTCTTCATTTGTAATTGGTGCATTAAGAATCGTGATGTCATCCGAATCAAGCTTTCTAGTAGGCTCCACATGAACATTATTAGGCTGCTCTGTAATTGGTGCAGTTTGCTTCTCTTGAGATTGCAAGCTTGCAATTTTTTGTGGTGTTAATGATGGCAAGTTCTTTCTTGTCTTTTGAGAAGTGCAAGCTAGCAAGTTTTGCCTTTTTAGCAATTTTGCCTTTTAAGCTAGCAATTTTGGTTCCTTTGTAATATATGAGCTAGCAAGACTTTCTCCCCCTTTATCATTGTCAAAAGGAAGGGAAGAGTATAATTTTTCTTTTACATTATTGCTCTAATCATGACAAAAAATAATCATATCATGAGGTATCAAAAAAGATTGCATAAATATTTCAATTATAATAATAAAGTCATGAACTCCAATTTATCATTCAAGCTAGCATATTTTCTCTCCCCTTTTTGTCATAAAAAAAGGAAAAATATAATAATGTTCTAAACATCATATGAGATATACAACCATCAATACAAGTGAGTCATATGAGAGTCATGACATGAAAGATATAAAATCAAAAATCATGAAAGATTAAGTTGTGAATACCAAAAGATCATGATCGATAAATCGTTTCATTAATAAATACCAAAGAGAAATCTTAGGAGGTCAAAAAATCTTGATTCACACAAAGAATTTGAGTTGTAAATCCAAGAAATCAAGAGACAAGTCATATTTAATTTGGTTAATTCTCTTTTGATAAAATTGAAGAATCATGATATACGATCTTGATTTATAAAAGTTTCAAGTTATAATTATCAAGATCATGAATCGTAAATATTTTCTTTAGCAAAAATTCATGCATAATATATCTTAATTCATCATGATTCATATAAAAAAAATTCAAGTAAGATTCAGATAAAGCTCATTTAAATTTAAATCAACTCATCAAAATCATTTTCTAGAGATTCAAAAATAACAAATATAGATTCATCATTAAGGATCTCTTATGATGAAAACTCGATAAGATAGAGATTGAGAAAATGCATTCCATTTTTATGTGTTTCAATTTATATGATTTACTTGTTATAAGCATGCCTTTGCCTTTAATGCTAAATAAAAACAAGTATCAACATTCAAGATCGAAAGAAAAATTTCATCATAAAGATCATCTAGGCCAAAAATATAACACGTCAAACATACGTCATCTTCGAAAAATTTAATTTATCATGATAATATATATTTTTTTATGTGTTTCAATTTAAGTGATTTATTTCATACAAGCATCTCAAATTTTTTCATCAAAGGCTAAGCATCATGTTTAGAACTGAAAGTAATACAAAATCATCAAGATAATTGCTTCTTAAAATATATAGATTTAATCTTATTTGGTGTACAAGTATTACCATGAAACATGCAATTTTCATTCATAATATTTAAATTTCAAAAATCAATAGAAAGAAAAGCATAATAAAATATTATTATTATTATTATTTTTTTAACTAATTTAAATCATGAAAAAACACTAAGTAACTTCATGATAAGGTAAAAAAAATTGGATTGAATCACTTACCTTGTCATTTTGAGCCATCAAAGAGTAGTTCGCCACTTCGTCTTTGGATGCTCTCGATTTGTCCTTAAGTTCTTTCTTCTTTTTGGCACCTTCTTCTTTTTAAGTTTATTTTTGTTCTTAATTTCATGTTTTATGAATTTTTTAAATTTTATAATGATAATTTTAAAGCCATCATCATCATCATCATCATCATCATCACTTGAGTTATCACTCAAGTGATATTCTATTGTTTGAAGTCTCAAATCCTTTCTATTCTTTGGAAGATTATTCTCATGTGCATATTGTATCAAGAAAGTTATTTCGTAGGTTATCAAAGACCTGATAAGTTCTTCGAGTGAAAAGTTGTTCAAGCCCTTGGCTTCTTGTATTACCATTATTTTTGGATCCCAACTTTTTGGAAGGGATCTTAATATTTTGTTAACAAGATCAAAATTAGAAAAGCTTTTACCAAGATTTTTTTAACTATTGATGACATTCATAAAATGGGTGTACATATTACCAATAATTTCACTTGGTTTCATTTGAATTAGTGCAGTGATAAATCATTTGATGTTTTGGAAAATTGTTTCGTACAAAAATCTTCGTTCCATGAAAACACATTTCGGCAAAGACATTTAACTTCGAATATATTTGCAAATGAGTAATGTGGAAGTAAAGTAGTTGCAAAATAAATAGACAAGCATAGAAAGAGAGGCACACTAATTTTATAATAATAAGTTCTATGTCATCATCACTTGAGCTATCACTCAAGTGGTCTTCTATAGTTCGAAGTGTCAAATCCTTCCTTTTTTTAGAAGGTACTTCTCAAGTTCATCATGTCCCATAAATATTATTTCATAGGTCATCAAAGACCCGATTAGTTCTTCTAATGAAAAATTATTTAAGTTTTTTTTCCTCTTGAATAGTGGTTACTTTTGAATCCCAATTTTTCGGAAGAGAAAAAAAAATTTTATTAACAAGTTCAAGATTTGAAAAAGATTTATCAAGTGCTTTTAAACTATTGATGATATCCGTAAATCGGGTGTATATTTCTCCAATAGTTTTGCTTGGTTCCATTTAAAAAAGTTCAAAATCATGCATCAAAAGATTAAATTTTGAATCTTTAACTCTACTAGTACTTTTATATGTGATTTCAAGTGTATGCCAAATGTCATAAGCCGTTTCGCAAATAGAAACTTGATTAAATTCATTTTTATCCAAAGCACAAAATGAGGCATTCATAGCCTTTGCATTTAAAGAGAAAGTCTTCTTCTCCAAATCATTCTAATTGTTCATTGGAAGAGAAGACTTTTGAAATTTGATTTCGATGATATTTCATATACTTAAATCCAAGGAAAGCAAGAAAACTCTCATTCGAGTTTTCTAATATGTGTAGTCCGTCCAATTGAACATGGGAGGATGAATAATAGAGTGACTCTCTTGAAAGCCAAAAAGAGCCATTTCTCTTGGGTGTGAAACTAAATGAGAAATAACGAGGCTCTAATACCAATTATTAGGATTAATACGTTTGATTTTGAAAAATTATTTCGTACGATGAAAGCCTTATCGATGAAAATCGATTTCGATTGTGGTTGAAATTAAAGGAAGTGTAAGATGGAATAAGCAAGTGAAAGTCTTGCAAGATAAGTAAACAAAGAAAGCATAAAATATACTAAATTTTTATAGTGGTTCGGTCATTCAACTTGCGTCCACTCCCGATTTCTTCTTCATCGAGGCCATAGGCTTTCACTATCGGTCTTCCTTTAATGGGTGAAGACCAACTACCCTTACATCTCTCTTCTCCTTTTAACAAGTTTAGGAGTTAACCTCTTACAAGCCCACTCACCCTTCTCTTTGACTTAACCAACACTAAACTAGAGGGGAGGAATTTTGACAAGATTACAACAGAGTTTTTTCTCTTTTCTTTCTCAGTTGGTGTGTTCTAACCAGGAATAAGAGGGGTATTTATAGGCCTTAAGGAGATTCAAATTTAGAGCCAAAATTTGAATCACCCCGGTCTTCAGGGTACTAGCGGTTCCACAGCTAGTATTAGGCGGTACCATCGTCCAGTTTGGTGATACCACCACTCAATCTAGTGGTACCACCGCCTAACATAGTTTTGAAGACTATGTCTTGAAGATTGAGCCACTAGTGGTTCCACCACCTATTCTAGCGGTGCTACGGCCCGATCCACTTCTTGGGTCACTGTTTGGGCCTTTCACTTGGCCCAACATAGCCTAAACTTGGGCCCAATTGGCCTCTAATTGAGTTGGCTCAATTCCAACTCAATTAGACCTAAAACCTACTTCGATCTAGATAATCATTACAAAGCATGAATCAATTTGTCCAGCATATCATTGGTCGATCGACGCTTTATCTAATTCTTCGGTACATCATCCTCTCTTGCGGCCTATTGCCCAATCGACTAGTTGTCCTCTGCAACTCCGATCTCCTTGATGCAATTCTTCTCTTCTTGGCTTGATACCTGAACCCATCGTCCAAAGCCTTCTATCGATATGTTGATCGATCCTTCAGCTCGACGTCTAATCTTCTGACATGTTCTCCTCCAGCCCAACATCGATTCTTCTTGCTTCAATTATCTATTTCTAATCGAAGGTAGTCCCACGTCACTCAAAACATAATTAGACCATAAATGCTATCAATTAGTTTCATCATCAAAATATGAGATTCAATAGTAATAACACATGAAATATTTTTTAGAGCTTCGTCTACACATTTCGGTTCAATTTGAGACAAAAAGGCTGCATTCACATAAAATTTTTTAAAAGAAGGAGTTTGAGCACCTATTGATGTATCTCTGATGATTAGCTCCTTAGGATGAGTATCTACATACTTCCATTCCTTGGGTAAGGATTTCTTGTAAGTAGATGTATCCAAGTTGCTAGGGAGAGGAGAATTTTTATTTAAACTCAAAATATCAAAATCAAAATCATCATCAAAATTATTTTTCTTAAATTTGAAAATCTCATTAAAAACAACATGAATAGATTCTTCTATTACTAAAGTTCTTTTATTAAAGACACAAAAAACTTTAGAAATAAAGGAATATCCAAGAAAATGCCTTCATTGAATTTTGCATCAAATTTTCTTAAGGCATCCTTTTCATTCAAGATGAAACATTTATAACCAAAACTTTAAAATACAAAATGTTGGATCTTTAATTGTTCCACAATTCATAGAGAGTTTTAGATAAGAGTGGCCTTATAAGAACCCTGTTCATGACATAGTATACCTTATTAACGGCTTTGACCCAAAAATATTTGGGTAGGCTATATTCATTTAACATGGTTCTTGCCATCTCATGTAAACTCTTATTTTTTCTCTCAATAACTCTATTTTATTATGGATTTCTTAGAGTAGAGAAATTATGGTCATACCCATTTAACTCATAAAAATCTTAAAAATTATGGTTTTTAAATTCACCACTATGATCACTATGAATAGACGAAATCATAAAACCCTTTTTATTTTAAACTAATTATAAAATTTTATAAAATATTTAAAAGTATCATCACTCTTTTATGTGCTAAGAAGTATATCCAAGTGTATCTACTAAAGTCATCAACAATTATAAAAATATATTTACTACCTCCTAGACTTATAATGTCAATTAGTTTAAATAAATCCATATGGATTAATTATATTAGTCTTGAGGTACTTATTTAATTTTCATATTTAAAACTACTCTTTATTTGTTTACCTAGTTGGCATGCATAACAAACTTTGTCTTTAATAAATTTAATGCTAGATATTCCTCTTACTAATTCTTTAGTTGTAATTTATGAGATTAGTTTCATACTAGCACTGTTAGGATCTAGAGTGGCACTAAGAGAGGGGGGGGTGCATTAGTACAGCAGATAAAAATCATAAATTCAAAAATGATTTTGAAAAGAGTTGTGCGTTGAAGAGTTTCGGTTCGATGAAAATGATTTTAGCAAAGTGATTTGAGTGAATACAACAGAAAGTAGAGAGGACGAGATCGAGAGATTACAGCTAAGTATAGATTGAAATGCACTAATTTAAAACTCATACATCAAGAGAAGTACACAATGATGTATAGTGGTTCAGTCAAATGACCTACATCCACTTCCACAACCTCCTCCAATGTGGTTCCCAACTTCCACTATCAATTTTTCTTGAAGGGGAATGACCAAGCACCCCTCTTACAAACTTTTATAAGTGGTTCATACTCTCTTATAAGACTTTTTTATAAATGAGACTTGGGAGGTGAACACTCAAGCTATCGAATGTAATTTTGCTAGAGCTTTGACTCAGTTTTTATCACTTCTCAATGTACTTAGCTAGCTGAGAAGTAAGGGATATTAATAGACTCAATTGGCTTCAGAATTGGAGCAAAAAAGAGTCATCTTGGATTTCCGAGTGCTGGCGGTACCATCGCTAGTTGACCCTGCTCTGTAGTGTATTTGGCGGTACCATCGCCTAGTCTGATAGTACTACCGCTTGATAGGGTCCTCAGACTCTATGGAGGGGGGTTACCATCACCTATCAAACGGTACCACCACTGACAGGCAATAACTCTCAATGGTATTATCGCTGACCTAGGGTGGTACCACCACCAGACCACCTGGGAACTAGTTCCCGGGGCGATGCCACTGCCAAACATAGTCTAGCACTATTGAATGAGCCTTGAATCCAACCCAATTCAGTCCAATTAAGGCCTAGTTCACCCCTACTAGGGTTAATTAGGATTACTACCTAATCCTAATCCTAATTACGTACTAACTATAAAATTGAAATATATTTATAAGTAAATTCTAATCCGATAACGTCAAGCCTTCTTCTTCTGGTGAGTTTCCGGCGGACTTCTAGCGAACTTCCGACACACCCTCGGATATCTTCCGGTGGACTTCCAGCAGCCTCCTAGATTTTATAATGAGTTCGATGAATCTTTTGGCAAGCTTTCGAACTTTTCTCGGTGAGCTCCGCGAACCTTTGACGATTTTTTTGGAGAACTTTCAAAACCTTTGGCAGGTCCTCGATTCATTCTCGGCCAGTTCCGATAGCACTTTTGATGATCCTTCGGACTTCCAGCAGACTCTCGAACTCCCAACGTACTTGACTCCAACAATTTACTTTATGTCTTCATTGCTATCGTACTTAATCCTGCACACTTTTCTCAATAATATGGATTATATCAAATAACCTATCAATTGACTTTATCATCAAAATTTGAGATTCAATAATCTCCCCCTTTTTTATGATGACAATCAATTAATGACGGAGTTAATCTTAACTCCCCCTATCTATATACCATATTTTGAGAAAGGAAATACTTGAATTCAATCTTCTTGAATTCAAGCCAAAACCGATAAGTTGCATCCGTTGAACTTATAAGTTGCATCCGTTGAATTCAAGCCAAAACCGGTAAGTAACTTATCATCATGCTCAACAAGTATGAACTTTAATTCATAAATATAAAACTTCATATTTTTCTCAATTGAAAATGATGTTAATGCATGACACCCATTTTCAAGTTCAATGTTGAATGATGATAGACATTTATCACTTCGACAAATGATACCAATTATAATTTTGAAATGTAACAAGGATTAAATGATATCAATACACAAATCAAGGCATGGTATCATTTTTACGATACATCATGATAACTTATCATATCAATGAAAGATACCAAATTTAAACATGATATGATAATAATCTTTCAAAAATTTATATTTTAAGCATGTATGAAGCATTTGTGATGCATGTGATACATTCCAATATAATTGCGATACGCTACGTATTATCGCGATATATTGTGATGCTTTTAAGGATGACAATCAATTTTCGAAACAAAGCATGACAAATGTGATTACATTGCAATACGATACATATAAGACACTTATCATTCCATCAAGTCATTGTGATTCAATACGATACGATACATATAATACATTTATCAAGTCATCACATTTTGCCACATTCATTTCAATACGATACATATAAGGCATTTATCAAGTCATCAATTCATTTTGCCACATTCTTCTCCCCCTTTGTCATCAATAAAAAGGAAGTGGTCCTTGATGTCAAATATTATGATTGAAGTTTTTGAAAAATGGTAAAAAGAGAAATTCTATCAAGAAGAATAATGAAAAGAGATTCATTTATTATTATTTTTTGGTAAGTAAATGTAATTGTATTTAGTATGAAGTTTGCACAAAGTAGTTTTGTCTACACAAGCCGTAGACTATAGCCTGAGATCTCTTAGAGCAGTCTAGGAGAATGCACCCCACCTCAGAAAGGTGGAATGGACTCATTCCACCAGACTCATCTCCAAGAGAACATAAGCAAAAAAGTAGTCATGACTACACATGTTGTAGACTATGACGCCTTACGATATTTAATAAATAGCAAAATACAATTCCTAAACAACCTGTGAATACATCACATTGTTGAAACATAGAAACTCATCCTAGAAAGCATTAACGAATAACAAAATTGAATCTAATAAAGATATCTTTTTCTCTACTTGTTAAATGCTTCATTTTCAGATCCTGCTCCATACATGATCTTGAGTCGCTAAGTATCTTGAGCAATAGGTGAGTATTGTATGTGTTGTGGCCCTCAAAGATTCTGCTACATCTGTCCCTCCAAATCCACCAAATAGCACATCTGAAGGTAATTTTTGCTAGTTGTATAAGAAGCCCTTTTCTTGAGAAGCTTTGCTGCAGTTGTTCTAATTCCTAATGCAAGTTTGGCCTTGGTAGCCTATGGAGTTCAAATCTCTTCAGAATCTCCTCCCATATCCAATTAGTGTAGTCGCAAGCAAAATTCATTTATTCATGTCTATAAAATCATAAGATAGATCATGAGGACAAAATTCATAAGAATTACTAAGAGCTTATGAAAATTTCATACATAAAATAAATAAATTCTTCATAATAATTCTTGACGCATAAAAGTGAATCATTCAAGTCGTTAAAAAGGCTTCCAAGAATCGTTTTTACCAAATGAAATTAGTGAGGTAGAAAAGAGATCATAATACAAAATTCATAAAACTCATGATAAGAATTATGAGTGTTCATTCAAGATGGATTAAGATGAAAAGTTCAAGAGGCAATTTGATTGAAAACTCAAGCATAAGATTGTAAAGTGAAAAGATAGATTATTGAAGCCAAGACATTCATCAAATATTTCATCAAGAGCTCATGATATTTATTCAAAAAATTCATGAGAAAGAGAGATCATTTTAGTTCAAAATTCATGAAAGGAATGATGATGATAAAAACTCATCCAAGAATTTTATAAGGAGCTAACTTGGTATTCTCATAAGAAAGAATTTATGAAGTGAAAAATAGTCAATCAAGTTATAAAATCTCAAGACATAACAATTTAGCACAAGAGTTAAGAGTTCATCAAATTCACATGAATGAAGTCCGAAGAGAGTATTCAAGTAATAAACACTTGAGAGCTTCTTCTTTATGCAAAGTTCATGACATTAACATATGTATGGTTCCATGTGTCATGAAGACAAAATCAACAAACATGAAATCTTTTTATTCATGCTAATAGAAGTAGAGAGAGTATAAAACCAATTTTACCAAGTCATTAAAAGGGCATGTTATTAATTAAAAATCATCAATGAAGATTCATGTACATGATGCTAAAAATCATTAATCAAAGGAGTATCAATGCAAGATTGGAGAAGGATAAAAATGAGAGCTCTATTCAAAATACAATATCGAAAAGATGTCATCCAAGATACGAAAAGATAACATCAAGATGAGTTCATGAAAACTGAAGTTGAGGAATTTCGGAAATATACAACAACTTCATGTATTAAGATAATTTAGCATGCCTAACTCTCTTCTAATGAAGTCAAATTATTCTTCATTTAAAGGTTTTGTGAAGATGTCCACTAATTAATGTTTTGTATCAATAAATTCTAGAGTAATATCATTATTATTGACATGATCTCTTATCAAATGATGCCTAATGTCAATATGTTTAGTTCTAGAGTGTTGAATGAGATTTTTGGATAAACAAATAACACTTGTGTTATCATATTTTATGAAAATATTCTTTAAATGAAGTCCAAAGTCTTCTAATGTATTTTTCATCCAAACTACTTGTTCACAACATGCACTTGCAGCTATATATTCAGCTTCGGTCGTAGATAGTGCAACCAAGTTTTATTTCTTGGAAGTCCAAGAAACAAGTGCATGTCCTAAAAATTGATATATTCCGAATATACTTTTTCTATCTATTCTACATTCGCCAAAATCTGCATCTGTATAGGCTATTAAATCAAAGTCATTAGATTTTGGATACCATACTCCTAGGTTAGGAGTTCCTTTAAGATACCTAAGGATTCTTTCAATAGCTTTAAGATGAGATAACTTAGGATTAGCTTAAAATCTAGCACAAAGTCTTACACTCAATATAATATCCAGTCTAGTTGCGATGAGGTAAAGTAAACTACCTATCATTCCCCTATATGTCTTTTGATCAAAATTTTCTCTACTTTCATCTATGTCTATCTTAGTAAAGGTACTCATAGGAGTGTTTATGACTTTTGAACCATCCATGTTAAATCGTTTCAAAAATTCTAATGTATATTTAGTTTGATTAAGAAATATACCATCGCTAAGTTATTTAATTTGCAATCCTAAAAAGAAGGTTAGTTCACCCATTAAACTCATTTCAAACTCATGACTCATACACTTGGCAAATAATTCACATAGTGATTCATTTGTAGAACCAAAGATAATATCATCAACATAAATTTGAATAATAAAAAATTATTTTTAAAATATTTAATAAACAATATAGTATCGACCTTGTCTTTAGTAAAATTATTTAAAATTAAAAATGAGCTAAGTCTCTCATACTAAGTCCTTGGGGCTTATTTTAACTAATTGAGAGTCTCAATTAATTTAAACACATGATTAGGAAAAAGAGAGTTTTCAAAATCGGATGGTTGTTCAACAAATACTTCTTTGGAATAAAATCATTTAAAAAAGTACTTTTGACATCCATTTGAAACAACTTAAAATTATTACTACTAGCATAGGCAAGGAGCATCCTAATGACTTCTAATCTTGCCATAGGAGCGAAGGTCTCTTCGTAATCAATACTTTCTTCTTGGATGAAACCCTTGGCCACTAATCTAGCCTTATTTCTAACTATGATACTAAATTCATCTTGCTTGTTTCTAAATGCTAGTCATATGTGTCCTGTAAGCCAATCACATGAGTGACGGCACTTGTGACTTGATATGTACTCTTTCTTTTACTTATTATTATTAGGCATTTTATCATTTTATCTAGCGTGTTGCATATATTATGATGTCCTTGGATCTATACAATGGGAATCGGATCATGATGAGATCATGATAATGAGACCGATTCACCTTTAAACACAGACCCTAAGTAATTCCGATCATAGGTTACTCAAGAGGGACATCGAGATAACCGGATAGACTGGTGTGCTGTATACCCATCCATATGATGGAGGTGGCTGGTCTCATAGCTACTCGTGTGGGGACACTAAGGGTACAGTGTAGGTGCTTATTGGGGAATGAGTTTACTGATTGATCTACTTATAGAATGTTGGATGATTATTGATACCTCATGTCAAACAATGATTCCGTAGTCCCAGTAGTCCTTAGACTTGAGACACCAAGGATGTCCTGTATGAGTACTCCACTCTTTGATACTGGACTTATAGGTTTGAAAGTTCCAGATCTAATACAGCCAGTTATTGAGAGTGGTAGCCAACCTTACGAGGGCTATTGAGTGTCAATAGAGGATCATCTGATCTTGGTATCATGAGAGGGATATCCCATGTATTCTTGCTCAAATAAATCCTTAACCAAAGTTATTCAGATTGAGAGAGAAAGAGTTCTCTGGGAGAATCCGACTAGAGCAAGATTCGAGAAGAGACCGTATGGGCCTGACAGCACCATTGCCCAGTATAGGGTCTCTGGGATATTAGATGGATGAGGGACTATAGGTACATGGTAACTGAGGATAGATAGGTTCAAAGGATTGGATTCCCCTGTATCGTTTGGGGACTACGGCGTAGTGGCCTAGTACTATTGAATCTCGAATTTTGATGATGAAACTAATTGATTGTGTTTTGTGATCTAACTGCGTGTTGAGTTTCGTAGGTATACTATCAATCAGGATTAGATAGTTGACACTGGAGGAATTGACGTTACGTCGGGTGATCACGTCAGGATATTGGATGTCGAGCCGGAGGTTCAGTCGACAATCGGCAGAAGGCTTCGGACGTCGAGCATCGGGCCAAGAAGAGCGGAGTTGCACCATGGATATCAGGGTTACGGAGGTTAATCGCCGATTAGGCAACAAGCCGCAAGAGAGAACGATGTGCCAAAGAATCGGACGAAGTGCCGACCAATGATGTGCCGGGCAACTGAATGTCAATTCGTGTTATAATAATTGTCTAGATCAAAGTAGAGTTTTTGTTTGTGTGTGTGCAGGATTAACTACGATAACGGTGAAGACGTAAAGTGAAACAAAGTACCAGAAGACATGTGTGATGGATCGTTGGTAGTTCGAGAGTTCGACGGAAGTCTGAAGATTCATTGGAAGTGTTGCCGGAAATTGGCCGAGAACGAGTAGGGAGCTTGTCAAAAGGTTTATGGAAGGTTCGTCGGAAGTTCACGGAGCTTGCTAAGAAAGATCGGAGCTTGCCAAAGAAGCTCAGTGGAACTCGCTAAGATCATTGTGAAGTTCGGGAGCTTGCCGGGAGTCCGCAGAATGGTTT
Organism: Musa troglodytarum; assembly: GCA_023547065.1. Classification (NCBI taxonomy): domain Eukaryota; kingdom Viridiplantae; phylum Streptophyta; class Magnoliopsida; order Zingiberales; family Musaceae; genus Musa; species Musa troglodytarum. Next base: position 58,176,576 of record CP097511.1, read on the forward strand.
CCAAGGGTTCATCGGAAGATCGCCGGAAGTTCGCTGGAAGCTCACCGAAAGAAGTCTTGTCTTGTGGACTTTGTAATAGCTTAGAAAATGTCTTTAAAATTCGTAGTTAGCATATAATTTGGTTTAGGATTAGGTGTTAATCCTATAAACCAAGTTTGACCAGTCGAGACTTATTTGGGCCAGGTTTGGGTCGAGTTTTTGGCCTAAACCGGTGTGCTAAAAAAGGTAGTGGCACCACCAGTAGAGCTAGCGTGGTGGCACCGAGGGCACCAGCGGTGGCACTGCTGGATGGGCGGTGGCACCGCCCAGTACCACTAGAATCAGGAAAACCGAGGCAATTCAAATTTGGGCTCCAAATTTGAATCCTCTTTAGACCTATAAATACCCCTCTCATTCTTGGCTGAAAGGGTGCCTAGAACTGAAAAAAGAAGGGGGAAACTCTCTTGATAGTGTGTCAAATCTTCCCTCTAAGTTTTAAGAGTATTCTAGTCCTTGAGAGGGGTAAGAGTGCTTATAAGGGTTATCTCCTAAACCCGTTAAAATAAGAGGAGCTGTAAGGGAGTTCATCCTCGACCATTGGAAGGAGGATACTTAGTGGAAAGTCGGTGGCCTCAAGCGAAGAGGAATCGGGAGTGGATGTAGGTCGGATGACCGAACCACTATAAAATTAGTTTGCATTTATCTTATTGTCATTTACATTACTGTAAACCATCTTCACTTTGATGCTCTACTTCATTGTCTTCTTCTTACGTATGCTTTCAAGTTAAAATGCAATCGAAATGGTTTTAATCGAAACATTTACTCTTTTCGTACGAAGTTTCTGAAGTTGGTTTCAATCGCCAAAAATCTATCGTCTTTATCCGTTGCACTAATTCACCCCCCCCTCTTAGTGCCACTCAATCTCTAACAATTGGTATCAGAGCTATGTTATTTCTCATTCGGATTTACACCCGTAAGAAATGGCTCTTCATGACTTTCAAGAGGGCTTTTCGGTTTTTCGTCCACTGTTCTTTAACGAATCGAACTACACATATTGGAAAACTCGAATGAGAGTTTTCTTGATTTCAATAGATTTAAACTTGTGGAACATCATCGAAAATGGCTTTCAACTTCCTTCTAAACCGACGAACGAATGGTCGGACTTAGAAAAAAAATCTTTTTATTTAAATGCAAAAGCTATGGATGCCTTATTTTGCACTTTAGATAAAAATGAGTTCAATTGGATTTCTACGTGTGAAACGGCTTTTGACATTTGGCGTACACTTGAAATCACGCACGAGGAAACTAGTAGAGTCAAAGATTCAAAAGTAAATCTCTTATTGCATGATTTTGAGCTCTTTCGAATGACATCAAGTGAAACTATCAGCGATATGTACACCCATTTTACGGATGTCGTCAATAGCTTAAAAAGTCTTGGTAAATGTTTTTCGAACTTTGAACTCACTACCAAGATTTTAAGATCCCTCCCAAATAGTTGGGATCCAAAAATAACAACTATTCAAGAGTCTAAAGACTTAAACATTTATTCACTTGAAGAACTAATCGGGTCTTTATTGACCTATGAAATGACTCTTGAATATGATGAACACATGAAGCACCTTCTAAAGAACAAGAAGGTTTTGGAACTCCAAACTTTGAAATACCACTTGAGTGATGACTCAAGTGATGAGGACACTATTGAGAACTTTGAACTTCGAACACTAAATCTTAATAAGTTCATTAAATAAAAATCTAAAATAAATAATGAACTTGAATGGAGGAAGAGGCCAAAGAAGAGGAAGACACCCAAGGATGAATCAAGAACTTCCAAAGGCGAAACGATAAACTATGCCTTATCGATTTTCGACAATGAGGTAAGTAACTCACTCAAAATGCTTTCACCTTATTTTGAAATTACATGATCCTTTCATGAGTTGCTTGATATAGTTGGTAGAAATTTTTTTTATGCTTTTTCTTTCTAGTAATTTTTGAAAAATAAAAATTTGAATGATGATTGTACGATGTGTGATAATGTGTGTACACCTATGAGGACTAATCCATGCATATATATCTTGATGAATTACATTGGTTTTCCATTCTAAACATGATGTTTGACGATTTTATATCATGCATGTTGTGTTTTAAAATTTTGAATGATTTGTAATAATGATTGTACATCAACTACACATCTATGTATGTTGTTCTTGAAAACATTTTGATGATAATTTTATAGTATCATGCTTATGATTTGAAAATCTCGATTAATAGGTCTTAATCATTTTTATGATGAAATTTATAAAATGATTTTAGCAAAAATTTGAGCATCAATCATCTTGTTATAACTAATGAAAGAAAGAATTAAAATGATTTTGATGATGTCTTCATGTTTAAATATGATGCATAACATTTTTATACAAAAATTTGATTATTCTTATGAAAGATCAAATCACGTAAATTGAAACTCTTAAAAATAAGAAAATGCACTATCATGATGTTTTATGTGTGATGCATTCGATCATAATGTGTTTATTAACAAAACTTATATTTCAAATTTATACGATGATGGCTTTCGTATGAAAATTTGAATATACTTATGTGAGACAACTAAAACACATAAAAAGGAACGCATGTGATCATGATAAAATTTATGAATCTTGATAAGTTTATCTTGCTTTTGATTTCAAACATGATGCATGATTTTTGACACAAAATTAATTATCATGATAATACCATATTTCATGAAAATACTTGCACACCAAATATGATTAAAAAATAGAAGCAAGCATATTGATGATTTTGCTTTCAACATGATGCATAGTGTTTACATGAAAATTTGAATATGCTCATGTGAAATCAATTACATGAAATGAAAATGGATTTTCTATCCTATTGAAATTAATGAATTCATTTTACCAATCTTGTGAATCTCATGAAAATGATCATGATGAATATTTTGAAAATAAATGAGTGTGTCATGCATTTGGTTTAAATAATTTCTCTTGAAACTTACTTTTTGGATCTATATAAAGATTCATGGATCTAGTAGAAAAAGAAAAAAGCATGCTTATATGTAAACCATCTCCATTGATCTTAATAAAATTTTCGTATGAAATATTTTTGATGCATTTGATCTTGATGGATTTAATGACAACTTATATTTCAAGGTAATACAATGATGACTTCATATAAATATTTGAACATACTTTATGAAATCATCATTGATAATGATGTGAAAATATTAAAAGTTTATTATCATGCTTAATGATTTTATGATATCATGACAATTTAAAGGTGTTATATCTTGATGACAAACTCATGTTCGATTTTAAAATTTGATACTCATCTTTTGAAACATGAGTACACTTATATAGAACAAATAACTTAAAATGAAACACATTATCATGATAAATTGAATCTCATGTCTTGAAATAATGTGTTATATTTTTGTCTTGATGATTTTTATAATGAAACTTGCCTTTCATTTTTGAATACTTACTTTAATTTGGTATAATAAGACAAATGATGAATCCATGTATACTATGTTCATATAAGTCTCTTGAATCTCAAGAATGATTTTGATAATTTGATTGTGAGTTTCGAGTTGACAAAATGAGTTTGAATGATTTTATGACTCCTCTCTTGATCTCTTAAAATCATGATTTTAAATTCTTGACTTGAGATATTTTTGTGAATCACTTGAATTATGAATGAGATTTTGATGATGTGTTAAATAATCCATCTATATGAATCTTGAAAATGATTTTGATGATAAGTATGAAGTAGTCAAATTGAACTTGAATGATTTTTCTTTTAGTGATTCTTGAATCTTTTGGAATTATGATTTGTTAAGATGTATTTAATGCTTGAATCAAGTTCTAAAAGATTTCATTTTGCTATAAAGAAATTATTATTGAAATCATGATCTTGACAATTATAACTTGAAGTTCTTTATAAATCAAGATCGCTTACCATGTTCCTTCCATTTTATCAAAAGAAAATTTCTTAAATGAAATGTCACTTGTCTTTTGATTTTTCGGAATTCAATACTTGAATTTTTATAAATTTATAAACTTGATATCTTGATTCTTATGAAATGTGTTCTTGATGAAAATTCTTATGCATGAATCAAGATGCTCTTTTTGCTATCTATTATCAAATGAATCATTCATGATATGATATTATATCATTCATGACATGATTTCCTAATATGGCTTGTATAATGATTGAAATTTTTAGTTCATTTAAGAGAAAGTTAATTGCTAGCTTAGATATCACAAGAGAAAGTGGCAAACATAGCTAGCTAGAAATTGCAAAAAGGCAAAACTTCCACTTCTCAAAATGAGAAGAAAGAAATTACAAAATTTTATTTTTTTAAACTCATAAGCTTGCATGGTTAAAATGTTGTAAATTTTATAAAAATTACTAACTCATTACAAAAAGTTGATAGCTTGCAAAAGCGAAACTTAAGAATTGAAAGGAAGCTAGCTTGCATATCGCAAAGTATGTTAGCTTGCTTATCATTATTGATTGCTTGCTTATCATCTTTTCCCCTCATATCATGGTTTTTGACTCCCTTGAATTCATGGCCTAATATGTTGAAAATTTGTGTTGCATATTTGTTATTTTGTCAAGATCAAAGCATTGATGTAAAAGACTATTTATACTCCACTTCTATTTGTCAATGATAAAGGGGGAGCAATGGTTGCTATCTTGCAAATTCAAGAAAAGCAAAGTGCAAATTTGCATAAGAAGCAAGTGTTGAATTGCTATGCTTGGACATCTTTAAAAACTTGCTATGATTAAATATTTTAAAGTGATATATGTTGAATATCTTGATTGATAGCTAGTGTGTTATAAAACTTGCATATCTTTTAAACTAGCTATGATGCAACATCTCCTTTTTATTGATAACATAGGGGGAGAAGTAGATTGATGACTTCATACATTGAATTGAATATTTTATATATTTACATGATGGTTTGATTAATTCTCATAATTTGTGATGAATGTTGCTTAAATTTGGGATAATCCAAGTATTCTATCAATGGCATATTGATAGAGGGAGTTTGGTTAAACTCTAGGGAGTTATGGTTAACTCCGTTAGTCATCAATTAGTTATCATCATAAAAAAGGGGGAGATTATTAAATCTCAGATTTTGATGATGAAACTAATTGATTGTGTTTTGTGATCTAACTACATGTTGAGTTATGCAGGTCTACTATCGATCAGGATTAGACAGTTGACGCTGGAGGAATTGACGTTGTGTTGGGTGATCACGTTAGGATATTGGATGTCGAGCCGGAGGTTCAGTCGATAATCGGTAGAAGGCTATGGACGTCGGGCATCAGGCCAAGAAGAGTGGAGTTATGCCATGAATATCAGGATTGCAAAGGTCAACCGCCGATTGGGCAACAAGCCATAAGAGAGGACGATGTGCCAAAGAATCGGACGAAGCACTGACCACTGACGTACCGGGCAACTGAATGTCAATTCATGTTGTAATAATTGTCTAGATCGAAGTAGAGTTTTTGTTTGTGTGTGTGCAGGATTAACTATGATAACGATGAAGATGTAAAGTGAAACAAAGTGCCGGAAGACAAGTGTGATGGATCGTTGGGAGTTCGAGAGTTCGACGAAAGTCCAAAGATTCATTGGAAGTGTTGTCGGAACTGGCTGAGAACGAGTAGGGAGCTTGTCGAAGGGTTTTCGGAAGGTTCATCGGAAGTTCATGGAGCTTGCCAAGAAAGATCAGAGCTTGTCAAAGAAGCTCAGTGGAACTTGCCAAGATCATCATGAAGTCCGGGAGCTTGCCGGGAGTCCATAGAATTGTTGGGAAATCCTTCAAGGGGAGTGACATCACATGCGCAGTGGAAGAATAGAAAACAAAATCCTAGATTTCCTATAGAAAGTTTCTGACATCGTGCGAAGATCGGTGCATCAAAAACAAATCCGCAAAACTGCACGTGTAAAAGAAAGTACCTAGGGAGATCGTATATCCCTAAATCCCTACAGATCTGTAGGAGAGGATGAAGGAGGTCAAGCATTCTCATATCACCGAATCAGACTCATCTAGTAATGATGGTGATAACTTAACCGAACATCATGGTTGGTCAAGTCCCTCGAGACCATGGTGGTTCGAAGGCCGAATAGGACGGGAATCAAGGGACTCGACCAAGCATACCATGTCCTCAGGTCACCAATGACATCTCTATATCATAGATAAGATAGCGAAATGTGATATAGGTGAGTCTCGAGGGACTCGACCAACTCAACCTACACCGGGAATCGGTTCCTACCTATAACGATGGAAGGCCACGTGGGTCAATCTAATTGCCTCACGTTTACTGACTTAATATTATTAATAGAGGGTATTTTGGTTTGGTCTCCTAATATAATGTGTCACACACATACATATACGTATTTAATATATATATATATATCTACATCACATGTAAATATATATATATATATATATATCTAGTAGGTGTATAACTAATCACACATCATATGAGCAATCACACCAGATGATAATGGACCACATCCTAATGTGATTAGGCCCGAGCCAGTGAGCCCAATCACTCACATCAAGATCTATGTGTACTTCGACACATCTCTATGTCCTGTGATCATCCATCTCGCTTCATCGGATCCGTCGACATCTCAACGTATCTCCATGCATCGGATCGTCCGTCTCGGCCTCGTGAGTCACGTTATCGCTGTGCCTTCTCATATAATTACAACATAATTATAGGCACATAGGCCCGACAATAAATGAGAAAAAATGACTAAAATACCCCTAGGAATTTTTGAAATTTCAATTTTATCCCTTATGGTCGAATGATCAAAATGCCCTTGGGAATTTAAAAATTCTCTTTATGTCTCTAATTTCAGAAAAATAAATATGTTAATTAAATAGTTTAATTAACTATTTTTTTATCTAGTAGTCCTATAAAATAACATATATATGTGATGTATGATGTGGACAGATGATCATGGACCTGTGATGTGATGTGTGTACATGTGATTATTATTATTGGGGCCTGCGAGCCTTTATTCTTTTCTCATTTATTGTCGGGCTTGTGTGCTTGTAATTATGTTATAATTACATAAGGAGGCGCAGTAGTAGCGTGACTCATGAGGCCGAGACGGATGATCCGATGCATAAAGATATGTTGAGATGCCGACGAAACTGACGAAGCGAGAAGGACGATCACAGGGCATGGAGATGCGCCGAAGCAAACATAGATCTTGATATGAGTGATTGGGCCTACTGGCTCGGGCCTGATCACATTAAGATGTGGTCCATGATCATCTGGTGTGATTGCTCATGTGATGTATGATTAGTTATACACCTACTATATATATATATTTACATGCGATGTAGATATATATATATTAAATATGTATATGTATGTATGTGACACATTATATTAGGAGACAAAACCAAAATCCCCTCTATTAATAATATTAAGTCGGTAAACGTGAGGCAATTAGATTGACCCACGTGGCCTTCCATCGTTATAGGTAGGAACCGATTCCCGGTGTAGGTTGAGTTGGTCGAGTCCCTCGAGATTTAACTATATCATGTTTTGCTATCTTATTTACGACATAGAGATGTCATTGGTGACCTGAGGACATGGTATGCTTGGTCGAGTCCCTCGAGAGTATATCACCGAATCAGACTCATCTGGTAATGATGGTAATGACTTAACCGAATATCATGGTTAGTCGAGTCCCTCGAGGCCATGGTGGTTCAGAGACCGAACAGGATGGGAATCACAAGGAGTTGTGATTGGCAAGAGTTGCCTACCTTTCGGGCTTAACGTGATTGGTCGAGTCCCTCGAGGTTACGTTAAGATACCGATTGGATCCCGATCCCCACTAGAGATCCGCCGGGGGTCTTTGATTTATATACTGGAGGGTGTTATGTGTCTCATGAAAAATTAGTGGGAATACATTAAGATAGAAGTCCTTATCTTAATTGTTTAAATTTCTACAAAGTCTGCATGTTATTTATTTCTGCCACATCTTTTATTTCAGAAAAATATCGCTTTCAAATCCTTTACGTGGCATACTTGATGCCAACCACCTCACTGGTCTAAATTATACGGATTGGCTTCGCAATATGAGAATCGTTCTTACGATAGAGAAAATCGCGTATGTCCTTGATATAGTGATCTCTACGCCCGACGAAGGGGCAAGCGAGGATGAGATCGCTCGTTATGTAAAGTACTTAGATGATTCCACTCTTGCTCAGTATTATATGTTGGCCGCTATGACTACTGAGTTACAAAGACAACATGAAAATATATGGATACTAATTCCATACTCCTGCATCTTCGCAAACTATTTGAGGAACAGGAAAGAACTCAGCGATATGAGATATCAAAGAGTCTTTTCCGTGCTAGGATGACTGAGGGGACACCGGTTCAGTACCATGTCCTTAAGATGATTGAGTGGATCGAAAAACTCATAGGTCTAGGAATCGTCCTAGAGGATAACATGTGGTGGATTTTGTGCTTCAGTCCCTACCGGATTCCTTTTCTCAGTTCATAATGAATTTTAATATGAACAAACTTGAGGTAACCCTCCAAGAGCTCCTCAATATGTTGAGAGAAGTAGAGAGCACCATTAAGAAAGAGAAACCGATTCTCTACACTGGTGAGACCAGAAAGAAAAGGAAGGCTGAGAAGACCCCTAAGAAGGGCAAGGACAAGGGCAAAATGGGTAAGGCAAAGGTTGCCAAGAAAAATCCAACAAATTACGAAGGCCAGTACTTCCACTACGGCAAAGATGGGCACTGGAAGAGGAACTGCAAAGAGTACCTTGTAGAGAGGGCGAAACAGAAGCTTACAGAAGCTTCAGGTACATTCATGATCAGTCTCTATTTGTTAGAATCTTATGATAACACATGGGTATTAGATACTGAGAGTGCTTATCATATTTATAATTTGTTGCAGGTTCTGGCAGGACTTAGGAGATTGAACAAAGGCGAGATGGACCTTAAGATGGGCAATGGAGCAAAGGTTGCTGTAGTGGCTGTTGGCAAGGTCACCTTACATCTACCTGGTAGAGCTATTATTACATTAGATGCATACTATTATGTTCCTTCTATTATCAAAAATATTATTTCTATTTCATATTTGATAATTATTAGATATAAATTAGTTTTTGAGAACAATGGTTGTTCAATAATATTAGATGATGAGATCATCATGAGAGGAACATTGTATAAAGGTTTATATATGCTAGATACAACTCCATATGTCATGAGTGTAAGCAAGTCTAAGAGGAAACGAGAAGAGGTGAACAATGCAAATCTTTGGCATTGTAGGCTAGGTCATATCCATGAGAGAAGGATTCAAAAGTTGCTGAAAATGGATATCTAGATCCATTTGACTATGAATCATATGTGACTTGGGAACCTTACCTTCGGGGAAAGATGACCAACTCTCCATTTAGTAGAACTGGAGAGAGAGCCACTGAGTTACTAGAACTCATACATAGTGATGTATGTGGTCCCATGTCGACTCATGCCATAGGTGGTTACTCCTACTTTATTACCTTCACTGATGATTTCTCAAGATACGGACATGTATACTTGATGAAGTACAAGTCTGAGGTTTTTGAGAAATTTAGAGAATATAAAAATGAAGTGGAGAATCAGACTGAAAAGAGTATTAAAACCCTTCGATCAGATCAAGGAGGTGAGTACTTGAGTATAGAGTTCACCTAGTTCCTCAAAGACTATGGGATATTATCCCAATGGACACCTCCTTATATACCACAGCTTAATGGTATATTAGAAAGGAGGAATTGCACACTGTTAGACATGGTGCATTCTATGATATGTTTCGCTGACCTACCCATCTCATTCTAGGGATATGCCATAGAGACCGCAGCTTACCTTCTGAATATAATTCCAACCAAGTCAGTGATGTCTACTCCATATGAGATATGGAATGGGAAGATGCCTGATCTTAAGATTGTTAAGATTTGGGGCTGCCCTGCTCACGTTAAGAGACACAACCTTGATAAGTTGGAATCCAGAATGGAACAGTGTAAGTTCGTGGGATACCCCAAGGAAACTTGTGAGTATTATTTCTATCACCCTGAGGACCAAAAGGTCTTTGTAGCCAAGAGAGCAGTGTTCCTTGAGAAGGAACACATTCTTGGTAGAGACAATGGGAGCATTATAGAGTTGAATGAGGTTGGAGAACCTAGCTCAAGCACCATTCTAGAATCTGTTCAGATACCTAACACACAAGTTCCAACTTTACATAGGTCTGATAGAGTATATCATCCTCCTGAGAGATGTGGGACATATCAAAAGAGAGGATGTTGAGGATATTGATCCTCAGACCTACGATGAGACTATTATTGTTGAATCTCAGATTTTGATGATGAAATCAATTGGTGAAAATTTGTTTTGATTTATATTGTCAAGATAAGTGTGCAAGATTAACTACGATGGGATAGAAACATAAAGCGATTTACCGAGGTCAAGTCCGTTGGGTGTTCAAGAGTTCATCGGAAGACCGAAGGATCGTCGGAAGTATTACCGGAACCAACCGAGATTGAATTAGGGACTTACCAAAGTTTTCGGAAGTTTGTCGCAAAGATCGTCGAAGGTTCGCGAAATTTGCCGAGAAGGTTCGGAAGCTTGCCGAAGACTCGTTGAGCTCGCCATACAATCCGAGAGCATGCTGGGAATCCGCTGAAAGAAATCCGAGGGAAGTATCGAAAGTCCACCGGAATCTCATCGTAAAGCTCGTCGGAATAAGACTTAAAGAATGTCGGTTCAAATCACTGTTAATTATGTTTCAATTTCATAGTTGGCACGTAATTAGGGCAAGAATTTCAAATTAATCCTACTCTTTTTTTGGTAAGTAAATGTAAGTAGATTTAGTATAAAGTTTACATAAAATAGCTTTGTCTACACAAGTCATAGACGAAAGCCTGAGATCTCTTAGAGTAGTCTAGGAGAATGCACCCCACCTACTCAAATTAATCCTACTCAAACCTAGTAGGGGCCAACCGAGCTATTACTGTGTCAATTTGGGCCTAAAACAGGGCCCATTCAGCTTTGCTGAATGGGCCAGGCGGTGGAATCAACTGGCAGCCGAGTGCTAGGCGGTGGTACCGCCTAGCCTGGGGTGGTAGTACCGCCCAACGCCTGAAGGCACAGGCGGTAGCACCGCCTAGCTTGGGCGGTGGTACCGTCTATGCACTATCAATCTGACGACTGACAGGCGGTGGCACCACCTTCTAACAAGCGGTAGCACCGCTGTTGAATCTCGAATTTTGATGATGAAACTAATTGAGTGTGATTTATGGTCTAACTATGTTTTGAGTTACGCAGGTCTACTATCGATCAGGATTAGACAGTTGATGCTGGAGGAATTAACGTTGCGCCGGAGGTGATCACATCAGTATATTGGATGTCAAGCCGGAGGTTCGGTCGACTATCGGCAGGAGACTTCGTACGTCGGGCATCAGGCCAAGAAGTGCGGAGTTGTGCCATGGATATCGAGGTTGCGGAGGTCAACCATCGATTGGACAACAAGCCGCTAGAGACGGCGATGTGCCGAAGGATCGGACGAAGCGCCAACCAATGATGTGTCGGGCAACTGAATGTCAATTCGCATTGTAATAATAGTCTATATCGAAGTAGAGTGTTTGGTATTTGTTTGTGCAAGAGTAACTACGAAAGGGATGAAGACGTAAAGCAAAATCAAGGGCCGAAGTCAAGTGCGATGGATCGTTGGGAGTTCGAGAGTTTGACGGAAGTCTGAAGATTCATTTGGAGTGTTGCCGGAACTGGCCGAGAATGAGTAGGGAGCTTGCCGAAGGGTTTTCGGAAGTTCACCGGGAGGTTCGTCGGAAGTTCACGGAGCTTGCCAAAGAAGCTTGGGGGAACTCGCCAAGATCATCGTGGAGTCCGAGAGCTTGCCGGGAGTCCACAGGATGGTTTCCGAGGGATCGTCGGAAGACCGCCGGAAGTTCGCCGGAAGCTCGATGGAAGAAGACTTGACTTGCGGACTTTGTAATAGCTTAGGAATGTCTTTAATTTCGTAGTTAGCATATTAATTTGGGTTAGGATTAGAGGTTAATCCTTTAACCCGAAGTAGGGGCCATTGGGCCTTAGTTTAGGTCAAAGTTTTTGGCCCAAACAGCACCAACGTATGCTACGTGCATGCTACTGTAGCATGGCTACTATAGTTCTTAGTGGCGTGTAGCACCGCTTTCGTGCGTGGAAAGCGGTAGCACCGCTTGGCTGAGCGGTAGAACACAGGTGTGTCGATCTGCCAAGGCGATAGCAAAACTCAAAAGATTCAATTTTTGGCACCAAGTTTGGGCTCCAAATTTGAATCACTTTGAGGCTTATAAATACCCCTTCCTTTTCAGCTGAAAAATAGAACCCTTTTGAGAGTTAGAATCTTGGTTTTGAGCTTTTGAAAAGTCTTGAAAAGTCTTGTTCTTGCTAAGTGTTCACCTCCTTCTTCTCCTTGAGAAATCTTATAAGAGTGTGAACTACTTGTAAAAGGGTTGTAAGAGGGTATTTGGTCCTTCCTTCAAAGGATTTGATAGTGGAAGAAGGAGCCTCATCGGAGAAGGCTTCGGAAGTGGATGTAGGTCACTTTGACCGAACCACTATACATCATTACATCTTGATTGTGTGAGTGTTTAAATTTCTGTTTTACTTTGCTGCAAGCCTTTACTTTACTTGCTCCACTTCCTTTTTATCTTTGTATGCATGCTTCAAAGTTAGAACGCAAAAATCGGTTTCAAATGAAACGTTGCTTTCATCGTACGAAGTTTCCGAAGCTTGTTTTAAATCACTGAAAAATCCATCATTTTATCCGCTGCACTAATTCACCCCCCCTCTTAGTGCTGCTCGATCCCTAACAATTGGTATCAGAGCCATGTTCTTTCTCTTTCAGATTTACAGAAATGGCTCTAAATGGTTTTCAAGAGGGCTTTTCGGTTTTTCGTCCACGTTTTTAGCAGTTAGGACTACACATATTGGAAAACTCGAATGAGAGTTTTCATGCTTTCAATGGATTTAGATTTGTGGAACATCATCGAAAATGGTTTTCAACCTTCCTCTAAACCGACGAGCAGATGGTCGATTTTGGAGAAAAGGTCGTTTTCTTTAAACGCAAAGGCTATGAATGCCTTATTTTGCGCTTTGAACAAGAACGAGTTCAATCGGATTTCTATGTGCGAAACGGCTTTTGACATTTGGCGAACTCTTGAAATCACGCATGAAGGAACTAGTAGAGTTAAAGACTGAAAAATAAACCTCTTGTTGCATGATTTTGAGCTCTTCCAAATGACACCAAGGGAATCTATCGACGACATGTACACTCGCTTCACGGATGTCATCAATAGCTTGAAAAGTCTTGGTAAAAGTTTTTTAGATTTTGAACTCACTAACAAGATCTTAAGATCCCTTTCAAAATGGTGGGATCCTAAAATAACGGCGATTCAAGAATCAAAGGATCTAAATAATTATTCTATTGATGAACTCATTGGGTCCTTAAAGACCTATGAAATGGAACATGATGAATATGATAAACATGATGAACACATGAACAACCTTCTAAAGAATAAGAAGGTTTTTGAACTCCAAACTATGAAATGCCACTTAAGTAATGACTCAAGTGATGAGGACAATGAGGACATTGAACACATAACAATGAATGTTAACAAGTTCATTAAACAAAAATTAAAAAACACAAATGAACTTGAGCGGAGAAAGAGGCCAAAGAAGAAGAAAGAGGCTTGGAAAGAAGAAGCAAGAAAAGAAGAAGCAAACTCCGCTTTAATGGGCCACGACAATGAGGTAAGTAACTTAACTTCCTTGAATTATTTTGAAATTACTTGATGATTTCCATGAATGCTTAACTTAGTTAGTAGGAATTTTTTTTATGCTTTTCTTATGTTTTTAGAAATTAAAAAAATTTCGAAATTATACTATGCTTTTCTTTATAGTATTTTTGAAAAGTAAACATATGAATGATGCAAGATTTGTGATAATGCTTAGGATTAATCCATGCATGTGTATCTTGATGGTTTACATTGTCTCCAAATATGATGCTTGATGATTTTATATCATGCATGAGCTTTTGAAGTAATAAAGTGTCATATTGTGATGATGAAACATATTATTTGAATTTATAAATAGATGCATGATTTTGGCAAAAATTTGAACATGGCCTTTTAACATAAAAATTGAAAGTGTGCTATCATTTTTACATATTTGGTCTTGACGATTTTATGACTAAGCTTGTGTTTTATTTTGATACATGTTTTCATAAAAATTTTGAATATGCTCACATCAAATTGCTTAAAATGAAAATGTATTTTTCTCATTCTATTGAGATGAATGAATTCATGTTATGAGTCTTGTGAATCTCATAAAAATAAAAACATGATGAATATTTTAAAAAATATGCCTCATGTTTTGGTCTTAATGATTTCTCTTGAAACATACACTTTGGACCTATATGAAAAACATGAGTATACTCATATGAGCGTCAAATCACTTGAAATGGAACACATAAAAAATGAGAAATTACACTATCATGATGCTTTACGTGTAATGCTTTTGATCTTAATGGGCTAAATGACAACTTGTATTTCAAATTTATACAATGATGGCTTCCGTATAAATATTTGAACATACATTATGAAATCATCATTGAAATGAAAATATTAGAAGTTTGTTATCATGCTTAATGACTTTGTGATATTATATCTTGATGACAAACTCATGTTTTGGTTTTAAAATTTGATACTCATCTTTTGAAACATGAAACATATTATCATGATAAATTAAATCTCATGTCTTGGAATAATATGTTGCATTTATGCCTTGACAATTTTTATGAAAAAGTTTGATTTTCAATTTTTGATGAAAGTCAAGTGATAAATTCATTTATGATATTTTATAAATCATTAGAATTATGAATGAGATTTTGATAATACGGTAATGACTTTATTCATGTTATTAATCTCAAAAATAATAATTTAATTATGAGTCTTGAGTTGATAAATTGAGCTTGAATGATTTTTCTTTTAATGATTCTTGAATCTTCTAGAATTATGACTTGTTAAGACATATTTAATGCTTGAATCAAGTTCTAAAAGATTTCATTTTGCTATAAAGAAATTTTATTGAAATCATGATCTTGACAACTATGACTTAAAACTCTTTATAAATCAAGATCTTTTACCATGCTCCTTCCGTCTTATCAAAAGAAAATTCTTTAAATGAAATGTAACTTGTCTTTTGATTTCTCAGAATTTAATACTTGAATTTTTATGAATTCGTGTCGTGATTCTTATGAAATATGATCTTGGTAAAAAATTCTTATGTATGAATCAAGATCTTGTGTTTGATCTCCTAAGACTTCCACTTGTTATTTCCTAAAAGGAGATTTGTCAAAATGATTCATGAACCTTTTGATTTATGACTTTTGGATTCATGACTCAAGATTGAAGATTGAAACATTATATGCTAAAATTGATTTTTTTTTTTTTCAATACTTCCTCAAATGCCTTATGTAATGATTGAAAATTTGATAAAAAAAATTATGCTTAATATTTGAATCATTGATTTATTCTTTTATCATGGCTTAAAAATGAATGAAAAGAAAATATCTTGGCACTTGTAATCATGATTTGATCCTTAATATTGATATGCTTTTATATATCATGATTCTTGGTTGTATGACATTTATCTTGAATTAAATTGATAAATATGAATCTAGATCTTGCTAAAATGAAAAGTTATGAATCATGGATGATATCTTTTGGTTTTGATTCTTGTTGAATTTACATATTGATATCCTTCATGACATGATTTCTCATGTTTCAATACCATCTTGTATGCATCATGAAAAAAATTGAAATATTGATTGATGCAAAATTATTGCATTGAAATATTATTCATCCCTTCTTTTCGATAGTGACAAAGGGGGAGTTAGCTTGCTAGCTTATGCATCATAAGTGAAAGTGACAAACATAGCTAGCTAGAACTTGCAAAAGGCAAAACTTGCACATCTCAAAATGAGAAGAAAGAAATTGCAAAGTTGCATTATTTTTTAACTCATGAGTTTTGCATGTTTAAAATGTTATAAATTTTACAAAAATTACTAGCTCATTGCAAACAAGAAGTTGATGACTTGCAAAAAGAAAACTTAGGTGCAAAAGAGAAAAATTGAAAGGGAGCTAGTTTGCGTATTGCAAAGTATACTAGCTTATCATTATTGCTTGCTTACTTGTCATAAATTTCTCGCATACCATGATTTGTTTATGACTCCCTTAAATTCATGACTTGATATGTTAAAAATTCATGATGGAAATTTGTTATTTTGTCATGACTATTTGTACTCCATTTTTTTTGACAAAAACAAAGGGGGAGAAGATTTATTGCTAGCTTATGTATGGTAAAGAAAGATTTAGCTAGCTAGAAAGATGCGAAACAAGCCAAAAGTTGCTATCTCAAGACAGGTAAACATCTTGCTCAATTTCAATTCTTCAAAATTGCTTACATTTTTTTGTTGCAAATTATTCTTGAATCTCATGCAAGATTATTTGAAATATTTGATCCTCCCTTTCTTTTGATGCTAACAAAGGGGAAAAAGTTTTTAGCTCGAATTTGCCATCTTGATTCCTATTTTGCAACTTCATGAGAAGCTAAGAATTGTTATATCAAAGGATGCAAATATTGCTATCATAAGAAACAAGGTGCCTACTTGCACATCTCAAGAAGCAAGTGAAAATTACCATCATTGCCTATGTTTGAAACTTGCTATGATTGAATGGTATTATTTGATGTTGTATTGTATGATGTGATAAATAGCTAGTATGTTGTAAATATTTGTATATCTTTTAAACTAGCTATGATGCTACTTCTCCTTTTTTGATGACATAGGAGAAGTAGATTGATGACTTCATGCATTGATTGAATATTTTATATATTTGCATGATGGTTTGATTTATTCTCATTATGATGAATGTTACTTGGATTTGGGATAATCCAAGGGTTCTATCAATGGCATATTGATAGGGAGAGTTTGTGTTAAACTCCGGGGAGTTATGGTTAACTCCGTTAGTCATCAATTAGTTATCATCATAAAAAATGGGGAGATTATTGAATCTCAGATTTTGATGATGAAACTAATTGAGTGTGATTTGTGGTCTAACTGCGTTTTGAGTTACGCAGGTCTACTATCGAATAGGATTAGACAGTTGACGCTGGAGGAATTGACGTTGTGCCGGAGGTGATCACGTCAGTATATTGGATGTCGAGCTGGAGGTTCGATCGACTATCGGCAGGAGACTTCGTACGTCGGGCATCAGGCCAAGAAGTGCGGAGTTGCGCCATGGATATCGAGGTTGCGGAGGTCAACCGTCGATTGGACAACAAGCCGCTAGAGAGGGCGATGTGCCGAAGGATCGGACGAAGCGCTAACCAATGATGTGTCGGGCAACTGAATGTCAATTCGCGTTGTAATAACTGTCTAGATCGAAGTAGAGTGTTTGGTGTTTGTTTGTGCAGGAGTAACTACGAAAGGGATGAAGACGTAAAGCGAAATCAAGGGCCAAAGTCAAGTGCGATGGATCGTTGGGAGTTCGAGAGTTTGACGGAAGTTTGAAGATTCATTTGGAGTGCTGTCGGAACTGGCCGAGAACGAGTAGGGAGCTTGCCGAAGGGTTTTCGGAAGTTCGCCGGGAGGTTCATCGGAAGTTCGCGGAGCTTGCCAAGAAAGATCCGAGCTTGCCAAAGAAGCTCGGGGGAACTCACCAAGATCATTGTGGAGTCCGAGAGCTTATCGGGAGTCCGCAGGATGGTTTCAGGATCGTCGGAAGACCATCGGAAGTTCGCGAAGCTCGACGGAAGAAGACTTGACTTGGACTTTGTAATAGCTTAGGAATGTCTTTAATTTCGTAGTTAGCACATTAATTTGGGTTAGGACAGAGGTTAACTTTTTAACCCGGCAGCTTATTGGGTTTTAGTTCAGCTGCCGTTGCAAGTCAGCCCAAACAGCACCAACGCATGCCATCAGAGGCATGGCACTGTAGCTGCCATCGTAGTTTGCCATCAGAGGTGGTAGCACTACCCAAGCACAGAAGCCGCGGTAGCACTCACTGCGCGTGAGCGCTGCTTAGCACTGCCGGGTCAAGCGGTAGAACTGTACATGGGTGTGTCACCGCTAAGATCGACAAAGACTTAAAAACTCAAAAGATTTAAATTTTTGGCTCCAAGTTTGGGCTCTAAATTTGAATCACTTTGAGGCTTATAAATACCCCTTCATTTTCAGTTGAAAAATAGAACCCTTTTGAGAGTTAGAATCTTGGTTTTGAGCTTTTGAAAAGTCTTGTTCTTGCTAAGTGTTCACCTCCTTCTTCTCCTTGAGAAATCTTGTAAGAGTATGAACCACTTGTAAAGGGTTGTAAGAGGGGTATTTGGTCCTTCCCCTTCAAAGGATTTGATAGTGGAAGAAGGGAGCCTCATCGGAGAAGGCTTCAGAAGTGGATTTAGGTCACTTTGACTGAACCATTATACATCACTGCATCTTGATTGTGTGAGTGTTTAAATTTCTGTTTTACTTTACTGCAAGCCTTTACTTTACTTGCTCCACTTCCTTTTTATCTTTGTATGCATGCTTCAAAGTTAGAACGTAAAAATCGGTTTCAAATGAAAAATTGCTTTCATCATACGAAGTTTCCGAAGCTTGTTTTAAATCACTGAAAAATCCATCGTTTTATCCGCTGCACTAATTCACCCCCCCCCCCCCTCTTAGTGCCGCTCGATCCCTAACAACCGCCAGCACCGGGAAACCCAAACTGAATTCAAATTTAGAGCTCAAATTTGAATCCTCTTTGGATCTATAAATACCTCCCTTTTCAGCTGAAAGGGCACCCTTTTGAGAGTTAGAAATTGAGCTAAAGTCTTGCAAAAGTCTTGTTTTCAATAGCTTGTGTTCACCTCCTTCTTTCTTTTTAGAAAATCTGTAAGAGTGTGAACTTCTTGTAAAAGGGTTGTAAGAGGGGTGTTTGGTCCTTCCCCTTCAAAAGGATTTACTAGTGGAAGTTGAGAGCCTCATTAGAGAAGGCTTTGGAAGTGGATGTATGTCACTTTGACCGAACCACTATACATCGTGGCGTTCTTGAATGTGTGAGTGTTTAAATTTCTATTTCATCTTTTTACTTGGTTGCAAACCATTCAGTTTTTCTTTACCTTTATCAAGCAACTTCAACCAAGTCATCTTTCGTCGGATCGAAGTTTTCATATGAACTAACCATTTTACCGAAATTGGTTTCAAACTTACGTTTTAATCCGCTACACTAATTCACCCCCCCCCCCTCTTAGTGATTGTCCGATCATAACAATTGGTATCAGAGCGGGTTCACTCTCATATTTGGTCTAAAACCTAAGACAAATGGCTTATTTTGGTATGCAAGAAGGTCATTCCATTACACGTCTGCCTATGTTTAATGGGCCAAATTATACGTATTGGAAGACCCGTATGAGGATCTTTCTTATTTCTATGGATTTTGAGCTTTGAAACATCGTTGAGAATGGTTTTCAAAAATCTTCTCTTCCGATGAGCGATTGGAATGAATCAGAGAAGAAGGTTTTTGCTTTAAACGCAAAGGCTATGAATGCCTTGTTTTGTGCACTAGACAAAAATGAATTTAATCGCGTATCAATTTGTGAATCGACCTTTGATATTTGGCATACTCTTGAGATCACTCATGAAGGCACTAGCCAAGTGAAAGAGTCCAAAATCAATATTCTTGTGCATTCTTACAAACTTTTCTGAATGAAACCAAGTGAGTCCATTGGAGACATGTACACCCACTTTACGGATGTCATCAATGGACTTAAGGCACTTGGTAAAGGTTTTTCTAACTTTGAACTTGTAACTAAGATTTTAAGATCCCTTCCAAAGAGTTGGGACCCAAAAGTTACGGCCATTCAAGAGGCCAAAGACCTTAAGACTTTTCCTCTTGAAGAACTTATTGGGTCTTTAATGACCTATGAAATGATGTGTCATGCTCATGAAGAGCTTGAGAACCCCCTTCCAAAGAACAGGAAGGATATGGCACTAAGAACACAAGAAGACTACTTGAAAGGAACATCAAGTGATGAGGACAATGACAATGACATTACACTTTTAACTCGAAAATTTAAAAAGTTCATAAGAAAGAACAAATTTAAAATGACACAAAAAATAAACTTGAACATAAAAAGGACCAAGTTATTTGCTACGAGTGCAAAAAGCTGAGGCACTTCAAATATGAATGCCCCCAAGCCAAGAAGAAGTAACCCAAGATGAAGAAAGCATTGAAGGCTACATGGGATGATTCAAGTGACTCCGAGGTTGAAGAAGCAAGCAACAAAGAGGAAGCTAACTTCACGCTGATGGCCCTAGGAGAAAAGGTTAGTGAGTTATTTAATGAAGAATTATCTTTCGATGAGCTTTCTATCGCTTTTCATGAGTTATTTGATGAAAGTAGAACTATTAGTAAGAAGTTCAATGATATGAACCAGATCAAGCTAGTCAAGACTCAATCAAGATTCTATGGTTGCAAGAAGAGACTAAAATGGTCAATATGATCATGAAGAGAGAAGGACAAATTTGAAGACCTCATCTTGAAGAAAAAAAGTCCATTCAGCCATGTTTACCAAAATTCATGAATTAGGAATATGAATGTTATTTAATGCATTCATTTCCTTTGTACTATCCTCATACTATATAAATGAGGTTGACTCTCAGTGTAAGAAAGATAATTTACGAAGTATAACAATTCTTCAACACCGGTGAGTGTTTTGTTTTTAAGTTCTTGCATGAACTTTGGAACTTATCAAGCTTTTCTGCTTGTGGCGTTCAAACCAAATCTTTGCATTTCCTTTGACTTATCAGACTTATTAGTTTGTGGCGTCTTAAGGGAATTCAAAGTGCTATTCTAGTTATTTCATCAATTTTCTATTGATAAGTGATTAGAATAGTTTTCCTTACTTCATTCTTGAACGATCCGCCTTGTTTCAATTCGTTGGAGGGTGTCAATTTGCATTTCATAGCTCTTTAGCTATTGGGGTCTATGGTTGCTAAATTGATGATTTCCATCATTTGGTATCAAAGCACGGCTCAAGTTTGAGGTTTGCTTATCCATTTATTTATTATCTTTTAGCTTTTCCCAGATCTCTTATTCTTCTTTTATCACGATATCCATAATTGCTATTCTTCCTTCCTCCTTATTGTTGTGTTTCTTGTGCTATTACTGTTTGTTTTTCATTTTTTTCCCCTCACTTTATCGTCAAAAAAAGAAAGAGAACAGAAAGTTTAAAAAAAATGAGAGAGAAAATCAAAAGTAAAAAAAAGGAGAGGAAAGCAAGATCAAAGAAAAAAAAAGAGAGGAGAAGATCAAAGGTCCAAAAAAAAAAAAAGAAAGAAAGAAAGAAAGAGATCGAAATTATAAAAAAAAAAATTTGTGAATTCAAGGACTTCTTGAAAATTACATAATTCTATCTTCATAATTTTGAATTCTTATTTCAAGTTTGGAATTTTTTTTCTCATTCCAGAAAATTTTCTTTATTCATTTGATACTTGAATTCTAATCTTTGCTTATTATTGAAGTATATTACACACACCTTTAAATTGGTTTACATTTTAAAGGCCAAACTTGGCTTACATTTTTTTTTGCTTTTATGTCCAATTTCAATACCCTTGAATTGCCATAATCTGAATTGTTTGTTTAAGTTTCTTAGTTAATCTAAGAACTCAAAGAACAAAATAAGAGGTAAAAGGCAAGAGTGGTGAGATCAATATCGAGAAAAGCCAAACATTGTGTGAAAACACGAGTGGAGTGAATCAAATCTTGAGTGAAACACGTGAGAGAGTGTTGGTGAGGCTATTCTAATTTTGTTTTTCAGGTTACAAACATGTCTAAAGAAAAAGAAGCGAATTCTTCATCAAATGATCTTTTGCTTTAAGCAATGCAACAACAATTTGAATGTATGTTCAAAGTGATAGGAGATGTAAGAGATCATCTAGAAAAGCATGATGATGCAATTAATAGATTGGAAGGTGAACCACAGCGTAGGAGACAACCAGCATTCGTCCACAATGAATATAATGGCGGAGATGACCTCGACGATGACCAAGTCACTCTAATTAGTCAAGATGCTAATCCTACAAGACAAACTAGGAGAGGACGTTTTGATGGTGTGGACAGAAACATAGGCAGCATCAAAATGAAAATTCCTTCTTTTCAAGGAAAAAATAATCCAGATACTTATTTGGAGTGAGAACGAAAAGTGGAGTTGATCTTTGAATGTCACAACTACTCCGAAGAGAAAAAGGTAAAATTAGCTGCTGTTGAATTTTTTGATTATGCTATAATTTGGTGGGATCAATTATATAAAGACAAGCGTAGAAATGGTGAAAGGCCCGTAGAGACTTGGTTAGCGATGAAACAAATCATGAGGAGAAGATTCGTCCCAAGTCATTACTATCAGGATTTGCATCAACGACTGCAAACTTTGACACAAGGTTCCATGATTGTTGATGAATATCACAAGGAGATGGAGATAGCCATGATAAGGGCTAATGTGGAGGAAGACCGTGAGGCTACAATGGCTCGATTCCTGAGTGGATTAAACAAGAACATTGCTGATCTTATGGAATTGCAGCATTATGTGGACATTGAGGATATGATGAATATGGCCATGAAGATTGAAAGACAACTCAAAAGAAAAGGCACAAGGTATGATTCAAAACCTTTTTTCGGTTTTTTCTTCTTCTTGGACACCGAATTGGAGTAAAAAGGATGATATACCCATTGTTAAGCCTAAAATTGATGGAATTAAAGGCAAAATTGAATTTGGCAGCAAGGGTAAAGGTGAGAATCAACCTAATCAAAGTAGAGGTATTAAGTGTTTTAAGTGCCTTGGGCATGGACATATAGCATATGAATGTCCTAATAATAGAGTCATGATTATAAGAGATGAGAATATAGAATCTGAAAGTGAAAGAGAGGATGATGATGACATTCCAAAGGATACTAGTGACGTAGAGTATGCTAAAGGTGAAATTTTGGTTATTCAACACATACTTAGTTTGCAAAGTAAAAATGATGAGCATGGTGATCAACGTGAAAATCAGTTTCATACTCATTGTTTGATTACTAACAAGTTGTGCAATGTGATTGTTGATAGCGGAAGTTGTACCATTGTGGCAAGTACCTTGCTCGTGGAGAAACTAAAATTGCCTACTATCAAACATCAAAAACCTTACAAGTTGCAATAGTTGAATGATAGTGGTGTAGTAAAGGTAAATCAGCAAGTGTTAGTTCATTTTTCAATTGGTAGATATAAGGATGAAGTTTAGTGTGATGTGGTACCTATGTATGCTAGTCACATATTGTTGGGGAGACCATGGCAATATGATCGTAGGGTAACATATGATGGGTTCAAGAATCGTTATTCCTTGATCATGGATGGACAGAAATATCAGTTTGGACCGTTGCCTCCGAAGACAATTCTTGAAGACCAGATGCGCATAAAACAACAATATGAGGAGCTTGAGTCTTCATTAACCAAAACTTTTGGGAGGGAGCAAGAAAGAGAGAAAAAAGAAAAAGATGAGATGAGTGATAAAAATAAGAGTATTGAGAAATACAAGGGGAGAGAAAACAAGGAAGGCTTGAGTGAAAGAAAAATGAGTGTTTATGCCAAAATAAGTGATGTAAAAAAGGCCTTAATCATGAGGCAGCCCTTACTTGTACTTTATGTACAAGGACATTTTGATTTCTTCTAACAAAATTGATAAAAGTTTGCCTAGTGTTATTGTTGATCTTTTGCATGAAAATGAGGATATCTTTCCCGAAGAAGTTCCCAATGGTTTGCCATCAATTAGAGGAATTGAGCATTAAATTGATTTCATTCCAGGTGCAAGCATACCAAATAGGCCAGCATATAGATGCAACCCCGAAGAGACCAAGGAAATCCAAAAGCTAAGTCGTAGGCATGCAAAATGGGTGGAGTTTATTGAATTTTTTCCATACATCATCAAGTACAAACAAGGTAAGGAAAATGTGATTGCTGATGCTCTCTCTAGAAGGTATGCTCTAATATCTAAACTTGATGCAAAATTATTGAGTTTTGAATATATTAAAGATTTATATAATTCTGACTATGATTTTGCTAATGTTTATAAGGCATGTGCGAAAGGAAGTTTTGATAAATTCTTTAGACATGATGGTTTTCTTTTCAAAGAAAACAAGCTATGTGTTCCTCAATGTTCAATGAGAGAATTGCTTGTAAGAGAAGCACATAGTGGAGGTTTAATGAGATATTTTGGAGTTAGAAAAACTTTAGATGTGTTAATAGATCATTTTTTTTGGCCACGCATGAAAAGGGATGTTAAAAGATTGTGTGAGAAATGCATCACTTATAAACAAGCTAAATCTAAAGTAATGCCTCATGGGTTGTATATACCCCTTCCTATAGCTAGTGAACCTTGGGTTGATATATCCATGGACTTTGTCTTAGGTTTACCTAGGTCAAAAGGAGGGAGAGATTCTATTTTTGTTGTTGTTGATAGGTTTAGCAAGATGGCACATTTCATATCTTGCCATAAAACAGGTGATGCAGCACAAATTGCGGGATTGTTTTTCAAAGAAATTGTGAGGTTACATGGCATCCCAAGGACAATTATAAGTGATAGAGATGTGAAGTTTCTTAGCCACTTTTGGAAAATACTTTGGAGTAAGTTGGGTACAAGATTGTTGTATTCAACCACTTGTCATCCACAAACAGATGGACAAACGGAGGTGGTAAATCGAACTTTATCAACACTTTTGAGGGCCATAATTCAAAAAAATTTTAAAAATTGGGAGGAGTGTTTGCCACATGTGGAGTTTGCTTATTATAGAAGTGTGCATGCTACAACAAACCATTCCCCATTTAAAGTTGTGTATGGGTTCAATCTATTAACTCCTATGGATTTGCTACCTTTACCATTGGAAAAGGCCAATTTGGATAGTAAGCAAAAAGCTGATTTTGTCAAAGCATTGCATGAAAAAGTCCAAACACAAATTGAAAAAAAAACTCTACACTATGAGAAACAACACAACAAAGGCCGAAAACAAGTAGTGTTCGAACCTGGTGATTGGGTTTGGGTACACTTAAGGAAGGAAAGATTTCCTAGTCATAGGAAGTCTAAACTAATTCCAAGAGGAGATGGTCCATTTCAAGTCCTTCAAAAAATCAATGACAATGTATATAAGCTGGAACTACCAGGTGAGTATGGCAACATTAATGTAACATTCAATGTTTCTGATCTATCTTTGTTTGATGTAGGTGATGGAGGCTATGATTCGAGGATGAATCCTTTCCAAGAAAGGGGGAATGATATGAACCAGATCAAGCTAGTCAAGACTCAATCAAGATTCTATGGTTGCAAGAAGAGTCTAAAATGGTTAATATGATCATGAAGAGAGAAGGACAAATTTGAAGACCTCATCTTGAAGAATAAAAGTCCATTCAGCCATGTTTACTAAAATTTATGAATTAGGAATATGAATGTTATTTAATGCATTCATTCCCTTTGTACTATCCTCATACTATATAAATGAGGTTGACTCTCAATGTAAGAAAGACAATTTGGGAAGTATAACAATTCTTCAACACCGGTGAGTGTTTTGTTTTTAAGTTCTTACATGAACTTTAGAACTTATCAGGCTTTTCTGCTTGTGGCGTTCAAACCAAATCTTTGTTTTTCCTTTGACTTATCAGACTTATTAGTTTGTGGCATCTTAAGGAAATTAAAGTGCTATTCTAGTTATTTCATCAATTTTCTATTGATAAGTGATTAGAATAGTTTTGACTTATTAGTTTGTGACGTCTTAAGGGAATTCAAAGTGCTATTCTAGTTATTTCATCAATTTTCTATTGATAAGTGATTAGAATAGTTTTCCTTACTTCATTCTTGAACGATTCGCCTTGTTTCAATTCGTTGGAGGGTGTCAATTTGCATTCCATATGTATCATAGCTCTTTAGCTATCGGGGTGTATGGTTGCTAAATTAATGATTTCCATCATTCAATTTGCTAAAGAAAGAGCATGCTTTATTACAAAATAAGTTCGATAGTCTCCAAACTCCTTCTCCCCTATGCTCTAAGTGTGAACACTTAGAAGCAATAAAAAAAGAAGAACTTGCTATTTAAAGAGACCCTAAGCAAGTTTAAGGTCGGTAGCAAGGGCTTGGATATGATCCTTGCTAACAAGGATCACGTCAGAAACAGAAGTGGAGTTGGATTTATGAGTGGAGCTCACCGAAATCCCACCAGCTTTATTAAAGGACCCACATTGCATGTATCACCCCATTTATGGTAAAACTGGACATATTGTTTACAAATGTCCATTCAAGAAAATTAGTCCACAAAAACTGATATGAGTTCCTAAAGGAACCATAAGCAACTCAATATTGAATTACAAAATAAGTAGATTAATTTGTGGGGCACCCAAAATCAAATGGGTACCTAAAAACCATTCTCTTTTGTAGACAAAATCACAAGCTAAGAGCAAGAGATGGTATCTTGATAGTGGATGCTTAAGGCACATGACCGGAGATCCATCTCATTTCTCTATGCTTTTTTTTGTAAGTAAATGTAATTATATTTAGTATGAAGTTTGTACAAAGTAGCGTTGTCTACACAAGCCATAGACTATAGCCTGATATCTCTTAAAGTAGTCTAGGAGAATGCACCCCACCTCAGAAAGGTGGAATGGTCTCACTCCACCAGACTCATCTCCAAGAGAAGTTAAACAGAAAGGTAGTCATGACTACACATGTTGTAGACTATGACGCAGTACAATAGGCAACAAATAACAAAATGCTAACCATTCCTGGACGACCTGTGAATACATCATACTATAGAAACAAAGCACACAATACAGCAATCACATTTGATAAAGCATCAATGAATTATAAAATTGAATCTGATAAAAATCTCTTTTTCTCTACTTATTAAATGCTTCATTTCACTAGCAAAGAAGAAGGGTATGTCACCTTCGGAGACAGCAACAAGGGTAAAATCATTGGCAAGGGAACCATAGGTAACAAATCAAGTTTTTCAATTGACGATGTATTGCTAGTTGATGGTTTAAAACATAATCTTTTAAGCATTAGTCAATTATGTGATAAAGATTATGTTGTTAGATTTGAATCTAATGTTTGCATCATTGAAAAACCAAATAATGATATATTCATGATTGCTTTAAAACAAAATAATGTCTACACCATAAATATTGATGAATTAAGTAATGAAATGTGATTTTTGATTTTGAATGATGATGCTTAGCTTTGGTGGTGCAACATGAGCTACATCTTCAGCCCTTTGACGAGAATCTTATTTACAAAGAGGCAAAAGCTAGGCCTCAATTCATGCAGGCCCTAAAGCAGGAAGAAAGTTTTACAAAACAAAAGTCTCGACAGCATTGGCTTACTTTAGGGGATTACAATACGAAGTTTTTCTATACAGCCATTACTACTATAAGGGCTGTTAACTGTATCAGGAAATGTAAAGACCAAGATGGTACGCTTATTGAGAATTTGGATGAAGTTAAAGCACACACTGAACAATTTTTTTATTCTTTACTCAATCAAACAGAGCAGCCTAATAATGTTCATGTGGAGCCTACGAAAAGCATTTGATTCAGTTAATAGATAGTTTCTCTACAAGATGCTCCTTAGTTTGAACTTCCCTCAACAATAGGTTAATTGGATTCAGTGCTACTTGGAAACTCCAAAATTTTCAGTTCTGTTCAATGGTTCCCCCGTTGGCTTCTTTGGGAGTACGAATGGCATCCGACAAAGAGATTCACTTTCTCCATATCTTTTTACAATTATCATGGAAGGACTCAGCTGTATGTTAGAAAAGGTAGTTTCTGATGGCAGCATTAAGGTACCCCATCGGTTCTATTCATATATCCCACATAACATTTCATAGATGATCTTATTATCTTCTTCTTCGTAATGACACTACTTCATGAAGAATTTGGCTACTATTCAAAGATTTTGGTTTGGTCGCCTTCAACTAAATCATGCAAAAAGTAAAGTCTATATGGGTTCTTACGTTGAAGATAAAGACTTTATTATACAAACTCTAGGGGTTAGCGAGGGAAGTCTACCAGTTCCTTATCTGGGTCTCCCACTCTTATCCACTAGCATTCATAAAATTCATTGTTAGTCTATCTTGCAAAAAATAAAGAATAGAATTTCCTCCTAGAAAACTAGACTTCTTTCCAAAGCAGGACGACTTGAACTCATCCGATCTATGTTGTTTTCTTATTCTATTTATTAGTCTAATGCATTTCTTCTACCTGTTGGACTTCTTCAGGATATTGAACGGCTATTGAAGAACTTTTTCTGGAATAGTACGGATGGAAAGGCAATGCATATGGTCAATTGAGATAGCATTTGTAGACCAAAAGATGGGGGGGCTGAATCTGCGAAATCTGAGAGATTGGAATAAAGCTTGTTTGGTACAAAAATTGTAGGATCTTTTACAAAATAAATCCTTATGGTCATAATGGGTTTCTTCTAGGTACCTATCTAAGGAATCAATATGGGAAGTTTCAACAAGAACATATCATTCTACTGCATGGAAAGGAATTTTGAAGGCAAGAAACTGGCTAATCAACCACATTTCTTATGTAATCTCTTCTAGGACCAGAATTAATATGTGGTATGATCCTTGGGTGAATAAAAAAAGTATATTTCAATTATATGGTGATCGAGTACGAAGAGATCTTGGGGCCCATAAAGATTGGAAGGTTTCGAGTTCATTGCTAACGGTACCTGGTGTCTTCCTAATCCTATTTCTCCTGATATGCTATCACTTTGGCCGACTATTACAGCTCTTCCAATCAAGAATAACTCATCAGATATGCTTAATTGGCTTCATGACAATGGAAAGTTTAGTGCTACATCTGCATGGAATCAAATCAGACAAAAAAATAACAAGTGGATCCCGAGCAGTTGGACATGGGATAGGTCGAGCTCACAGAGACATTCCTTATGCACATGGCAAACCCACCCACAATGGACAATATGAAGCGAAAAGGTATATATCTTGCTAACCGATGCTCTTTTTGTATGCAACAAGAAGAAAGTATAGATCATATCTAGTTTGCTTGTGACTACACTAATTGGGTATGGATGGAGATTCTGAAAAGATTTGAAATACATAGGCTACCAATGCCAAACTTGTATCAAGAACTAGAACAGCTACAGCAAAACTTCTCAAGAAAAGGGCTTCTTACACAATTGGCAAAACTTATCTTCAGATGTACTATTTGGTGGATTTGGAAAGAGAGGTGTAGTAGAATCTTTGAGGGTCACAACACACACAATGCTCACCTTCTGCTTGAGATACTTAGCGACTCACGATCATGCATGGAGCAGGATTCGGAAATGAGGCATTTAACAAGTAGAGAAAAAGTGATCTTCCTAAGATTCAATTTTATAATTCTTTAATGCTTCCTTTGTATTTTCTGCTTTAAAATTATGATAGTTGTCCAGGAATAGTTGGTTATTACATTTTACTATTTGTTGCCTATGGTAGAGCGTCATAGTCTACAATATGTGTTGTCATGATTTTTATTTAACTACTCTCAGAGATGAGTCTGGTGGAGTGAGTGATATGAACCAGTAAGTTGATCATAATTCTATTAAAGACCCTTTAACTATTCATGGAGGTCCAATGACAAGAGCTAAAGCTAGGAGGATGAAAGAAGCTTTAACTTGTTTATTGGAAAACATTTGGAAGGATCAAGCTAGTCAAGACTCAGTCAAGATTCTATGGTTGGAATAAGAGCCTAAAATGGTCAACATGATCATGAAGAGAGAAGGACAAATTTGAAGACTTCATCTTAAAGAATAAAAGTCCATTCATCCATGTTTACCAAAAATCATAAATTTGGAATATGAATGTTATTTAATGCATTCATTCCCTTTGTACTAAGCCTCATACTATATAAATGAGGTTGACTCCCAATGTAAGACAGACAATTTGGGAAATATAACAATTCATTAACACCGGTGAGTGTTTTGTTTTTAAGTTCTTGCATGAACTTTAGAAATTATCAGGCTATTCTGCTTGTGGCGTTCAAACCAAATCTTTGCTTTTCCTTTGACTTATCAGACTTATTAGTTTGTGGCGTCTTAAGGGAATTCAAAGTGCTATTCTAGTTATTTCATCAATTTTCTATTGATAAGTGATTAGAATAGTTTTCCTTACTTCATTCTTGAATGATCCGCCTTGTTTCAATTCATTGGAGGGTGTCAATTTGCATTCCATATGTATCATAGCTCTTTAGCTATCGGGGTGTATGGTTGCTAAATTGATGATTTTCATCATTTGGTATCAGAGCACGGCTCAAGTTTGAGGTTTGTTTATCCATTTATTTATTATCTTTTAGCTTTTCCCTGTTCTCTTATTCTTCTTTTATCATGATATCCATAATTGCTATTCTTAATTCCTCCTTATTGTTGTGTTTCTTGTGCTATTACTGTTTATTTTTTATTTTTTCCCCTCACTTTATCGTCAAAAAAAGAAAGAGAGCAGAAAGTTAAAAAAAAAGAGAGAGAAAATTAAAAGTAAAAAAAAAAGAGGAGAGGAAATCAAAGATCAAAGAAAAGAGAGAGAGAGAGAGAGAGAGAGGAGAAGATCAAAGGTAAAAAAAAAGGAAAGAAAGAAAGAGATCGAAATTTTAAAAAAAAATTATGAATTCAGGGACTTCGTGCAAATTACAGAATTCTATCTTCATTATTTTGAATTCTTGTTTCAGGTTTGAAATTTTTTTTCATTCTAGAAATACTTGAATTCAAATCTTTGCTTATGATTGAAGTGCATTATACACTCCTTTAAATTGGCTTACATTATATTTGCTTTTATGTCCAATTTCAATACCCTTGAATTGCCACAATCTGAATTGTTTGTTTAAGTTTTTTTTAGTTAATCTAAGAACTCAAAGAACAAAACAAGAGAGATAAAAGGCAAGAGTGGTGAGATCAATATCGAGAAAAGCCAAACATTGTGTGAAAACAAGAGTGGAGTGAATCAAATCTTGAGTGAAACACGTGAGAGAGTGTTGGTGAGGCTATTCTAACTTTGTTTTTCAAGTTGCAAATATATCTAAAGAAAAAGAAGCAAGTTCTTCATCAAATGATCTTTTGCTTCAAGCAATGCAACAACAATTTGAACGTATGTTCAAAGTGATAAGAGATGTAAGAGATCATCTAGAAAGGCACGATGATGCAATTAATAGATTGGAAGGTGAACCACGGCGTAGGAGACAACCAGCATTCGTCCACGATGAATATAATGGCGGAGATAACCTCGACGATGACCAAGTCACTCTAATTGGTCAAGATGTTAATCCTACAAGACAAACTAGGAGAGGACGTTTTGATGGTGTGGATAGAAACATAGGCAGCATCAAAATGAAAATTACTTCTTTTCAAGGAAAGAATAATCCAGATACTTATTTGGAGTAGGAACAAAAAGTGGAGCTGATCTTTGAATGTCACAATTACTCCGAAGAGAAAAAGGTAAAATTAGCTGCTGTTGAATTTTGTGATTATGCTATAATTTGGTGGGATCAATTATGTAAAGACAGGCGTAGAAATGGTGAAAGGCCCATAGAGACTTGGTTGGAGATGAAACAAATCATGAGGAGGAGATTCGTCCCAAGTCATTACTATCGGGATTTGCATCAACGACTACAAACTTTGACACAAGGTTCCATGAGTGTTGATGAATATCACAAGGAAATGGAGATAGCCATGATAAGGGCAATGTGAAGGAAGACCGTGAGGCTACAATGGCTTGATTCCTGAGTGGATTAAACAAGAACATTGCTGATCTTATGGAGTTGTAACATTATATAAAGGAGATTGAGGATATGGTGAATATGGTCTTGAAGATTGAGAGACAACTCAAAAGAAAAGGCATAAGGTATGATTCAAAACTTTATTCGAGTTCTTCTTCATCTTGGAAATCGAATTGGAGTAAAAAGGATGATAAACCCATTGTTAAGCCTAAAATTGATGGAATTAAAGGCAAAATTGAATTTGGCAGCAAGGGTAAAGGTGAGAATCAACCTAATCAAAGTAGAGGTATTAAGTGTTTTAAGTGTCTTGAGCATAGACATATAGCACGTGAATGTCCTAATAAAAGAGTTATGATTATAAGAAACGAGAATATAGAATCTGAAAGTGAAAGAGAGGATGATGATGACATTCCAAAGGATACTTGTGACATAGAGTATGCTAAAGGTGAAATTTTGGTTATTCAACGAATACTTAGTTTGCAAAGTAAAAATGATGAACATGGTGAACAACGTGAAAATCTATTTCATACTCATTGTTTGATTGCTAACAAGTTATGCAATGTGATTGTTGATAGCGGAAGTTGTACCAATGTGGCAAGTACCTTGCTCGTGGAGAAACTAAAATTCCCTACTATCAAACATCCGAAACCTTACAAGTTGCAATGGTTGAATGATAGTGGTGTAGTAAAGGTAAATCAGCAAGTGTTAGTTCATTTTTCAATTGGTAGATATAAGGATGAAGTTTGGTGTGATGTGGTACCTATGTATGCTAGTCACATGTTGTTGGGGAGATCATGGCAATATGATCGTAGGGTAACACATGATGGGTTCAAGAATTGTTATTCCTTGATCATAGATGGACAGAAATATCAGTTTGGACCGTTGCCTCCGAAGACAATTCTTGAAGACCAGATGCGCATAAAACAACAATATGAGGAGCTTGAGTCTTCATTACCCAAAACTTTTGGGAGGGAGCAAGAAAGAGAGAAAAAAGAAAAAGATGAGATGAGTGATAAAAATAAGAGTATTGGGAAATACAAGGGGAGAGAAAACAAGAAAGGCTTGAGTGAAAGAAAAATGAGTGATGTAAAAAAGGCCTTAACCATGAGGCAGCCCTTACTTGTACTTATGTACAATGACATTTTGATGTCTTCCAACAAAATTGACAAAAGTTTGCCTAGTGTTATTGTTGATCTTTTGCAAGAAAATGAGGATATCTTTCCCGAAGAAGTTCCCAATGGTTTGCCACCAATTAGAGGAATTGAGCATCAAATTAATTTCATTCCAGGTGCAAGCATACAAATAGGCCAGCATATAGATGTAACCCCGAAGAGACCAAGGAAATCCAAAAGCTAAGTCGTAGGCAGGCAAAATGGGTGGAGTTTATTGAATCTTTTCTATACATCATCAAGTACAAACAAGGTAAGGAAAATGTGATCGTTGATGTTCTCTCTAGAAGGTATGCTCTAATATATAAACTTAATGCAAAATTATTGGGTTTTGAATACATTAAAGATTTATATAATTCTGACTATGATTTTGCTAATGTTTATAAGGCATGTGAGAAAGGGAGTTTTGATAAATTCTTTAGACATGATGGTTTTCTTTTCAAAGAAAACAAGCTGTGTGTTCCTGAAGCACATAGTGGAGGTTTAATGAGATATTTTGGAGTTAGAAAAACTTTAGGTGTGTTAATAGATCATTTTTTTTGCCACGCATGAAAAGGGATGTTGATAGATTATGTAAGAAATGCATCACTTGTAAACAAGCTAAATCTAAAGTAATGCCTCATGGGTTATATACACCCCTTCTTATAGCTAGTGAACCTTGGGTTGATATATCCATGAACTTTGTCTTAGGTTTACCTAGGTCAAAAGAAGGGAGAGATTCTATTTTTGTTGTTGTTGATAGGTTTAGCAAGATGGCACATTTCATTCCTTGCCATAAAACAGATGATGCAACACATATTGCGGGACTGTTTTTCAAAGAAATTGTGAGGTTACATGGCATCCCAAGGACAATTGTGAGTGATAGAGTTGTGAAATTTCTTAGCCACTTGTGGAAAACACTTTGGAATAAGTTGGGTACAAGATTGTTGTATTCAACCACTTGTCATCCACAAACATATGAACAAACGGAGATGGTAATAAATCAAACTTTATCAACATTTTTTAGGGCCATAATTCAAAAAAAAAATTTAAAATTGGGAGGAGTGTTTGCCACATGTGGAGTTTGCATATAATAGAAGTGTGCATGCTACAACAAACCATTCCCCATTTGAAGTTGTGTATGGGTTCAATCTATTAACTCCTATGGATTTGCTACCTTTACCATTGGAAAAGGCCAATTTGGATAGTAAGCAAAAAGCTGATTTTGTCAAAGCATTACATGAAAAAGTCCAAACACAAATTGAAAAAAAAACTCTACACTATGAGAAACAACACAACAAAGGCCGAAAACAAGTAGTGTTCGAACCTGGTGATTGGGTTTGGGTACACTTAAGGAAGGAAAGATTTCCTAGTCATAGGAAGTCTAAACTAATGCCAAGAGGAGATGGTCCATTTTAAGTCCTTCAAAAAATCAATGTCAATGCATATAAGCTGGAACTACCAGGTGAGTATGGCAACATTAATGTAACATTCAATGTTTCTGATCTATCTTTGTTTGATGTAGGTGATGGAGGCTATGATTCGAGGATGAATCCTTTCCAGGAAAGGGGGAATGATATGAACCAGCAAGTTGATCATAATTCTATTAAAGACCCTTTAACTATTCATGGAGGACCAATGACAAGAGCTAAAGCTAGAAGGATGAAAGAAGCTTTAACTTGTTTATTGGAAAATATTTGGAATAATCAAGCTAGTCAAGACTCAGTCAAGATTCTATGGTTGGAAGAAGAGCCTAAAATGGTCAACATGATCATGAAGAGAGAAGAACAAATTTGAAGACCTCATCTTAAAGAATAAAAATCCATTCAGCCATGTTTATCAAAAATCATAAATTTGGAATATGAATGTTATTTAATGCATTCATTCCCTTTGTACTAAGCCTCATACTATATAAATGAGGTTGACTCCCAATGTAAGACAGACAATTTGGGAAATATAACAATTCTTCAACACCGATGAGTGTTTTGTTTTTAAGTTCTTGCATGAACTTTAGAACTTATCAAGCTATTCTGCTTGTGGCGTTCAAACCAAATCTTTGCTTTTCCTTTGACTTATCAGACTTATTAGTTTGTGGCGTCTTAAAAGAATTCAAAGTGCTATTCTAGTTATTTCATCAATTTTCTATTGATAAGTGATTAGAATAGTTTTCCTTACTTCATTCTTGAACGATCCACCTTGTTTCAATTCGTTAGAGGGTGTCAATTTACATTTCATATGTATCATAGCTCTTTAGCTATCAGGGTGTATGGTTGCTAAATTGATGATTTTCATCATTGAGACCATTCCACCTTTTTGAGGTGGGGTGCATTCTCCTAGACTACTTAAGAGATTTCAGGCTTTAGTCTATGGCTTATGTAGACAAAGCTAATTTGTACAAACTTCATACTAAATCTACTTACATTTACTTACCAAAAAAAAAGATGCTTAGCTTTGGCATAGGAGATTAGGCCATGCAAGCATGAAACTAATATCTAAGATTTCATCTAGAGAGTTAGTACGAGGAATTCCCAATATGAAGTTTATCAAGGACAAAGTATGTGATGCGTGTCAACTAGAAAAATAAATAAAAAATAGCTTCAAACCAAAAAATCAAATTTGCACCACTAGACCATTGCAATTGATCCATTTGGACTTATTTGGACCAATTGACATAACAAGCTTAGGAGGTAGCAAATACGCCTTCGTAATTATGGATGACTATAGTAGATACACTTGGACCTATTTTTTGACTCACAAAAGTGATTATTTCAAATGTTTCTCAAAATTTTGTAAACTTACTCAAAATAAAAAAGGTTTCATGATTTCATCAATTCAGAGCGATCACGGTGGTGAATTTCAAAACCATGACTTCCAAAATTTTTATGAAATCAACGGATATAACCATAATTACTCTACTCCAAGGAATCCTCAACAAAATGGAGTAGTGGAAAGGAAATATAAAAATTTACAAGAAATGGCTAGAACCATAATAAATGAATATTATTTACCAAAATATTTTTGGACCGAAGCCGTGAACACGACTTGCTATGTTATGAATAGAGTTCTAGTAAGACCATCCCTATCTAAGATTCCATATGAATTATGGAATAATAAAAAACCCAATGTCTCTTACTTTAAAGTTTTCGGTTGCAAATGTTTTATTTTAAATGAAAAAGATGCCTTAGGAAAATTCGATGCTAAATCTGATGAAGGCATCTTTCTTGGTTACTCTTCTATTTCTAAAGCTTTTCGGGTTTTTAACAAAAGAACTTTAGTTATAGAAGAATCTATTCATGTGGTTTTTAATGAATTTTCTAAATCTAAGAAAAAAGATTTTGATGATGATCTTAGTTTTAATGATTTGAATTTGAATGAACCCTCTCCTCAAAATGACAATTTGGATGCATCTTCTTTCCAAATTTCCTTACCCAAGGAATGGAAGTATGTAGATGCTCATCCTAAGGAGTTAATTATAGGAGATACATCTAAAGGGGTTCAAACTCGTTCTTCATTTAAGAATTTTTGTGCCCATGCCGCTTTTCTTTCTCAAGTTGAACCAAAATGCATTGATGATGCCTTGAAAGATGATTCTTGGGTCATCGTAATGCAAGAAGAGTTAAATCAATTTTAGAGGAATGAGGTATGGAAGCTTGTTCTTAGACCTAATGACCATTTGGTTATTGGTACTAAATGGGTCTTTAGAAACAAGCAAGATGAATACGGTATTGTGGTTAGAAACAAGGCTAGATTAGTAGCCAAAGGTTTCAACCAAGAAGAAGGTATTGATTATGAAGAGACCTTCGCTTTTGTGGCAAGATTAGAAGCCATTAGGATGCTCCTTGCCTATGCTAGTAGTAATGATTTTAAACTATTTCAAATGGATGTTAAAAGTACTTTTTTAAATGGCTTTATTTCCGAAGAAGTATATGTTGAACAACCACCAAGATTCGAAAATTCTCTTCTTCCTAATCATATGTTTAAATTAACTAAGGCTCTCTATGGACTAAAACAAGCTCCTAGAGCTTGGTATGAAAGGCTTAGCTCCTTTCTTATTTCAAATAATTTTACAAAAGGCAAGGTTGATACTACATTATTTATCAAATATTTTAAAAATAATTTTCTTATTGTTCAAATATATGTTGATGACATTATTTTTGGTTCTTCGGATGAATCACTATGTAAATCTTTTGCCAATTGTATGAGTCATAAATTTGAGATAAGTCTAATGGGAGAATTAAACTTCTTTCTTGGATTACAAATTAAACAACTTAGTAATGGCATATTCCTTAATCAATCCAAATATAAATTAGAATTGTTAAAACGAGTTAATATGGATGGTTCAAAAGCCATCAACACTCCAATGAGTACTTCCACCAAGTTAGACTTAGATGAAAGTGGAGAAAATTTTGATCAAAAGACATATAGGGGAATGATAGGTAGCTTGCTCTATCTTACTGCAACTAGACTAGATATCATGTTTAGCGTAGGACTCTATGCGAGATTTCAAGCTAATCCTAAGTTGTCTCATCTTAAAACCATTAAAAGAATTCTTAAATATCTTAAAGGTATTCCTAATATAGGATTATGGTATCCAAAATCTGATAACTTTGATTTAAAAGCCTATGCAGATGTGGATTTTGGTAGATATAGAATAGATAGAAAGAGCACATCCAGAACATATCAATTTTTAGGACATGCACTTGTTTCTTGGACTTCTAAGAAACAAAATTCGGTTGCACTATCTACAGCGGAAGCCGAATACATAGTCGCAAGTGCATATTGTGCTCAAGTCATTTGGATGAAAAATACACTAGAAGATTATGGAATTCATTTAAATAATATTCCTATAAAATGTGATAATACAAGTGCTATTTGTCTAACCAAAAATCATATTCAACACTTTAGAACTAAGCATATTGATATAAGACATCACTTTATATGAGATCATATTAACAGTAATGATGTCACTCTTGAATTTATTGATCCAAAACATCAATTAGTGGACATCTTTACGAAACCTTTAAATGAAGAATAATTTGACTTCATTAGGAGGGAAATAGGTATGTTAAATTGTCCTTGTGAATGAGCAGTATTATATATATTATCTTTCGGCTTTTGTGGATTTTATGAAAAATCGGCTCTCGTGGATTTGCCTCCCTCATTTTAATTCTATATCTCAATAATATTATAAAG
The DNA here is from genome assembly GCA_023547065.1 of Musa troglodytarum. Lineage (NCBI taxonomy): Eukaryota > Viridiplantae > Streptophyta > Magnoliopsida > Zingiberales > Musaceae > Musa > Musa troglodytarum. The sequence goes on from CP097511.1 coordinate 58,214,818, forward strand.
TATTGGGTTGGGCAAGGGATATTCAAAAGTGACTTGAGAGGAAGAGTTCAAGAAGTGCTTGCTTGGTGAGTCAGAGATAGATTCTTTAACGAGCTAGCAGATAGATTATTATTAAGAAAGCTTTAATAGAGGACTTAATGAACCATAGCAAATGAGGCAAATCCACTTCCAGAGCAGAAGGAGTTGGCTGCTGTCTCTCACCGAACTCGTGGTATGGGAAGTACACCCGACCATACACTATTGAGTTAGACCACCGCACAAAGCAAAGGGTTTCTTTGGCGCCGACGTCCTAAACTACGTCCTAAACACATCCTCCCCATAAGAAGGATCAAAAGGGTTTTGGTATAGAAAGGAATCACATCTCTGTAACAAGAAAAGCTTTCTGGGGAAATAGCAAATTGATCTCAATAACGGTGTAAGGAATCATTTCTTTCGCCTCCTTGAGTCATCGTTGTGCCTCCCGGGCTTAGAACACTTTAACTAGCAACTGTCAAAGGTACTGTGTATCATCCCTGTCTTTAGGATCTTCCAAAACGGTTTTCATAAGCTTCTTTTCTTTTTGTTTCTACGTTACTTTATATAAGTCAACTAATATCATATGAGCCACTACGAATAGAAGGGTTAGGGGCATTTATTTACTTAATAACCTTTCAGAGATATGGGTAAAGCTTTTCTCTATAGTCTATTCTTTCCAAACCGTTACGTGGGCAATAGCAATGCACGGTCGGTTATCGACTTTCCTAGTTACGACGCGCGAGGATGCAGGTGGCAACAGGTTTCTTTTCGTTTTCTTTATTGCTCGGCCAAAGAATCTTATGCACATAGAACACAGGTGCCTAACTGCTGCCTATACCGAAAGAATAGAAATAACAACCTAAGATATAAAACGAGCGGATTGACTTTACCCTGTACAATAGCAATAGGGATCGATCTATACGCACTGATGCCGAACTTGGATTCTGTACTTCCCGCTATTCAAAGCCCGATACTATCTCATATGGGTCCCCCACTACAACTAATATTGGAATCCTACCCTCTCGATACGTTATTGATTGACAACCGCAATAGGGACCAACAGACAGATAGGAGCTTCTCTCATTATAGAGCCCGACGAAATGACATAAAAAGGCCTGCTCTTTCAAGCAGAATAGGGTATTTGCAACCGAACAAAACGGATTTCAGCGAAGCGGCAGCGTAAGGAATACACGATTTGAGTGGTGAGCTGAGCTCTGCCTACTGGGCCTGGCTACCCCGCTACTTCCCGCTTCAAAGCACTATCCGATGCGACCATCTCATATAGGTCCACTACGTAATAGAATGCATATCGGCACCGTGATCCACCTCTAGCAATAGGCACAGTTAGCAACTTTCTTATTTACAGAGATTTAGCAATATGTTCGAAACTTTCTTATTGAACCCTTGGCCACTATATCATTTCTTTACTAGCAATAGTGAAAGTTATCAACTTGATTATTGAACTTGACCCTTACCCCATACAATTCCTTAAGTTTCATAGCTGTCAGGTGTTTGGTTCCTTAATAGCATAATAGCAGTAAGGTGTTTGGTTCCTTTATTCTATTCTATTCTCTATCGGCGTTGTTCGGTAAATAATCATTCATTGCTATAGGGTGGCCTACATTCTTCTATGTGTGTTATTGGCATTAGCTTCAACGATGAATTCTTCTGTGTGTTATTGGCGTTAGCGAGCTAGCAACAACATGCATTAGTTTGAGTTCTGGGGGCGAGTCCTGTTTTTTGCAGCCAACTCCGCTCCAAGGCAAGGCCCGAGGTTAGATTGTATCCCCAATCCTATGAAATCCCCTGTACTGATCTTTATCCGTAACTTGAATTCATAAGACAGAATTGAGACGACAAGAGCCCTTGAAAAAAGAACCTATCATACAATGAACTACAACAAAGATGAAAGAATGATCCATTTACATTCTATTCTTTAAGCAAAGGGATTCCGCCCGCCCGCGTCTACCGAGTTCATTGCTTGCTTGTTTGTGCGTTAGTTAGTTCTTTCGCACTTAGTCACCATTGCTTGTTGGGTTGCTGCTTGTTCTGAAATATATGATATCGACCCTTTCCACTATAGATAGGACAGAGGCGGAGGCACCGATCAATACGGTTTTGTTTAGTGAGTTGAGTTATATGGGTATAATAAGGGTTCTACTATTTCTCTTTCCTTCTTAAGCTCCCGTTAGCGAGTTCTGCGTTAGGTAGCTTCAGAAGTAATCCATTCTGCCTCAACCTCCACTTTCCCTTTAGCTTTAGCCACTTCATCTTGTTGGTCCGTGTGATTCTTGTGCTACAACCCATTTCCATTAGGGCAATAAGAATTCCAATTAAATAATCTATCTAATGGGCATCTTCATATAGAATAGTCATTTCGCAGAGCAGGAATGGATTTAAGCGCTGAAGAGAAGAGCTTGCCAATAAAAACAAACGGGACCTGCTTATTACTCCTTATGACTCATCCTTTGCCTCACCTCAAACAACACTGAGAAAGCAACCTTAGCCTAGTTTACGAGAATAAGTAACGGAATCAGCAAGAGAACCATCAAGCTCAAGCAAGCGCATCAGTATCAGTTCAGTCGTCTGTGCTAACAGAGTGGAATGTTGCAATACGAGTTGACCTGCCCACAATATCTTTTTTGAATTATGTTTTTGACTGCTCCATTCCTACAATGCCTATAAGAAAGATATGAGTGAGATGCCCATTAGTAAGAAATGAATGAATTGACTTCTGCTAATAGAGTTGTCAGTTAATAGAGAAATCAAACAATGCAAACAAGTCTCCGAAAGAGGTAAGGCAACGTTGCTGTAAGTGAATGGCCTTCTTTGCCTTTGTAAGTTAAGGGAGTTAGGGTAGCCCGCGGTATCAAGGAACAGTGCTAAAGTCAGCTCTAAAATCAGCTCTACTGTAGTTTTCTCTAGTTTTTCGAAAGAATGGATCTCGCCCAGTCCATTAGTACATGATTGGTATAGAAGGGAGTCAAGTAATTAATAGTCAAGGTCAGTCTATTCTCGTTTGCCAATCGTTCAAGTTTAGTTTGCTGTAAACCCCTGTGTAAGCCAAGTTCAAGGGCTGGGCTAGGAAGAAAGCACATAATCCAAGTCAAGGCAATCAATCACCTCTCTTATCACCTATTTCTATGCAAGACTAAAAACTCACTGTTGACTTTCTTTTGCTTTACCGTTCACCCTCACTCTCAGGAATGAAAACTCCCTTCCCATTAGCGAACTCAACTCTTACTGCTGCTTACTTTCGCACTGAACAAACAAGTCTAGTTTAAGGTAAGGCTACCCAATTGATTATTTCCTTTCGAGGGCAGAGCTCCATAACGCTTTACTTGTGCTTGGACCACTTTAGATTGGATTCCGCCCCTGTGTAAGCTGTTGAAATGCATTTAAGCCTATCAATATTTTTTTGAAAGATGTGTTCTTTGCGCATTAGCTTACTTCTTACGTGCGTTAGTTCTTGCGAAAGCAAAGGTTGCAAGTACTTTTACCATATGTATAGAGTTCGGCTGCCTCAACTTGTTCTTAAAGGAAACAAGCAAAAGCTTCTTCAGAGGGAGATTCATATTCCACAGTTGACCTGACAAGCGCCAACACAAACCTTAACCTCTTATTCTGTCGGAGATGAACTCAAGCCAAAGCTACGAGAACTGGAATTATATGCTCTTACTCTTTCTTAGTAACTCGTACCCAAAGCAAAGAGACTCAACCTTAGTACACGGGCGCTTCAGAAGCATATAAGACGTAAAGGCAATAAGTTCTAGTTACCAACAACAAGAGCAGAGGTCGACTAATTGACATTTCAGAATATCTATGGAATTCCCCTTTCTATACACTACAAAGCACCCCTTCCCTAACATGCAATTCCAAGAATGTACTTCTACTGGCAACAACTCCCTTTCCGTTAGCGGGTTCAACCTCTTCTCTTCATCCTCTGATTCTCTAACTGCTGTTCATTCTATTACTGATCTTATGAAGTCAATGAAAAATATTATATCATTGGTAGCTACAACGAAACACACTCCGCTTTTGATACCTATAAAAGGGGGCCGGGCCCTGTAGCTCTTATCTATGACCTTGATCTGCACTCTATTCGATTAGGAGGATTTCTGCCTTAGGGGCCAAATCAATGAAACTTAATAATCTAACAGAGAGACTTACAACTCAAGACCTTCATTCGGGTAGTAAGTCCTTTCAAGTACAACTAAGAAACTAAAGACAGGTGCAGGAAAAGACGGATAAAGAAACACCTTTACTAGGGCCCCACTGATTGACTTATGGCTAGGGCCTCAAAAAAGCCAGTACTTTCTGATTCTCTTACTGCAACACTCGCTCGCCCTCTTGCAAATACTTTTCTTTCGAGCGCATAAGCATAAGAACCACTTGCCACTTCCCTACTTTCCACCTTTGCTTTAAGAGCGGATCCTTAAACAAGAACTAAACTTTCAATTGCAGCTTCCAAGCCTATTCCATATAAGGATGAATTTCACTAGGACATAAAAGAATTGAATTGAACCAGTACTTCTAATACCGTTCCTCACAAAAGGGAATTCAAATACAACCAACCCCTCTAAAAGAATGGAATGCAGAGTATCGATAATTGACATGAAGAGTTGAGCTAACAACAGGGAATTGAGCAATTACTGCGATGAGAATGGATCTACTAACCTTTATTCTAATACTCCAGAGCCGGATCCTTACTTGCTTTGATCTTAATACCCTTGTTTGAATTCTCCAACTTTGGGATGAAGATCTTTGTTTACTTTAACTTAACTGACACTAATACTTACCAGGATATTGACGAGTGTCCAAACAGGCTAACTACCCGGACCTCTATTTTAGAACTAATGCTTCCAAGACTCAAATCGTTGCTAACAAGGTTCGAACTACTACTGATAGGAATCCACCTCGAAAGTAAAGATACTAAGCATGGGTACCATCCAGTGATCCACTAATCAAACAAGAAACTAGGGATTTCAGGCAGTAGAGCGCGGTTTTCTATTTGTTCCCGGGGGGCAGCGCAGTGTTCAAGTCTAATGGTGGTAGTTGCTTGTCCGGGCATAACTAGTACCAAACTTATTGTTAGATTATATACCGTTGTGTACGCCGGGCATTCTTACTCTCCCGCCTTTGATTCTTGTATTCTCGAGGTCGATTCCACACATGATGTCCTCCGCGCGTCCGTTGCCTATTCTTATACTCATATAGGGTGTAGCTCCATTGACTCTGCCTTTTCTTCTGATTTACCGTGTAGAAAAACATATATATTGAATTGCATAACACCCCGTAGGAGCCACACAAGCTATTCTCTTACTCACCCACGGAAAAGAAGGAGAGACTAATACAGTAAAGAAAAGCACCTCGTAGGTAAGAATCTAGTGCACCCCGGAATAGCACCAACCAAACAAGTAAGTCAACAGACCTAAGTTCCAAGTATAGAAGCACAGGTTAAACACATATTTCGATTTAGGGGTGGAAGGCTCTCACTCAAACGTAAGGATGAAGCTAACGAGTTGGTGGACTAACTTATGTGTTGGGCCCTTCTACTCGAGCCGGGGAATTTCAATGTCGATAACAAGCCCGTCCTGGCGCAACTCCACTCAAGTCTTTCTTACCTTGTTTTTAGTCTAAATATCCTATTTCTTAGTCTGCCTTTACTTGCTCAAAACTGGATCTCGCCCTTGGTTCTTGTACTCGTTCCTTTCCTTTCATTCTCGCCTAGGCGCCTATCTTTCTTCTCTCGGCGTAGCTCATATCTGTAACTCTATTTTTACTGGCTCTAAGGCTACCTTATCCTTTAGTCTAATCTTATTTCTATACTGATAAGGATCGAACTGATGTCAACAAGACTTGTTGCACTTAAACCTGTCCTGCCAGGAACCGACTCTTGCTTTACTGATTATGGGCCTGCCCCTATTGTCTCTGATTCCTACTATCTCGGGGCGACCTTCTATTCTTTAGCCGGTGCTCTTAGGCCTAAGTTCCTTTACCTGTATTCTATAACCACTGCATCGGATCCCCTTGCTTCCAAACTCAAACTACCGTTTCTCATTCTCATCACTGCTACTATGAAGAACTGGGAGCCAGATTCGATTCTTTGTATTACAGATGCGTTCTCTTACAGTGTGGTCAGTGCTGCATTCTCGTACTGATTAGGTTATTTCCTTATCATAAGATAGGGTATTGAAGTCAGTTAGCTTGTTCTGGTTGCCAGTACAGTTTGCCAGCCCTATTCTTAGAAGTTGCAGTGATCGGTGATAAGAAGAAAAGTAAGGAGTCTTAGACTTCACCAGGTAGGCATAAGAATGGCGGGCACTATTCCGCATCAGTAGCTAAAGAAGTCAAGGTAATAAAAGCAGACTTCACAGTATAGGAGCGAGGCAGCCTTGGCTAGGCAAGGCCGTAAGTAATAGGGCATTAAGGATGAGATAAAGCAATGGTAGGCTTAAAGCAAAGGGAGATAGGCTTGTGTTCCAGATTTGTATTCTGACTTTGGTACTGGTTCAATTCCAGTTATCGGTAGTTAGATCCATAGTTCCGAGTGAAATCCTTATTGGTATTGATGTGATTTTCGAGTTCCTAGGTTCAGTCTTGTTAACAGTGATTTTCAACCTTGGGAACAGCAGTTACATTCCGATTTAGAAGTTCAATTCTGACTAGTAGTTAGCCGGATTCCCACTTGATGTTTGGCTCCTTGTTTCGTTCTGTATCTCTATTGCTGGATTCTCTATAGCAGTAGCTCACTTATAGACACCGGCTCCATTCTTGGAGGTGTATTGGTTTTCTTCTTGTTATCATTAGTCGATTCCTGCCAAAGTAACTAGACAGACAAGGCGAGTTGTGTTTTTGTACTTTTGCTGGCACCCACGCTGCCCTTTTCTTCTGGGTTACGAGTTGAAGCCCTGTTGGCATTGATTTCAGTATTGAAGTCGGTAGTGACAGAACTAGAGCTAAGAGATATAGGCTGATAGCGAGGTGAACTAAAGACTGAAAGGACCAAAGAGACTCTAAGGCAAGAGAAGTCAAATCAACAAAAGGCTATAAAAGGCAAGAAAAGCAGACTATCCTCTCAGAGGGGCCTCCCAATAATGTACTACAGGATCAGGGTATAAAGTGAAAGCCCTTAGCCCTAGTTCGACTCTATTGCTTCTATGCGCTATACCTTATTATTATCAATCGAAGTCCCTTATACACCTAGAAAGAGTTCGAGGCAGGATCAACATAATGAAGCTGATGGAACAGGGCTTTAAGGCAGCAAGTGCGAGGCTAAGATCTATGGTAGGGATGGATGCAGGAGATAAAGAGTTATAAGCGCTAGGTCAATGCCGATACTTATGAGTTAGCTCCTATGCTCTCTTGGTGAAGTCTTAGAGATGCGCGAGTGGATTCTTCCTTTCTTTGTTAAGTCCCTCTATAACTAGGTTCAGTCTGCTACTACTAGAGTGAATTCCGCCCTTGTTCCGTCACCTGCCCATTCTGTGCTACTATGGGGTACTGGTTAAATCAAGAATGAAGTGCCAAAGCTCGGAAGCTGCTGTTCCAGTTTAATAGCTTGTAAAACAATACTGATGTCCTGACATGCGTGTCTAGAATAGAAGCTGCGAGAGGCATACTCGAATTAACAAGCAGAAAGTCAGTATAGATAGGCTAACAATCGAGCTATACAGAACGATAGCCAATAGTCAGAAAAGTCATTAGTATGGTAGCTGTGGACAAGCTGTAAGCCCTAGTTCTTTGTTAAAGTCCTGCTGGCACTGGTTTCATATTCCATATTCAGATATACTAGAATAATAATCAAGCCGCTAGTAAGCAAGGCCCTAAACAAGGAGAGACAGACTCCAACTAGCACAAGTGAGGCTCATAGGCGGTATAGCTGGTTTCTAGTTCCGTAGGAGAAGACACCTAATAGAGCAGGAAAGGCATAACTAGTAGTTAGGGGTGGTAGTACCAGAATCGGAATTGGGAGTGGCATAGTGGGCTAAGGGATATAAATCAATTCATAAGGGAGTGTCCGTTTTCTAGCTAGGAGGGATAGACCAACAATCTTCAATATGCATTGAAGCCGGGAGCCTAAGACAACAACTCGAGCATATGAATTATGGGACAGAATGGAATAATGGAACTCAGTCATATGGGAATGGGTATGGATCTAGACAGGATAGAATCATACTCGAACACAGGAATTACACTAAGTAGTCCGATCCCTGACTTTGAACCTGAAAACGGAAACCCTGGACATACAAATATGAAATCCCTCTGGGCATCTAAATCAGAATGCACCTTGTACTCATGATAGATTAGCACACGACTCCCCTTTATAGAAAGAAGTCTATGAATCTGACTAATGCCTTGAACACATTGTTAAATCTCGGATTTTGATGATGAAACTAATTGAGTGTGATTTGTGGTCTAACTGCGTGTTGAGTTACGCAGGTCTACTTTCGATTAAGATTAGACAATTGATGCTGGAGGAATTGACGTTGCGTCGGAGGTGATCACGTCAGGATATTAGATGTCGAGCTGGAGGTTCGGTTGACTATCGGCAGGAGGTTTCGTACGTCGGGCATCGGGCCAAGAAGAGCGTGTTACGCCAAGGATATCGGGATTACGGAGGTCAATCGCCGATTAGGCAACGGACCGCAAGAGAGGACGATGTGCCGAAGGATCAGACGAGGCGCCGACCAATGACGTCGCAACTGAATGTCAATTCGTGTTGTAATAACTGTCTAGATCGAAGTAGAGTGTTTGTTATTTATGTGCAGGAGTAACTACGATAAGGATGAAGACGCAAAGCGAAACAAAGGGTTGAAGTCAAGTGCGATGGATCATTGGAGTTCGATGGAAGTCTGAAGATTCGTTCGGAGTGCTGCCGGAACTGGCCGAGAACGAGTAGGGAGCTTGCCAAAGGATTTTCGGAAGTTCGCCGGGAGGTTCGTCGGAAGTTCGCAGAGCTTGCTAAGAAAGATCGGAGCTTGCCAAAGAAGCTCGGGGGAACTCGCCAAAATCATCGTGGAGTCCGAGAGCTTGCCGGGAGTCCACAGGATGGTTTCAGAGGATCGTCGGAAGACCAGGAAGTTCGCTAAGCTCGACGGAAGAAGACTTAACTTGCGGACTTTGTAATAGCTTAGGAATGTCTTTAATTTCGTAGTTAGCATATTAATTTGGGTTAGGATTAGGTGAAAGAAAAGGGCCATTGGGCCTTCGCTTTGAGCCAAAGATTTTGGCCCAAACAAAGACTAACGCATGCTACGTGCATGGCACTATAGCGTAATCGAGTGGCCATCAGCAGCGTAGTACCACCGCGTAGCACCACCTCGGCATCTAGCCGTGCGGTAGAACCACTGGCCGGGCGGTGGCACCGCTCGCCACTGATCGAGCGGTAGCACCGCACCGGGCGGTACAGACGTCGATCAACAGATCGATGACACGGTGTGGCACCGCCTCTGACACCCAGAACCGGGAACTCCAAATTTGATTTCAAATTTGGAGCTCAATTTTGAATCCACTTTAGATCTATAAATAGCCCCCCTTTCTCAACTGAAAGGGCACCCTTTTTGGAGTTAGAATCTTGGTTTTGAGCTTTTGAAAAGTCTTGAAAAGTCTTGTTCTTGCTAAGTGTTCACCTCCTTCTTCTCCTTGAGAAATCTTGTAAGAGTATGAACCACTTGTAAAGGGTTGTAAGAGGGGTATTTGGTCCTTCCCCTTCAAAGGATTTGATAGTGGAAGAAGGGAGCCTCATCGGAGAAGGCTTCGGAAGTGGATGTAGGTCACTTTGACCGAACCACTATACATCGCTGCATCTTGATTGTGTGAGTGTTTAAATTTCTGTTTTACTTTACTGCAAGCCTTTATTTTACTTGCTCCACTTCCTTTTTATCTTTGTACGCATGCTTCAAAGTTAGAACGCAAAAATCGATTTCAAATGAAACGTTGCTTTCATCGTACGAAGTTTTCGAAACTTATTTTAAATCGCTGAAAAATCCATCGTTTTATCCGCTGCACTAATTCATCCCCCCCTCTTAGTGCCGCTCGATCCCTAACACACATCATCTGTAATCTAACTCATCACTATTAGAATCGAACTATTAACAAGAAATCCAGTAATGGAAGATATGGGTATGGATCCAGGGTATACTAAGCATAGGGACCGACCCCGGCGCATCTAATCCTTCTGTCGAACCAACACCGATAAGAATCAACCTATTGCTTATAGGCTTCGACTACTCCTATTAGAATCGACCCGGTGCTTCTCATAATGAAACAAGGAATACAGGATATGTTGTGGAGAACATAGAACCAAGGCCGGGGATAGAGAATAGGTGGGTTAGAAAAGGAAGAGAAAGGTTCGATTGGGCAAATCAGAATTCCATTCTACCGGTAAGGGCAGCTTCAGATGGCTAAGTATACTAATAATAATATCTGAAATAGACCTTCACTACCATCCCTAAGACTGACTTAGTGCCCAACTAGTTTCACTGCCGCTTATAATACTTGTTCTCAACACTAGGGAGCCAACAACTACTATTAGACAACCCCTCGCTGCTTGAAGTCGGTGTTTGCCCGCCAATAACTAATACTTGTTCCTGGAATCCTTGCTATCACGACCCATGCCTTCAATGTTAGGAAGTCAACTCATTAGTAGAAGAATGAGGGTGCCTGCCCAGGAATCACACTCTCAAGTAATAGTAGAGAAAGTAAGAACGAAACCATCAAATAGGAATGCAAGCTGAGCGGTTATAGGACACGAACTAACCTTTCAGTGGGAAATACAGAATCGAGGAATAGGATCCGAGGTTGCAACTTGGAATTTGGCTTAGTAGTAAAAAGCATTGAAGTCTACGCCATGCGGAACTCAACTCTGAAGTAAGGAATGCAGGCAAGGCGACTAATACTAATAATCTAATAGAAGAATGAAAACACTGCAAGCAAGGCTATATATCCTGGGAGTCTCGTAATTCAATACTGCATATAGAATAGGTCCATTGCACTACAAGGCCCATAAGACCAATAGAGAGAATGGACGGACCTAGTGAAATCTTTGGCCTTAACTCGAAAAGAGGAAATCCAATAAACATCAAAAGAAACCAACTACTGACTTCAAAGCACCAGCCAAGGAACTACTACTGATGGGAATGAGAATCAAAACTACTGGAAGAAAACTAACAACTAGGGCAGCGTCAGCTGCTGGCATTAACTACTGAATAGAAGTCACGAGTAGGATCGATTACTTGGCGAGTCAGATTGCTACGCTGTTGAATAAGGCTTGGCAGCTATGAATAGCAGTCAGCAGTTAACGAATGAAAGTAAGTAGTAAGATAAGGATTAAGACAGGAGAAATCGACTAAGTGCCTTAAGTATTAGAATCCAAGTAAGCTGCATTGCGTTGGGATGAAACACAGGTTTGTTAGCCCGATAGATAGTCAAGTCATAGTACGATAGCGACATTTCCGCTTGAAAGCTTTGGATGTAAGAAGAAAAGGTTCAATCAAAACTCACAACAAGGAGAGTAAGCTTGAGAAACTGTAGTGAAAGGATAGAAGCAAGCGCGTCAGGGGTGTTAGGTTTAGACAAGAGCTAAGGTGTTAGGTATAGAATCCATTTCTCTCCCTCTCCTCTGGTGGGTAACTAATCCTTTCACCCAAGAGAAGTTATTGCTCTTAGTTGTCGTGGAGAATTACCAGTTATTGAACTCTGTCTCGCCAACCTCTTCCGCAGTTCTAAAGTAAAGTACGGGAAGGTCAGGAGGTCAACTCTATTCTTAAGGTCAGGAGTGGAATAAAGAGACAGGCTACCACTAGAAGGGAACAGAGCAGACAACGCTGGAAAAGGCTCCTGTATTGTATTGACTGGCATGAGGAGAAGAGAAAGATAGTACTGGGAAGGTTCGAAAACTACTGAATAAATACCTCTTTTGTTTCCTCTCCGATATAACTCTATTAACTAGGAGACTAATATTCTTATCTGTCAATCAGGTCTTAAAGTAAGGCAATTATCGTCGTCAGACAATCAGGCTTATGCTTATTTCGAGTCTAAAGGAGAGGCAAGGTGCTGATAGCCTAAACACAGTGACTTTAGATACTTTAGAGGCGAGGGAAAGTCAAGGCTTTGAGGCGAGGTCGGAGATGTCAAGTCTAGTTTTACAAGAGAATCCGCAGTTCAAAAGGTTGGGTCAACAGCTAGATCAGTAGCATAATAAGGATCTGGCTCCGAGGCTGGGCAAGGAAAATATACTTGTGCAGGTAAAGAATAAGGATAAGGCCCAGAATCAGCAGTATCGAATCAGTTAGAAGCCCTAGGTTCCTCAAGTATCGAATCAGAATAAGTTCTAAAGTAAGGCAGTTCTAAAGTGTAGTTCGGGTTCTGGCGATAGGGAGTACGAAGTGTTAGATCTAGTTGGTGAGTTACCGATTCTATCATAGGGAGCTCATTCTTCCGTTTCTTCCCCAAGTCCTGTATTAAAGGCTAAAGTCATCCGATCCGCAAGACTAAAGATATGGAATATTACAGCAGCTGACCCGAGCAACTCTTCCTTTCAACAACACCGATGCATGCAGTAGAAATTAGCATTCGGCTTCCTTTCCTCTCAGTGGATCCGTCTTATAGTTGTTGTTTCCTCCTAGCCTATACAACACAATCACCGCATTAGGACAAAACTAGCACCTGAAAGAAAACACTATACAGATCTGGTCGACTTCACCCCCAAGATACGAGTAATCAGTACAAAGAGCCAGTTCGGTACGCTCCTGTTTTTTACTACCCAATTGAATCTAGTGCTAAGATAGGAATGGAATAATGGAATCTTTCTTCTGCAGAGGAAAAGAGGAAGGATGAGATGTTTGTCACAGAAGTCAAGTATACATCGACTCGAGAATCAAGAGGATTAGGATCTTATACAGTCTCATAAGATGGAGCAAGTGAGGAAGCCGGGTACCTCTTATTCCTTCTAGAGCGCTAAGTGCTTCATACATGTTTGATGTTTTCCTGTTCAGTAGTGTAAGTTAAGGCTAAAGTAAGGTCGATTAGAGAGGCGAAGAATGGACTTGCTCCTTACGCTCTACGCTCAAAGAAAGTCTACGAAAGAAGGTTATTGTTCCGTTTCGAATTCTTTATCTCGGTTAAGGCGATGAGAATGAATCAGTTGTTCGAGATCAAGTAGAAAATTCCTTATCAAATCTGGAAGGGTTATTATATAGAAATCAAGTCATTATTGAATCAACCATGCTTAGATTTATAAAGTATTATCGGTATAACAACTGTCTTATAAAATTTTTCTTCTAATATAAAACATTAATGAGTGCACAAGACTTGCACCTCTTGTCATTTTAACCGTAATACTTTTATTCCATAAATAATATCTTTACCAATCTCTCCATCTTATTGAATAACTGATCCAATAAACCTAAAGGTTTACTTAGTGAAACTTTTGTCCATCCAACTTAATTATATCATCCTGTCTATTCCTATTCCTACTATTACTAAATTATATCTTAGATATTCATTTATCATATCTAAGCTAAAACATTTAGTTTATAAGGATTATCTCCACAAATCAAGTTTAAGATTAATTTCATTTAAACTCTCATCAGCAAATAACATACATCCAAGAGATATATCCTATAAATCATCCAATATTAACATGAAGAAAGCAAGGTACTTACAAAAAAAAAAAAAAAATTGAAGAAAGCAAGGACTTAATATGGATCTTTCATGTAGTCATATATTAATATGAAACTCGTTAGACAAACTCCCTATAGTTTTAATACTAATGGTTATATTATCATATATATTCTTAATAACATTACTAGAATTAGTTGATACCATTTTCATTTATAAAACTCACCATAGTAAATCTCTAGCAATTCTATTATAAACTTTATTTAAATCAATAAAATCATATGCAAATCTTTCCTTTTCTTTATATATTTTTTTAAAAAATATCTTAATAAATGAATAACTTCTATTGTTGATCTTCCATACATAAAAACAAATTGATTTGCTAAGATATATTTTTGTCAAATTTCATGTTACTTTCGATAACTCTTTCCCAAAGCTCTATAGTATGTCTCATAATTTTAATTCCTCCATAATTAGAATAATTTGTATGTCATTCTTATTCTTATAAATTGGCACTCAAGAGCTTTTCCTCCATTCATTAGGTATTTTTTTAAATCTTCAATTTTTGTTAAATAAACTAGTTAACCAAGCTATTTCTTAGTATCCTAAACTTTTTCCAACCTCAATAAGGATGCCATGAGGCCTTCCACACTCTTAATTATTTTCATTCTTTTTAAGACAATTTAATTCACTAGCAATAATCTTATGAGCAAATAATTTATCATTAAAAGTATCATCTGTGGAATGTTCATTAAATAATTTATAAAAATAATTTCTTTATCTTACCTTGATTTCATTGTCATGAACAAGTATTCCTTGATCTTCATATTTAGTGTATCTAATATTACCTAAACCCTTACACAACTTAACAATAAGATATACATATATATATATATATATGTATATATATATATGTATATATATATATGTATATATATATATGTATATATATATATATATGTATATATATATATACATATATATATATATATATATATACATACGTGTGTGTGTGTTTTATCTCTAGTAACTAATTTGTTATAAAAATTACCATAATATATTACTATACCAACAACTCTTTTAGCCACTCCTATTATTTTTATAATTTTGCCAACCTTGAAAACATGATTTTTAATAATAATTGCATTCTGAATTTTCTCATACCACCACCAACGCTCTCTTAAAGGATAAAGCTACTCCTTTATCTTTGATTTTATCAAAAAATTTTGTTAAGTTCCTAATCTTATTGCCTATCATATTGCTTATCATAGTTCAAATAAATTAATATTATCTCTTCTAAGTTTCAAGTTACCTCCTTCTCCATCCTTTTTTTAATCCTTATATTATTATCTTTATAAAATTTGTTTTTTTAATTTTCATTTTTTGTAATAAATATCTATACCATCAACCTATGTTGATTAGTCGATGTGTATAACTTTATAATTCATATATATAATTTTATCTAACTTTCTAGTGAGGAAAAAAAGTGTTAGGATCAGAAAGGCACTAAGAGGAGGGATGAATTAGTGCAGCGGATTAAAATCATAATTTTGAAACCGATTTCGCAAAAAGGCAAGTTCGTAAGAAGATTTTGATTCGACGAAAGAGAACTTGAATAAAGTTGCTTGAGTAAAGAAAATAGAAAGGAACTAAGCGATTTGCAGCTAAGTAATAAAATAATTCAGAAATGTAAACACTCACACATTCATCAACACAATGATGTATAGTGGTTCGGTCAAATGACCTACATCCACTCTTGAAGCCTTCACAATGAGGCTCCGCACTTCCACTAGCAAATCCTTTGAAGGGGAAGAACCAAATACCCCTCTTACAACCCTTTACTAGAGGTTCACACTCTTACAAGATTTCACAAGGAGAAGAAGGAAGTGAACACTTTAGCAAAAGAAGAGACAAGACTTTACCAAGACTTTTCAAAGACTTTTTCTCAAAATTCTAACTCTCAAGGGTACCCTTTCAGTTGAGAAAGGGGGGGTATTTATAAGCTCAAATTGATTCAAATTTGGGCTCCAAATCACATGCATAGCGGTGCTACCGCCCCAGGCCGACACATGCAGGGGTGGTACTACCGCCCTAGCCAGGCGGTGCTACCACCCCAGGCTGGGCAGTTCAACCGCTTGGCCCATTCAGCAAAGGCTGAATGGGCCTTGTTTAAGGCCCAAGTTGGCCCAATAAGAGCCCGGTTGGCCCCTACCAGATTTAGGCAGGATTATTTCTAAATCCTTGCTCTAATCACGTGCAAACTATGAATTTAAAACATAATTCTAAGTGATTTAACCCGATATTCTTCAAGTTAACTTCCGGTGAGATTCCGATGGACTTCCGACACTTCCCTCGGATTTCTTCCGGCGGACTTCCAGCATACTCTCAGATTGTATGGCGAGCTCAATGAGTCTTCGGCTAGCTTCCAAATCTTCCTAGTAAGTTCCGCGAACCTTCGACGATCTTTGCGATGAACTTTCGAAAACTTCGGCAAGTCCCTGATTCGATCTTGGTTAGTTTCGGCAACACTTCTGACGATTTCTCAGACTTTCGATGAACTCTTGAACACCCTACGGACTTGACCACGGTAAATCGCTTTATGTTTTCATCCTATCGTAGTTATTCCTGCACACTTATCTCGATAATATATATTAAAACAAATATTTCACCAATTGACTTCATCATCAAAATCCGAGATTCAACAATCTCCCCCTTTTTGATGATGACAATCAATCGATAATGGAGTTACACTTAACTCCCCCTATCTATATGTCATAGATAGTAAAAAATGCTTGAATTCAATTTATTTGAGTTCAACACGATAAGTTTAACTTATCGTCCAATCATATGAAAGAGAAACTTCATGGTTTACTTAATGATGACAATGTCGATGTATGACACTTATAGACATTCATCATTAAGTCAAAAGATGTCAAATGTATCAAATGATATCAATGAAGTATACACAATTAAAAAAATGATATCAAGAACCTAAATAAGCATTTCAAGCATATAACTTGCAAAGCATGGCAAATGCATATAACTTGCAAAGCATGGCAAATGCATTCACTAGTCACATATTTCTCCCCCTTTGTCATCAACAAAAAGGAAAAGAGGGAT
The DNA here is from genome assembly GCA_023547065.1 of Musa troglodytarum. NCBI lineage: Eukaryota > Viridiplantae > Streptophyta > Magnoliopsida > Zingiberales > Musaceae > Musa > Musa troglodytarum. The sequence continues at coordinate 58,231,576 of CP097511.1, forward strand.
TCATATACGAGTGAAAACCGAAAATATTATGAGTGCGTCATCCAAAGATATGTAAAAAGATATCCGAAAAATATCACAAACGAGGAAAAAGAAATCATTCAAAAATCCGAATAGACAATATCATTCCACAATGCCCAAGGTAGATAAAATGTAGTAAAGATAATTTCAAAGTTGCATAGATGTTAAAGTTGCATAAAAGTTTACAACGTTCAAAAAGAAAATATAATACAATAAACTACTCCTCAGGAGGAATGCCAAAGTGCCTATACATATGATCTATCTTTTGGTTCATCTTTCGTATTTCCTTCAAAAGTTCAATTTGCTATAATTTAACTTCATTTAATTCTCTCATGATCGGATCGTCAGAAGGTGAAGTCAAGCCGTAATCGATGGAGTGTATCAAAGGGATCGAGGAGGAGGAGATTCACTTCCCCTAAAGACTGGTGTTTCAGGATGTTCTACTGGTGGGGGAGGTATATCACTCCTTCTTGGTTGTCTAACCCCTATTCAATTCTCAAATGTACCTAAGTCTCTTAAGTAGTTTCATGTTAATGATGTTATATTTGTCCACTTGTACTACTTCTTCATCAAGTGGAATACTAATATTATGGGCATGCAACAATCTAGTTATCAATCCTCCATATGGTAACATTAACCCTTTAGAAATGACTTCTATCATGTGTTGTCGGATTAGGTATCCAAAATAATAATTCTGTCCGGTCATGATCCAATATATGGTACATAACTCAGTTAAACTAATCTTATCATGATGAAATTGTTTAGGAATGATAATGCTTGTAAGAATGTGATGTAGAATTTTAGAGCTAAAAGACAACAAATGTTCACAGCTCTTGAGAATTATGCCTAAGTTTGGATTTGCAAAGACGGTTTCTAAGGCTTCGGAGTAGGTGGCTCCGATTGTGTCCATGTCCCATTTCCCTCTAAAATAGCATCCTAACTCTTTCTTAACAATTCCAATTAGTGTGCATATCATACTATCAAATATTTTGATTTCATTTCCTAGAAGATAGGTAGATAAGCTATCATCATTCACGCTTAAATTAGCATAAAACAATTTAATCAAGTGTGGATAAATGGGTTCATCAATTTACAAAATGGGTAAGACATCTAAGTTAGCAAACCACATAATGGGTTCTAGGTTCCCTAATTGACCCAAATCAACACATTTTCCTTTATTAATGGTTCTAGTAACAAGATCTGAAAACCTAAGGGATGCATCTTTTGATTTGAAAAGAAATTGGTCAAATGAATCTACCTCCACCCTTTTCCCTTTGTCTCTTGAAGATCTTCTAGGAGCCATATCTAGTGAGGATAGATCAATAATCAATTTAAAGGAAAGAACTAAAACTAGAGAAGAAAAGGGGAGAAAAATTTTAGATTTTACCTTAGATGTGTTTCCTTGAGAGGTAGAGAGCTTGAATCAAGGAAAAATCCCCTTCTTAGGCTTCCAGAGAGAGAGAATGAGGCTTGAAAGTGTTTTACGGGCTTTAGGGAGGTGAAGAAGGACTGTCTCGGGTTAGGGGCGGTTCTACCGCCGACCCTAACTCACCCCTTTTATAAAGGGGTGTTCAGGCGGTTCTACCACCCAAACAAGCGGTTCTACCGCCTAGGGTCCGACTACCCAAGCGGTGCTACCGTCGGATCTTGTGGTGCTATCGCCGGTAGTAGAAATTTTTTTTTAAAATTTATTTTAAATTTGTTTTCAGAGGTTTTAAGGATGGGATGATGTCTTAGATCATAAAAAATCCGAGAGGAAAGCAAATCGACGAAAGCCGAATTTTCGAAGAAAAATCTCATACAATAAAGCTCATTTATTAGGACAATTTAACATGTCTAATTCCCTTCTAATAAAATCAAATTGTTCCTCATTTAAGGGTTTTGTAAAAATATCCGCTAATTGATGATTTGTATTGATAAATTCAAGGGTGACATCTTTACTATTGACATGATCTCGTATAAAATGATGTCTAATGTTAATGTGCTTAGTTCGAGAGTGTTGAATCGGATTTTTAGTTAGACAGATAGCACTCGTGTTATCATATTTTATGGGAATATTCTTTAAATAAATTCCATAGTCTTCTAGTGTATTTTTCATCCAAATAACCTATGCACAGCATGCACTTGCAGCTATGTATTCGGCTTCTGCCATAGATAGTGCAACAGAATTTTGTTTCTTGGAAGTCTAAGAAACAAGTGCATGTCCTAGAAATTGGCATGTTCTGGATGTGCTTTTTCTATCTATTTTACATCCACCAAAATTTGCATCTGCATAAGCTTTCAAATTAAAGTTATCAGATTTTGGATACCATAATCCAAGATTCGGAGTCCCTTTAAGATATCTAAGGATTCTCTTAACGGCTTTGAAATGAGATAGCTTAGGATTAGCTTGGAATCTTGCACATAGCCCCATACTAAACATGATGTCGGGTCTGGTTACAGTGAGATAAAGCAGGCTACCTATCATGCCCCTATATGTTTTTTTATCAAAACTTTCTCCATTTTCATCCATATCTAACTTAATGGAGGTGCTCATAGGAGTGCTAATGTCTTTTGATCCATCCATGTTAAATCATTTTAACAATTCTAATGTATACTTTGATTGATTTAGAAATATACCATCACTTAGTTGCTTAATTTGCAATCCTAAAAAGAAATTTAGTTCTCCCATTAAGCTCATCTCAAATTCATCACTCATACTCTTGGCAAATGATTCACATAGTGATTTATTAGAAGAACCAAAAATAATATCATCAACATAAATTTGAATAATAAGAAAATTATTTTTAAAATGTTTAATAAATAATGTAGTATCAACCTTGCCTTTAGTGAAATCATTTGAAATTAAAAAAGAACTAAGCCTCTCATACCAAGCCCTAGGGGCTTATTTTAGACTATATAGAGCCTTAGTTAGTTTAAACACATGGTTAGGAAGAAGAGAATTTTTAAATCCGGATGGTTGTTCGACATACACTTCTTCGGAAATAAAATCATTTAAGAATGCACTTTTGACATCCATTTGAAATAATTTGAAATCATTACTACTAGCATAGGTAAGGAGCATCCTAATGGCTTCTAATCTTGCCACAGGAGCGAAGGTCTCTTCGTAATCGATACCTTCTTCTTGGTTGAAACATTTGGCCACTAGTCTAGCCTTGTTTCTAACTACGATACCACATTCATCTTGCTTGTTTCTAAAGACCCATTTAGTACTAATAACTAAATGGTCATTAGGTCTAGGAACAAGCTTCCATACCTCATTCATCTCAAATTAATTCAATTCTTCTTGCATTGCGATAACCCAAGAATCATCTTTCAGGGCATCGTCAATGCACTTAGGTTCAATTTGAGAAAGAAAAGCGGCATGGGCACAAAAATCTTTGAAAGAAGAGCGAGTTTGAATCCCTTTCGATGCATCTCCTATAATTAACTCCTTGGGATGAGCATCTACATACTTCCATTCCTTGTGTAAGGAAGTTTGGGAAGAAGATGCATCCAAGTTATAATTTTGAGGAGAGGGTTCATTTAAATTTAAATTATCAAAGCCAAAATCATCATCAAAATCTTTTTTTCTTAAATTTGAAAATTTCATTAAAAACCACATGAATAGATTCTTCTATAAATAAGGTTCTTTTGTTGAAAACACGAAAAGCCTTAGAAACAGAAGAATAACCAAGAAATATGCCTTCATCGGATTTTGCATCGAATTTTCCTAAGGCATCCTTTTCATTTAAAATAAAGCATTTACAACCAAAATCTTTAAAATAAGAAACATTGGGTTTGTTATCATTCCATAATTCATATGGAGTTTTAGATAGGGATGGTCTCACTGGAACTCTATTCATAACATAGCAAGCCGTATTCACGGCTTCGGCCCAAAAATATTTTGGTAAATTATATTCATTTAACATGGTTCTAGCCATTTCTTATAAATTTCTATTTTTCCTCTCCACTACTCTATTTTGTTGAGGATTTCTTAGAGTAGAGAAGTTATAGTTATATTCGTTTTTTTCACAAAAATTTTGGAAGTCATGATTTTAAAATTCACCTCCGTGATCACTTCGCATTGATGAAATCATAAAACCTTTTTTATTTTGAGTGAGTTTACAAAATTTATAGAAACATTTGAAACAATCACTTTTGTGAACCAAGAAATAGGTCCAAGTGTATCTACTATAGTCATCCACAATTACAAAAGCATATTTGCTACCTCCTAGGCTTGTTATGTCAATTGGTCCAAATAAGTCCAAATGGATCAATTGCAATGATCTAGTGGTGCTAATTTGATTTTTTGATTTGAAACTAGTTTTTATTTATTTTTCTAGTTAACATGCATTACATACCTTGTCCTTGACAAATTTCATGTTTGGGATTCCTCTTACTAACTCTCTAGATGAAATCTTAGAAATTAGTTTCATGCTTGCATGGCCTAATCTCCTATGCCAAAGCCAAACATCATCATTCAAAATCGAAAAGCATATTTCATTACTTAATTCATCAATATTTATGGTGTAGACATTGTTTTGTTTTAAAGCAATCATGGATATATCATTGTTTGGTTTTTCAATGATGCAAACATTAGATTCAAATCTAACAACATAACCTTTATCGCATAATTGACTAATGCTTAAAAGATTATGTTTTAAACCATCAACTAGCAACACATCATCAATTGAAAAACTTTATTTGTTACCTTTGGTTCCCTTGCCAATGATTTTATCCTTGTTGTTGTCTCTGAAGGTGACATATCCTTCTTCTTTGCTAGTGAGCATAGAGAAATGAGATAGATCTTCGGTCATGTGCCTTGAGCATCCACTATCAAGATACCATTTCTTGCTTCTAGCTTATGAGTTTGTCTACAAAAGAGGATGATTTTTAGGTACCTATTTGATTTTGGGTGCCTTACAAATTGATCTACTTAATTTGTAATTCATCATTGAATTGTTTATGGTTCCTTTAAGAACCCATATCAATTTTTATGGACTAATTTTCTTGAATGGACATTTGTAAGCAACATGCCCCATTTTACCATAAAAATTACATTTCAAATGGGGTGATACATGCAATGTGGGTCCTTTAATGAAAGTGGTGGAATTTTGGTGAGATCCACCCACAAATCCGATTCCACTTCTATTTCCGACATAACCCTTGTTAGCAAGGATCATGTCCAAGCCCTTGCTACCGACCTTAAACTTGTTTAGGGTCTCTTTGAGTAGCAAGTTCTCCCTTTTTATTACTTCTAAGTATTCACACTTAGAGCATGGGGGTAAAGAAGGGGTTTGGAGACTATTAAACTTATTTTGGAATAAAGCATGCTCTTTCTTAAGCAAATTGAACTTCTTAGTAATAGTTCTACATTCATCAAATAACTCATGAAAAGTGATAGAAAGTTCATCGAAAGATAACTCTTCATTAAATAACTCACTAACGTCTTCTCCTAAGGCCATTAGTGCGAAGTTGGCCTCCTTTTTGTTGCTAGCTTCTTCAACCTTGGAGTCACTTGAATCATCCCATGTGGCCTTCAAAGCTTTCTTCTTCTTGAATTGCTTCTTCTTGGCTTGAGGGCATTCATTCTTGAAGTGTCCTGGCTTCTTGCATTCGTAGCAAATAATTTGATCCTTTTTGTGTTCAAATTTATTTTTTATGTTATTTTTAAATTTGTTCTTTCTTATAAATTTCTTAAACTTTCGAGTTAAAAGTGCAATGTCATTATAACTGTTCTCATCACTTGATGTTCCTTTCAAGTGGTCTTCTTGTGTTCTAAGTGTCATATCCTTCCTGTTCTTTAGAAGGAGGTTCTTAATCTCTTCATGAGCATGACACATCATCTCGTAGGTCATTAGAGACCCAATAAGTTCTTCAAGAGGAAATGTTTTAAGATCCTTAGCCTCTTGAATGGCCGTAACTTTTGGATCCCAACTCTTTGGAAGGGATCTTAAAATTTTAGTTACCAACTCAAAGTTAGAAAAATATTTACCAAGAGCTTTAAGTCCATTGATGACATCCGTAAAGCGGGTGTACGTGTCTCCAATGGACTCATTTGGTTTCATCCGAAAAAATTCATAAGAATGCACAAGAATATTAATTTTGGACTCTTTCACTCGGTTAGTGCCTTCATGAGTGATTTCAAGAGTGCGCCAAATATCAAATGCCGACTCGCAAATAGAAACCTGATTAAATTTATTTTTATCAAGCGCATAAAATAAGGCATTCATAGCCTTTGCATTGAGAGCAAAAATCTTCATTTTCGACTCATTCCACTCACTCATCGAAAGAGAAGATTTTACAAAGCCATTTTCAACAATGTTCCAAAGTTTGAAGTCCATAGAAATGAGAAAAATCCTCATACGAGTCTTCCAATACGTATAATCCGACCCATTAAACATAGGCGGACGAGTAATTGAGTGACCCTCTTGCATACCGGAGTAGGCCATCTCTCTTGGGTTTAAACCAAATATGAGAGTAAACCTCGCTCTGATACCAATTGTTAGGATCGAAAAGGCACTAAGAGAGGGGGGGGGTGAATTAGTGCAGTGGATTAAAATCGTAATTTTGAAACTAATTTCGCAAAAAGGCAAGTTTGTAAGAAGATTTTGATTCGACGAAAGAGAACTTGAATGAAGTTGCTTGAGTAAAGGAAATAGAAAGGAACTAAGTGATTTGCAGCTAAGTAATGAAATAATTCAGGAATGTAAACACTCACACATTCATCAACACAATGATGTATAGTGGTTCGGTCAAATGACCTACATCCACTCTTGAAGCCTTCACGATGAGGCTCTGCACTTCCACTAACAAATCCTTTGAAGGGGAAGGACCAAATACCCCTCTTACAACCCTTTACAAGAGGTTCACACTCTTACAAGATTTCACAAGGAGAAGAAGGAGGTGAACACTTTAGCAAAAGAAAAGACAAGACTTTTCAAAGACTTTTTCTCAAAATTCTAACTCTCAAGGGTACCCTTTCAGCTGAGAAAAGGGGGGTATTTATAGGCTCAAAATGGATTCAAATTTGGACTCCAAATTAGAATTTTCGGCGGTGCAAACAATCGCCATCGCGAGCGTGCTACCGCTTGGGTCATGACCCGATCGACAGTGGGCGTGCTATCGCTGTGCACACATGCAGGTTGGTACTACCGCCAGCCAGTGGTGCTACGCTTCGCCAAAGTGGTGCTACGCCCAGTCGTGGGCAGTTCAACCACCTAGCACATTCAGCAAAGGCTGAATGGGCCTTGTTTAAGGCCCAAGTTGGCCTAGTACGAGCCCGATTGGCCCCTACCAGATTTAGGTAGGATTATTTTTAAATCCTTGCTCTAATCACATGTAAACTATGAATTTAAAACATAATTCTAAGTGATTTAACCTGATATTTTTTAAGTCAACTTCCGACGAGCTTTATGGTGAGATTTCGACGGACTTCCGACACTTCCCTCGGATTTCTTCCGGCGGACTTCCAGCATACTCCCGGATTGTATGGCGAGCTCAACGAGTCTTCGGCTAGCTTCCGAATCTTCCCAGTAAGTTCCGCGAACCTTCGACGATCTTTGCGACGAACTTTCGAAAACTTCGGTAAGTCCCTGATTCAATCTTGGTTGGTTCCGACAACACTTCCGACGATTTCTCGGACTTCCGATGAACTCTTGAACACCCAACGGACTTGACCACGGTAAATCACTTTATGTTTTCATCCCATCATAGTTATTCCTGCACACTTATCTCGACAATATATATTAGAACAAATATTTCACCAATTGACTTCATCATCAAAGTCCGAGATTCAACAAAAAGTATATCTAATTAAAGTATAATTTTATTCATCAAATTGATCTCTCATGATTTAAATTTATCTTTGATATTAATATATTTCATATTATGATTGAAACATTGATGTAAAGAGAAAAATTATACCATTGTATTATTCCATTCTTTTTTATGACAAAGGGGGAGAGAAAATTATTGGCTTGCACATTCAAAGAGAAGCAAAACTTGCTAGCGTACACATTTAAATGAGAAGCAAAATCTTACTGGCTTGCATATTTCAAAAAGAAGTAAAAACTTATATATTTCTCCTTTTTATTGATAATAAAGGGGGAGAAGTTAACTGTACTCTTTGATGATTTAAAATTTTAATAATTTAGAATTATGTATGCAATGATATTCTAACTTATGATTTGAAATTATGATGCATGTAATGATTACATATAATGTATGTAATGATATTTTAATTATGCATATGAAGCATACAATAATTAGTTGATATGACCTTTGCAATGAAAGTCACCATGATGTTTTATTAAAAATTATTTTAATTTTTTCAAAATGGCTATAGACAAGAGGAATTTAGTTGAAACTCCATCATCAATTGGTTGTTATCATAAAAAAAAGAAGAGATTATTGAATCTCAGATTTTGATGATAAAATCAATTTATGAGTTTATGAATTAATAAGCATTTGAGAAAAATGACATAGGAAAAACTTCGATTATGGACTTGAATTGTGAAGTAGGAGAATCAAACGTTGGGCAAGAGAGCATCATGTCAGAGATTAGATGTCGGGCCAAACGATTGGTCAACATGATAGAGGATGGACTTCGTACCATAAGTTCGGGCATCAAGTCGGAAGGATCGAGTAGTACGCCAAGAAGATCGGGTGTTGTAGGAGGTCAACATGTCGATGGATCGGGCCATACATCGAAGAAAAGGATGATGCGCCAAAGGTTCGGATGAAGTGCTAGATGAACAATGACATGTCGAACAACATAGGCTTTATAATTATAAATTGTTAAGTCATGATCGAAGTTGTTTAAAGTCTTGGTTTTGGGGTGTAACTAGGCCAACTTAATTAGAAGCCTATTAGGCTTGAATCAGGGCTGAATTTAGCCTATTGGAAGGCCAATTCAGTGACTTGAGATTGGGTTAGGTAGTGGCACTATCAGGCTAGGCAGTGGAACCACCTATGAGTTAGAAAGTATGGAAGTGTACGTTTCTAAAAAATCCAACGGTAGTACTGCTAGGGTCAACGATGGTACTACCCAGTCAGGTGGTGGTACTACCAGAACATAGTCTTCTAGGCTATGTCAAGTAGTGGTATCGCTTAAGTAGGTAGTGATATTACGAGAGCCCAGTCTCCTAGGCTCAGTCAAGCGGTAGTACCTCCCAGCATAGGTAGTAGTATCACTAGTACCCCGAAAACATGAAGATTTAAATTTTTGGCTTTATTTTTTAAGCTATATGGGGCCTATAAATGCCCAACTCATGCTTGCTTAATGCAATAATAAAAACTTATGGTTTGAAGTATATAAACTCTATTGAAAAGTGTTGAATTCCTTCTATTGGGTCTCAAATTTTGATGATAAAACTAATTGATTATGTTTTATTATCTAATTATATTTTAAGTCACATATGTCTACTCGATTAGGATTAGATAGTTGACATAGGATGAATCAGCATTGTGTCGAAGAAAATCACATCAGGAGATTGGACATCGAGCTAGAGTTCCAGTCGATAATCGACAGAAGGCTTTGGACAAAGATATCAGGCATCGAGCCAAGAAGAGTGGTGTTGCGCCAAGGCGATCGGGGTTGCGGTGGTCAACCACTGATTGAGCAACAGGCTGTAAGAGAGAATGATACACCGAAAAACTAGACGAAGCGTCAACCAATGACGTGCCAGGCAATAGGAGGTTGATTCATGTAACTGACTAGATCAAAGTAGAGTTAAGGTTTATGTGTGCAGGATTAACTATGATAACGATGAAGACATAAAGCAAAACAAAGTGTCGGAGTCAAGTATAATGGAATTGCTGGGATTTTGAGAGTTTAACGGAAGCCCGAAGATTCATTCGGAGTGATGTCAAAACTGGCCGAGAATAAGTAGGGAGCTTGTCAAACGATTCTCAGAAGTTCATCAGAAAGATTCATCGGAAGTTCACAGAGCTCACCGAGAAAGATTAGAGCTTGCTGAAGAAGCTCTTCGAAACTATCCAAGATCATCGTGAAGTCTAGGAGCTTGCCAGGAGTCCACAGAATGGTGTCCGAGGGCTCATCAGAAGACCGTCGAAAGTTAACCGGAAGCTCGTCAGAGGAAGACTTGATGTTCCAAACTTTTGTATTAGCTTAGGAAATGTCTTTAATTTCATATTTAGTATGTAAATAGGGTTATGATTAAACATTAATCCTATAACCCTAGTAGGGGCCAACTACGCTCAATAATGGACTGGTTTGAGTCGGGTTTAAGACCCAACCAGAAGTGTTGGACCCTGTTTGACGATGGCACCACCCCAAATCTAACTCTCTAAAATGTACTAGGTAGTGGTACCACCTAGTGTCAAGGTCAAACTGGCAGTGGTACTGCTAGTGACAAACGATGGTACCACCAGTACCCGATAAAATCGGGATGGAAAGTGTTTTGACCCCAAGTTTTAATCAAATTGGAGTCTATAAAACCCCCTCTTATCCTTGGGTTGCATAAAAAAAGCACAGAGATTATGAAAGGAACAAAACACTATAAAAATTCTTCTAAACATCTCTCCTCTAGTTCTTATTTGTATTCCACCGAAAGAGAGCAGTGAAGTGCTTATAAGGGTTACCTCCTAAGCCCGTCAAAAGGAGAGAGCGCTATAAGGGAATTGGTCTATACCCGTTGGAAGGAAGACAACTAGTGGAAAAGCCGGTAGCCTCAAGAGAAGAGGAATCGGGAGTGGACATAGGTTGTATGACCGAACCACTATAAAATCGGGTTTGCACTTATATTCCTATTTATTTTTGCTACAAGCCTTTACCTTACTACAATTACTCGAATCCTTCTCATTCTTATGAATGGATTCAACTTTACATCTTTCTAATATGCGCAATCGAAATCGATTTTTATCAAAACATATTTTTATCGTACGAATTTTTTAAAAGTATTTTAAATCGCTAAAATATATCATTCATAACCACTACACTAATTCACCTCCCCCCCCCCTCTTAGTACCACTCTAGATATCAACAATTGGTATTAGAGCCTTGTTATTTCTCTTTTGGATTCACACCCACAAAAAATGACTCTTCAAGGCTTTCAAGAGGGTTTTTCAATTGTTCATCCTCCATTGTTTAACGAATCGGACTACACTTATTGGAAAACTCGAATGAGAGATTTCTTGATTTCTTTTGATTTAAACTTATAGAATATCATTGAAAACTGCTTTCAACTTTCCTCTAAACCGATGAACGAATGGTCGGATTTAGAGAAAAAATCTTTTTCATTAAATGCAAAGGCTATGAATGCTTTATTTTACGCTCTAGATAAAACTGAGTTCAATCAGATTTTTTCTTGCGAAATGGCTTTTGATATTTGGTGTATACTTGAAATCACGCACAAGGGAACTAGTAGAGTCAAAGACTTGAAAGTAAACCTATTATTACATGATTTTGAGCTTTTCCAAATGGTACTAAGTAAGACTATTGGTGACATATTTTCCTATTTCTTGAATGTCATCAGTAGTCTAAGAGCTCTTGGTAAATCTTTTTCAGATTTTATTCTCATAAACAAGATTCTAAGATCCCTTCCAAAAAGGTGGGATCCTAAAGTAACTACAATACAAGAAGCTAAAAATCTAAATGGCCTTCCGATAGAAAAACTCCTTAGCTCATTGATAATGTATGAAATAAGTTTTTTGAAACTTGATGAACACATGAACCACCTTCCAAAGAACAGGAAGGATTTGAAATTTTAAATAAATGAATACCAATTGAGTGATGACTCAAGTGATGAGGACAATGTTGAGAACCTTAAACTTTTAATGAATTTTAATAAATTCATTAAACAAAAATCTAAAACTAAAAATAAACTTGAATGGAGAAAGAGGCCAACGAAGAAGAAGAAATGCAAAGAAGAATCAAGTGATGAAACGGCGAATTGAGCTTTGACAGGCTTCAACAACGAGGTAAGTAACTTACCTAAAATGTTCTTATATTGTTTTGAAATTATATGATCCTTTCATGAGTTGCTTGATATAGTTGGTAGAAATTTTTCTTTTATGATTTTTCTTTCTAGTATTTTTGAAAAGCAAAAAAAAATTACGAATGATACTTGCATGATTATTGACAATGCTTGTTTAAATCCATGAATATCTATCTTGACGATTTACGTATGACTTTTCATGAATGATGCATGATTTCTCACACTAAGCTAAAATCACATCTTGTTATAACTAATAACAATGAAACAAAGAATGTTAGAATGATTTTGATGATGCATTATGAAATCATGGTTAATGATTGTATCATGCTTGATAATTTGAAATCTTATATTTTAGAATATTGTGCTTTTGGTCTTTACGGTTTTATGATGAAATTTTTAGATGACATATCATATTTTTGATAATGAAAATTTTCTCAATTTTAAACTTGATACACATCTCTTATACAAAAAGAATTTGTGCATGCTTACATGTAATCAATCAACGTTGGTCTTAATAAATTCCCGAATGAAAGATTTTGAGGATAATTTCAGATTTATGTGATGAAACATGGCTTCCGAACAAAAATTTGAACATACCCTATAAAATCATCCTTGATAATGATGAAATGAAAATATTAAAAGTTTGTTATCATGCTTAATGATTTTATATTATGATGATGCATGAGGATTTGTTATAATGATGACTTGAAATTTCACATTTTGAAATGATGTGTTTGTCTTGATGACCTTTATGACAAAATTTATCTTTTCATCTTGAATATTGATATATGTTTTTAGTAAGGGCAAAAGCATGCTTATAAGAAGCAAATCACATATAAAAATGAAATGCAATCTCTATCTCAATCTTATCGATTTTTCTATAAGAAATTCATGAATCTATGCTTGTCATTTATGAATTTCTTAAATGTGATCTTGAGGATGATTTTGGATTTGACAAATTCTTGATTCGTGTTTATGACTTCCGATGTATTTTAAATATGAATCATGTTCAATGCTTCAATCATGTTCTTTCTCCCTTAATTCATTATTGTTCTCCTATATTTTTTTTTCTCTAAAAAGGAGAATCTTCCAAATGAATCATAAATTTGATAATTTGATTATAAGTTTTAAGTTGATGAATTGACTTAAATAAAATGATACATTCAAATGAATTAGTTATCGATATTTATTATTGCGATATATCTTTTTGAAATATTTTACTAATGTGATTTTGATAACCTAAGATGTCTTTTGGAATTCTTGACATGATATGATTGAATCATTGATTTACTCATTTTTATCATGGCTTGAAAATGAATGTTAAGAATCATTCTTGATGAGTTATTTTATGAAAATTGCCTTTGGTCTTGAACATTGATGCTTATTTGACATAAAAGGATAAAGGCATGTTTATATGAAATCAATGCATGAATTAAAATCATAAAAAGAGAAAAGCATCTTTTAAAATCACTTTATATCTATCTTTTCGATTTTCCAACATATGATTTGTTTTGAGAATCTCGTGAACTTCTTGAATGTGACTTTGTTGATGAGTTGATGGAACTAGAATGAGTTTTCTCAAAATGATTCATGACTTCTATTTTTTAAAAACTTTCGGAAATACAACTTTATTTTGTTGGAATCATGACTTGTTGAGTAATGATAGCTTGAATGCATGAATCGATAATTTTTTATTCCTTACTCAAAATTTCTTTATCATGATTTTGATTTCTTGGAACTATTTATTTGAAATTCTTTCTATGATATTGTTAGGGGAAACAACTTTTACAGTGACCCGGGCGCCGCAGCGCGGAATCCGAAACCGGGGTCGTCTCGATGCAGTTGGGCCGTCGATGGCTCCTGCTCACGCTTTGTCGGCGCTCAGAAGCAGCTGCGCGCTCCTCGGGACGTCGGGATCGAGACACCTGCAGGCGGGTCGGATGCTCCGCCACCCTCCGCCTTAAGTCGATCTTGGCGCGTCGGCGAGTTCCCTAGAATTGAGGGTGTTCGAGTCTACTCACCTCTCGGAGTGTTCTTGGAAAAAATCCTCCCTCCCTGTCTTACCTATTCGGCTTAAATAGGTCGGACGGAGGGCATGCTCCATTTGTCTGCAGGGTGGCGTACGACCACGCGGTAGGTGCCGTGGTCAACTTAGCGGGTAGTTGGGCGTCTTGAGAAGCGGCGTCGGGCGATCAAATCGTGGGCGTAATGGGCGCGGGAGGCGATGACGTCATCCGGGTGTACGACCGAAGACCAGGTGTCTCGTCATACTTAATACCCCTAACACTACCCCCCCTCAAAAAGCCACTCCTGCGGGACAATTTGGAGGGTTGGGGGGTGTTGCTCGGAAGAACCTGGTTGCCGACTGAGATCTCGGGCGGAAGTTCTGCCGTGTCGTGTCATAATTGACCGAATCCCTTTGCAGGATACGGGGTCGAGGCGCCGCTCAAGACCCGGAAAACCGATGATCGAGGAAGCTCGAGATCCTGTAACCGAACCGCCGTTCGGGATAAAGGGGGTCGAGGAACCTCAAGACCCAGAAAGCCATAGTCACCGAACCGTCGTTCGGGATATAGGGCCGAGCCACCGCTCAAGGCCTAGGACGCCGATAATCAAGCCGTCGTTTTCCTTCAAGTTTTCTCCCTAGGCTCCAGTGCCTTTTAACTTCTTCCAGCCGATTTCTTCCATTATAGGTTAGTGCGCGATGGGTCTTCCTTCCACTTCCTCTTCCTCTGCTTCTTCCTCCTCCTCCCCATCAGTCACAACCTGCGTCGCCGCTCTCCCTTCATCTCCTCCTTCCAGCCTTTCCTCAGATGCGGAAGCGGCGCGTGCGTTAGAGGCCATAATGTGGCGCCACGACCAAGACTCCACCTTGGGCGGCGCATGGTGGGGATTCTCGGCGGCGCTTCGGCATCCGGGAGAATACAACCTCCTGGCCTGAAGCGGGACAGCGGGCTTTGACCCGGTTCCCAAGGGCTTTGCCACGGACGCCGATGCCCTAGAGGCGGCTGCGCCTTCCCACACCCAATCGCCGTATCCTGCATCTCCACTGTGGCGTGTTCGCCTTCACAGATAACTCCCAACTCTTGGCGGTATCGGTGGCTTTCTGAGGAATGCCACTCGCCAACATCGCCCGACCCGCAACCTCTTCCTCTCTGCTTTCGCCTCTTCAAGGGGTGGGGATACTTCTCATACGACCGGGGTTCGGGTTAGCGGCGCCCCACCAATAACAAAGGGTGGAAGAGGCGCTTCTTTTTGTCAGTGCCAAAGGTGGGGTTTTGGGGTTCGGTGGTCGTCTAGAACCATCGATAACTGCCCGAAACTTCGGTGCGAGGCGCTCTCACCTCGGCGGTTGAGGTAATCCTCCCTTCCTCGCAAGCCATCCGCAACATGTCGGAAGTGGCTTGTGGAGGCGGACTAAGTCCGTGCTCACGGAGTAGGCCGTTGTTGTCTCGCCTCTTTTAGGCTTGCTGCCGTATTCTAGCTTCTAACACATCTGTTGTTCTCTGCGAGATGGTGAACTGCGGTCCTTCCATGACTCGGGTGCTCAGGGGCCGTCTCGCGCTCTCCGGCGGTCTCAGCGGGGCGGGGTGGCTCCCAGCGCACCACCAGGAGGCGTCCCAAGAAAGGGCCAAGGCCAGGGCGTGGTGGACACAGAGGCGCGTGTGTGCCCGAGGCGCCGAGCGGCCGGGCGCCTCCACCCCTGCCGAGAGTCTTTGGTCCCGGCCGGGGGCGATCGGGAAGGGCCAGCGTCCTCCAGACCATGAAGGACTGTGCGGGTCACGTCGGGGAAGGATCGGCCGTTCCTTTCCCGAGTGATGGGGAGGTCCCGCCGGGGCGTGGCGACCCTCTCGTGGCCGGTGGCATGAGTGCATCCCGGGGACAAGGTGTGGAGTCGAGAGAGCCCTCGGCCAGCTACCTCGGGCGCTCCATCCCGGCGTCGCTCGGGACCTATACACCTCCTCGGAGCGCTCATCGCCAAGTCCGCCAAGTCGGTGTTGTGGGTAACCGTCTTGCGTGTATCTTCTTAGCTAAGCCTTTGTTCATTACTTTCTGCCTTCTTTCTCTTTGTGCAGAATCTCCACTACACCACGGCCCTCATCGACCGGGTGCACGACTCCGGTCGATTGGTGCACGGTCTAGGCGTGCGCAACTTGGAGTTGCGCCGCCCGGCTCGAAGCCAGCGGGGTCGGGACGGCGGTTCTTCTTGCCGAAACAGCGGCGGCGGACATGGGCGCGGAAGTCGCGCGTCGACCGCCGAGCTCGAGGCCGCCTCGGCGGCGGACTGCGAAGCATCTCGGACGGAGAGGTTGGAGAAACGCCTCGGATGAAAGAGGTTTGGAGTTAGCGCCAAGGCGACCTCGAGGAGAGGTGAAGGCCGAGGAAGCCCTTGCGGCGGAAGCGATCGGCCGAGAAGGAGGCCGGGAGGCGATCGATGCTTACAAGAAGTCGGAAGGCTTCCTCCTCGGCTGGATCGGACGGGCGGGTATCATCTGATATGGGTACAAGGTTGCCACTGGCGATTCGAGCATGCCCTCCGGGCTCGGCGGTCGAGGAGGATCCTTTCACCTCATGCCCCAAGGATCATGGGGTCGACATGCTGGCGAGGTTCCCTTGACGGCCGACCTTCCAGCTGCGGCTTGAAGACTTCTTTTCTTCTTTTGGAGGGCTTCCCTCGCTTTTGTAATACTTCTTTCCCCACTAGGGGCCCATTTTTGTAATCCAAACCCTTTGGTAATACAAATTTGCCTTCTTAATACAATTCCCGACTTCTTTCCAATAGCCTGAGTCTTATATTGACTTACTTCCGTTTTGTCCTCAAACAAAATATTTCTTAAGGTTCCGGACGTTCCAAGTCCTCGAGGCTGCTGCCGGTCATAGTCGCGGCCGGAGCGTTCCGGTCGGACTACTTTGATTACTCGGTGAGGGACCTTCCCACTTAGGTGCAAGCTTGCCTCGAGTGGGCGGGGTCGCTTACTTCCGCCTTGCGTGGGACTAAGTCTCCCATCAGAAGTCGGCGCACCTTCTTGTTGTAACTCCACGGCAACACTCTGTTGCGCGACATCTTTCGTGTCGTTGGCCTGCGTTCTTCTAGCGAGTCTAGGCGGCCGAACTCCACTGGGCGAGGTGGATTCCTCGTAGTTCTCCACCGGAATGTCGAATGACCAACTCGGTGGCGGGGCGCTTCCACGCGCGAATGCCGGTGTGGGGACTTCGCCCGGCCGTCTTCGGGGTAGTCGCGAGACCATAGGATGTTCGGGGAGCTCGTCGACCCAGCTCGTCGGGCTTCGAGTCCTTTCTAAGTCCATCCGGGATAGATCGGTTGGTCACCTCGTGAGCCCGTTGAGTGCGGGGGTGGGCGCAGAGCTAAACCTCAGCTGGATGTGATAAATTGCGCGAACTCCGAGAACCGAGTCTTGTGGCGGGGTTCGTTATCGGTGATGATAACGTTGGGCGAACGAATCGGGTCACGATGTTCCTCCATCTGGCTGACGACCCGTTCGTTTGTAATGGTTGCCTCGGCTTCCACCCACTTAGTGAAATAATCTATCCCCACGATGATATGTCTCCATTGGCGGACGCCAGAGGAAACGGCCCCAAGAGGTCCATTCCCCATTGGCGAAGGGCGGGCGCAATCCATGGAGGCGGCGGGACGCGAGGCTGCGAAGCGCGAGCTTTGGCGGCAAGTGTCGCACCGCGCAACCTTGGCGTCTCGGTGCGGCGTAGGCGATAATAGCCACAGCGCGATATTTTGAAGGCCAAAGTTCGGCGCCCATGTGCTCCCCACAAGTCCGCCGTGGACCTCGGCGAGAATCACTTCGCCTCGCCGGGATCTAAGCATCGTAGTAGGGGTGGGAAAAGCGACCTTTTGTAGAGCCGATCGCCAATCTCGCGATTACCACGCTGGGTTGGCGGAGCCATGCCTTGACCTCATCGCGGTAGGATCCCATGGCGTTTATGCTTGACACTTCACGAATCACGTGGGTGGGGTGGTCGGGACTCGGGTCCCCTATCTCCATGATGGCCACCGGCCAGGTGTGTCGGCTCTTCGACCTCGGGATGTTCCTGCGGATCGGCTCCAGAGGCCAATTTCATGATGAGTGCGCTCGTTAGGACACAGGCACCACTGGGCCAGTGAAGCGAGGAAAGTTAGAGGTTTGGGCTTTTACCTCGGTCGGTATTTGGACATGGTGGATCCGCGCGATATTCCCCGCCAACTTGTTCGGCGAGTTGAGAATCCGTGAGAACATGGTGCTCTCGGTTGCATCTCGGCCCGACGGAGGCACGCGAGCGCCTCGTATTCCGCCTCATTGTTTGTGGCCTCGAAGCGAAGCGGAGGAGCGCTCGAGCGTGTCCGTCGGGGTCCTCTAGAATGAGTCGTGCGCCGCTCCACAGGCTGGAAGACCCATCCACGCGCGAGTCGGTCTCGGTGGATTTGCTCAACGCTCTCTGCTTCGGTTGCGTCAACTCCGAGATGAAATCGGCCAAGGCACAGGCCTTGATGGGCATTCTCGGCTTGTAGCGGTCGAACTCGGATAGCTCCAGGACCACTTTAGGAGGCGCCACGCTCGTCAAACTTAGAAAGAACTTGGCGAGGGGTTGGTCGGTCATTACCTCAATCGTATGGGCTTGGAAGTAGGGGCGTAGCTTGAGCCGCTAGAACAAGTGCCAATGCCGGCCTTTCAATGGGAGGATAGCGCGGCGCTCGGCCCACGCGTGGTGGTGTAGTAAACGGATGTTGCGCATCGGGGCTTCTTTCACAAGCACCGAGCTCACGCATCTTTGAGATGCCGCCGGTAGAGGTAAGTTTTACGCGCGGACAGAGACAAGGCGGGAGCTCGGATAAGTCTTTGCCGGGCTGCGAGCTTCTTCGCGTGCAGCGTCCATTGGAAGTTCTTTGGATCTTTGAGGACCGGAAGAAAGGAAGGCACTTATCTCCGATCGGAGACGGCAGGGACGAGCCGCTATCCTTAGTTAAGGCATTGAAGCTCCTTTCGTTCTTGGAGATCTCATGTCGGTGAGCTCGGATCTTCTCGGGGTTGGCATCAATTCCTCTCTCATGTATGATGAACCGAGGAACTTCCACGATGTCACGCCCGAAGCGCACTTGGCGAGGATTAAGGCGCATCCCATGTCTTCTCGGCGTAGAAGGTTTCCATAAGTCGTCGAGGTGTACAGCCCTGTGCGACTTTTCACGATCATATCGTCAGCGTATACCTCCATGTTTGGCCTATTTCTGGCGAACACCTTGTTCACCATCCTTTGGTAGGTGGCGCGCGTTCTTTAACCCGACGGCATAACTTTGTAGAAGTAAGCTCCTCGGGGTGTGTGGAAGGCCGTATGTTCTTTGATCCTCGGGGGCCATCGGATCTGGTTATGCTTAGGAATAGGCATCCATGAAGGAGAAGCGGGCGTACCAGCGGTTGAGTCGACCGGTGGTCGATCCTAGGTAAGGAAGCAATCGCCGGGCAAGCACGATTTAGATCGGTGTAGTCGACACACATCCTCCGGCTTCCATTAGGCTTCTTGGCGAGGACTACATTGGGACAGCCGCGAAGTGCCGGACTTCCTCGATGAAGCGGCGCCAGAGCACATCGACTTCTTTTTGCACCGCTTGTTGGCGCTCGAGGGGTGGGCGGGTCTCTGTCTCACCGTGATCGAGAGATATGCGAGATGGTGTTGGGAGACTTGGTCGATTCGGGAGGTCGGCGGTATCGGCGAAGGCGTCGGCGCTTTCTGGAGGAGGCGATGGCTGCGCCGCTCTTGATTATCGAGTCGGGCGATCCGGTATCCGTCCGGGGCGGTCATCTTGCGTGGAATATTAACCGCCGGGTTTGTCGGCTCGGGATGCTCGGTCGGGTATTGCGTCGCGTGGGTCTTCGAGGCGGTTCGGCCTTTTCCTCTTACCCAAGGAGGTCGCCGTCAAGTAACACCGCCTAGACTCACGAGGATCTCCCGAACCTCCCGACCCGGCTGGTGGGAACTTCAACGTCCGATGGTATGTGGATATGATGGCCCTTAGCACTGTTGAGGTGGGTCGGCCCGAGAATGGCGTTGTGCAGCGATGGGAGAGTCGACCACGAGAAAAGTCACCAGCAAAGTTTTTGCCTTGGCGAATCCCAGGAGTCAACGGTAGGGTTACCGCACCCGCGGCGAGATCGAGTCGCGGTAAAGCCGGTGATGGCGCCGAGTGCAAGAGCCGGGGCTTCGCCGGCAACCCCAACTTCGAAAGGCCTCGAAGTAGAGGATGTCGGTAGCTGCGATGTCGACCATAATCGCCGGACTGTCGTTGGCTATTCGGGCCGACACCACGGGCATCATCATGCTCGGTTACTCCCATATCCCCCGAGAATGTGATCTCGGCTCGGAGGAGGTGGTATTCCCCGGTAGCAGCGGCTCGGCGTAAGCCCGCCGACCCGGCGCTATGTCCTCCGGCCGGCGGGCCCCACAGCGATCACGTCGATGTGTTGCTCGGCCAAGACGCCGGGGCGAGGGCGGTGCCGCGGATGCTTTGGAGGTATTGATCTAGGTGACCCGCCGGATCGACTCTTCAATTTGTCGCTTATTTCGTGGCATTGCTCGTGTCGTGTCCGTTTTGCCGATGGGCGGCAATACCGGGTGCTATCGGCCGGTATCGTCGGCTCTTCATGCAGGCGGCACGAGCATTCCCGCTCCTTTATGCGGAGGAATATTTGCGTCAGAGGCGCCTTCAAGGAGGTGGCGGCTCGGGCGCGTATGGGTCGGGGTGGCCCATGCGGCGCCCTTGGTGTGGGGCCTCCGCCTAGTTGCCGTTCCCGGTCGGGATGGATTAGGATGCCCCCTCGGTCGTTCTTCCTTTCTTTCCGACATCCGGGACTGCGGCGCCCGCGTATTGACTTGCCGTTGAAAAATCTCCGCGATAGGCGCGGGTCGCTCCACGAGGACCAGCAAAACCTCGGCGGTCGCGGCCCATCATAAGCGCTTTGCACCAATAGCGATGGGTGAGCATCCGATAACTCCGTACCTCGTGGTGAACCTTCGCGAAGTGGGAGAGGGATTCGTCCTCCTTTTGTTTCAAACCCGGGAGAGTGCGGCCAAGGCTTTGGTCGCATAAGCGCCAAAAGCGTGGCTCGAAGTCCTTGGCGGCTGTTCAAAGGATGTTACCGACCGCTTTTTAAGTGCGCATACCACGTGCAGGCGGATCCTTTCAACGTGGTGAGGATACGCCCGGCACATCAAGCGTCAGAGGTTCCATATAGGGCCATTTGAGCCGGAAGGCGGCGGCGTGATCCGGATCGCGGACTCCATCATAAAGGTCGATGGAGAGGCGGAAGTTCAAGGGCATCGGTATTCCGTATGTCGGCGAGCGGGGACTCCTAGTGGGACACTTCCCTCTGCTGTTCTTTGGACTTACGGGCGTCCTTTGCACCTCATCCGGTATTTGTGCGATGGACCGGTTGAGCGGAAATAAGTCCGTCGAGTGCGAAGACACCGCCTCGAGTTGGGCGGGGCGTCCAAGTTTTCAAGAGCCCGGGTTCCGTCCTGAACCGGCGGGAGGTCAGAAGATGGTGCCGGCGGATCGCCTCATGATCTTGGGGAAGAGGTTCCGCCCTTGGAGGGTCGGCTCTGCCTCTCTGGAGTAAGCGAGGAGGACCGGCGGTACTTGCAGTCGGACACTGTTGGGAAAGGTCTGAAAAGCCTCGCCGTCGGCGAGGAGAGGGGAGCCCGACTTGGCGGGTAGAGCCGGCGTCGCTAAATATGCTCGATGGCGATCTATAGTTGCGGCGGGATCGTCCCTCCAGTTGAGTGCGGGACCTCGCCGAGGTGCGGCCGGAAAGCGACCTTTAAATCGTCCATGTGTCGTTAAGGGCGGGCGGTAGTCCTCGGCGAGTGGCCCTCCTTCTAGCGCCAATCTGTTAGGGAAACAACTTTTGCCGCGTGGCCTCGAGGCCGTCGCGGCGGTTCGGTCGAATGCGCAAGGTCGCCATCCATCTCTCGGGCGGAAGCCGACGTTAGGTCGGAGAAGCGATCATCCGCTCGGCGGCTGGTTCCTTCATCGGTGGCGGCTCGTGCATGCCCTCGGTTCTGCACACAGTCGGGTCGGATGCTCGCCCGACCCTCCCGACGCTCAAGTCGGTGTCGGATGGGAGTGAGTAGTGCGTTAGAGAGAGAGGTAGAGAGAGATCCTTTGGTCTGCCAGGTCTCGAAGTCAATCTTTGCACCTCTCCGCGATGGAAGGTCGGTTCGCCATGCAACGATGGAGCTCGGTGCGCCATGCAGCGAGGAGCTCGGGTGCCGCCATGCAGCGATGGGGAGCTCGTGCGCCATGCGATGGGAGCTCATTTCGCCGCATGCGAAGAGAGCTCGATTCTTTGCCATGCGGCGCGGAGCTCTGGCTGCCATGCAGCAATGGGAACTCGGCTGCCATGCGGCAATGGGAGCTGTGCGCCATGCGGTGAGGAGCTCGTGCGCCATGCAGCATGGGAGCTCTGGCCGCCATGCCATGCGTGGGAAGGTGGCTGCTATGCAGCGAGGGAAAGAGTGGCTAAGAGAGTCTTCTTCCCCTCCTCCTCCTCCTCCTTCTCCCCTTCTTCTCCTCCTCCTTCTCCTCCTGAGTGCTGGTTCATTCCTCACAATAATCGAATAGTTCAGAGTCTACTCACCCTTCAAGTGTTTCTTCTCCGTCCTTTCTCCCACCCAGTCCCCCCTTTGCCTGTCTTACCCATTCGGCCTAAATAGGTCGGACGGATGGCATGCTTCCGGTCATGTCTGCGGGTGGGGTACGGGCCTGACCCCGCAGGTCGGTGCCGTGGTCAACTTGGCGAGTAGTTGGGGTGATGTAGAAACGACGTCGGGCGATCAAATCGTAGGAGCGCAGGAGGGGCGATGACGTCATCCGGGTGTACGACCAGGACCAGGTGTCACGTCATATTTAATATCCCAAACAGATATCATGATCATGATAAAAATTCCTACATATAAATCAAAATCTTATGTTTGATCTTTTAAGACTTCCTCTTGTTATTTCTTAAAAAGGAGACTTATCAAAATAATTCATGAACCTTTTGATTTATGACTTTTTGATTCATGACTTGATTGAAACATTATATGCTTAAATTGATTCTTTTTTATGTTTCAAATGCTTCCTTGCATGCATCATGTGATGATTGAAAAATTAATGTATATTTTTAATGATGCAAATTTATAATTGATATGAAAAGTGAATGTAATCAAAATATTTAACCATTGAGTCCTCCCTTCTTTTTTAACAAAAATAAAGAGGGAGTTAGATTGCTAGCAAAGAAAAGCTAGTTGCACTTCTCAAAAGAAAAGGAACAATTGCTACAATCTCAAGAGAAGCAAAGTGCAAACTTGTACAAGAAGTATTAAATTATCATGATTACACATTCTTAAAAATTTATCATAATTGAATGTTTTAAAGTGATATATATTAAATATCTAGATTAATAGCTAGTATAATTGTAAAACTTGTATATCTTTTAAACTAGCTATGATTCAACTTCTCCTTTTTATTGATGACATAGGGGGAGAAGTAGATTAATGACTTCATACAATATAATATTGATTGAATATTTTTTATATTTGCATGATGGTTTGATATTTTTCATAACATGTGATGAATATTACTTAGATTTGGCATAATCCAAGGTTTCTATCAATATGGTATATTGATAGGGGTAGTTTGGTTAAACTCCGGGAGTTAAGGTTAACTTCGTTATCAATTAGCTGTCATCATAAAAAAGGAGGAGACTGTTGGATCTCAGATTTTGATAATAAAACTAATTAATTATGTTTTATTGTCTAATTATGTTTTAAGTCACGTAGGTCTACTCGATCAGGATTAGATAGTTGACACGGGATGAATTAATGTTGTGCCGGAGGAAATCACGCCAGGAGATTGGACGTCGAGCCGGAGGTTCGGTCGACAATCAGCAGAAGGCTTCAGACAGATATCAGGCATCAAGCCAAGAAGAGTGATGTTATGCTAAGGAGATCGGGGTTACAGAGGTCAATCATCGATTGGGCAACAAGCCGCAGAAGAGGACGATACGCCAAAGAACCAGATGAAGCACCGACCAATGACATACCGGGCAATAAAGGTTCATTTGTGTAATTGACTAGATCGAAGTAGAGTTAAGGATTATGTGTGTAGGATTAACTATGATAATGTTGAAGACAAAGTAAAACAAAGTGCCAGAGTAAAGTATAATAGAATCGTTGGGAGTTAGAGAGTTCGACGGAAGTCCGAAGATTCATCGGGAGTACTACCAAAACTGGCCGAGAATGAGTAGGGAGCTTACCGAAGGGTTCTCAAAAGTTCACCGAAAAGATTCATCGAAAGTTCATGGAGCTCACCGAGAAAGATCGGAGCTTGCCGAAGAAGCTCGTCGGAACTCTCTAAGATCATCGTGAAGTCCGCAAAATGGTGTCCGAGGGTTCGTCAGAAGACCACCAGAAGTTCGTCGAAAGCTCATTGAAGGAAGACTTGATGTGTCGAACTTTATATTAGCTTAGGAAATATCTTTAATTTTATAGTTAGCACGTAATTAGGGTTAGGATTAAGTGTTAATCCTATAACCCTGGGGCCAATTGGGCCTAGTAATGGACTGGTTTGGGCTAGATTTAAGGCCTAACTAGAAGTACTGGACTTTGTCTAGCGATGGCACCGCCCTAGGCCCAACTCCCCAGGATGTACTGGGTGGTGGTACTGCCTAGTGTCAGAGCACTTGAGCGATGGTACCACCTAATACATTGACCGTGGTAGTGTGTTAGGTGGTGGTACCACCTAGTGTTAGGGTCAAATAGGCGGTGATACTGCCAGTACCCGATAAAACAAGATGGAAAGATTTTTAACTCCAAGTTTGAATCAGATTGGAGCATATAAAAATCCCTCCCATCCTTGGGTTGCATAAAAAGGGCATAGAGATTGTGAAAGGAACAAAACATTGTTAAAATCCTTCTAAACATCCCTCCTCTAGTTCTCATTTGTATTCCACCGAAAGAGAGGAGTGAAGTGCTTGTAAGGGTTGCCTCCTAAGCCTGTCAAAAGGAGAGAGCACTGTAAGAGAATTAGTCTTTACCTGTTGGAAGGAAGACAACTAGTGGAAAAGTCGGTAGCCTTAAGAGAAGAGGAATCGGAAGTGGACGTAGGTCGTATGATCGAACCACTATAAAATTGGATTTGCACTTCTATTCCTATTTATCTTTACTGTAAGCCTTTACCTTACTGCAATTACTCAAATCCTTCTCATTCTTACGAATGGCTTCAACTTTACATCTTTCTAATATGTGCAATCGAAATCGATTTTCATCGAAATGTGTTTTTATCGTATGAAATTTCTAAAAGTATTTTAAATTACTGAAATTTATCATTCTTAACCGCTACACTAATTCACCCATCCCCTTTTAGTACTGCTCTGGATCTCAACACCTTCCTCTTTGTGCTTGGAGATAATTCCAAGGGAGGCGTGAGGTTACTTATAAAAGAGATGTATGAAGGTTCTTTCCTAAGCCTCTAAAAAGGAAAAAGAGTTATAAAAGGATAGTTGATCTTCGTTCGTTGAAAAGAAGATTGATAATGAAAGCCGATAGCCTCAAAGGAAGAGGAGTCAGGAGTGGACATAGGTCGCAACGACCAAACCAGTATAAATATGGTTTGCATTTCTCTCTATACTTTTCTTTGCTATTACTAACTAATTTAGTTGCTCATAACTCTCACTCACATTCTAAGTTAAATGCATTTCTGATATTGGCATTAATTCACCGTGTCCCACCCATCATCATCCCCCCCCCCCCCCCCCCCCCCCGCGCCCATTCCTAGTCCTGGATGGGAAAGTCAGAAGATGCCAATAGGGGCCTAGTGTTTGGGCTAAGGTAGATGCATCGTTTTATTAGAAGGGAGGCACGTGCCTCTCTGCTCGAAGGGGCCAGGGGACGTAGGTAGTGCCTCCTTACTAGAGTGCTTGTTAGGAGTTGTGAAGGATGTTCCTATGACATTTGACATTCCTTCTAGCTCTAAAATATTAACATACAAAGATCATCAACCGGTGAGTCGGCCCTGTTGGTTTTTTACTAAAAGTATAGGTCCCTTCTAGTGACTCTTCCTAGTTGACATGGAAAGCAAGCATTGCGAGCAGGATGAAGGAAACTATAGGAAGAGGTAATACACTAGGAGCGACTTAATCTTCAAGCGATAAAGTTTGGTTTGGGAGCTGGGTGATCTCCTCTATTTGGTAGCTTTCTAGCTACACCTCTGGGCTATGCCAATGACCCTACACAACAAGCCTACGCCGGGAGTATCTCAGCTCAATCCCTCCGATGCTTAAATTAAAAAAATAGAGGAGGAGAAAGATAACAGTATTAGTAAAGAATTAAGAAAGTAAAGAGTCTATTTTATTTGTCTGCCTTAGCTTGGCTCGGGACATGACTTTTATACTTAGGCAATGGGTAGAGTGGATGGGCCTTCGTCAAAGCTCCCCTTACCCGACGTGGTGAAAATATTTAATATGGGCAGCCTATCGACATATGCTCCGGGGGTAGCATCTGGGTGTTAGGGATCGAGCGGCACTAAGAGGGGGGGGGTGAATTAGTGCAGCGGATTAAAATCGTACTCTTGAAACCGATTTTGCAAAAACACGTTCGTAGGAAGATCTCGATTTGGCGAAAGAGAACTTGAAAGTAATTGCTTGCGTAAAGGAAATAAGTATGAACTTAAATAACTTGCAGCAAAGTAAAGAAATGCTTTAAGAATGTAAGCACTCACACATTCATGGACACAAGGATGTATAGTGGTTCGGTCAAATGACCTACATCCACTCTTGAAGCCTTTACGATGAGGCTCCACTCTTCCACTAGCAATCTCTTTGAAGGGGAAGGATCAAACACCCCTTTTACAACCCTTTACAAGATGTTCACACTTGTACAAGATCTCTCAAGGAAAGGAAGAAGGTGAACACTAGCAAAAACAAGACTTTACAACACACTTCAAGAACTCAAGACTTAGACTTTTTGCTCAAAAGGGTTACCCTTTCAGCTGGGAAAGGGAGGGGTATTTATAGATCCAAAGTGGATTCAAAATTGGGCTCCAAATTTGAAATCAATTTGAGTATCGAGCCGCGCTGGTGTGCGGGTACAGGCTCTCTTTGGCGAAAAGCTGTGCCACTGTGTACATCGCTTCGCACCCGCTACCAGCGGGTTCGCTTACACGGGCAGTACGGGGCGGCGGTGCGGCCGCGCGCTTCGAGTTTCCACCGCTTGTTTCGAGCGGTGCTACGCTTCAAGACGGCGGTGCCTCAGCTCAGTGGCGGCGATCGCTTCAACCAGCGGCGGTTCCACCGCCAGCGATTAGCCGCTGCCTCATCGCCAAGGCCGAATGAGCCTATTTGAGCCTTCACTTGGCTCGGCGAGAGACGGTTGGCCCCTGCGATTTTAGGCAAGGATTTTCCTCAAATCCTTGCCTTACTCATGTGCAAACTACGAACATAAAACACAAGTAAGCGTGATTTGATCCGACATGCTTCGGCGAGATTCCGGCAAGCTCCGATGCTTCCTGATTGCTTCGGTGGATTCTCGCACCCCGGATTGTATGGCGAGCTTCAACGAGTCTTCGGCTAGTTTCCGAATCATCCCGATGAGTTCCGCGAACCTTCGACGATCTCTGAGAGGAACTTCCGAAAACTTCGGCAAGTCCCTGATTTGATCTTTCATGGTTCCGGCAACACATCCAAAAATCTCTCGGACTTCCGATGAACTCTTGAACCCCCGACGGACTTGATCATTTTATGTTTTCTACCCTTCGTAGTTGTTCCTGCATACTTATCTCGACAAGGTGAATTAGCACAAATATTTCATCAATTGACTTCATCATCAAAATCTAAGATTCAACACTGGGAACTATTATGATGATATGATACTTTCGATCAGATTTTTTTTTGTTTCTTTGGGTTAGGTAAGATATGGTCCCTCATCCGAGACTATTAATGTAAAACAAGATTTATTTTTTGATTGCAGGATCAATGAGAAGTGGTTCCTACGGATTTAATTCGGAAAGTGAAGACAGCTGACAAGACCTCGACCCCCTATCGATGAGAAGTTATTCCTGTGGTCATGACTTCAGACCTTTAGGTGTTACAAGATAAAAAAAGGGTGAGGGGTGTTAGGATTCATCGCTATCTGTACTCTAATGATTGGAGAGGACATGTCGAAAGAATCGAGGTGACCAATTAATGCTCACGTGTAAGCACAAATAAGTTCCCGTAATCAATTAAATGCTAATACTAAGTGTATGCATTTTATTTTTTTTTGGGTAGGTAGTGGCTAGGCATTGTTCTTGTTTTTATTAAATTGAGTCATCTGCCCTTTAATTAGGTTTCAGATAGATTTGAATAAAAGAGTAAGCACCCGAGTCAGTTTCAATTTGAGTACAATTTGAGTAACCAACAGACGGATGCCGTGCAAATTGCTAAATGATAGCAATAGTAGGTAAGATTTTTTTGGTACCCATATTTATATTATAATTAAACTGGTTTCATATTCCGATTAATGGTGTTTAGGATGGATTCAATGAGACATCCAACAAATGAAATATTTAGAACTATTGTTTTTTTTTTCTCGTATTTGAAACTGCTTTGAGTCTAAATTTGAGTATGTAGACAGTCAGGTTGAGATTCAGAGAAGACCATGACGTAATAAAGAGTTTGATCAAAATATAGAACAGTTTGTTCATATAACTGTTTGATATGATAAGCATTCGTAATTAATGAGGTCTTGAAGTGCTGAGTCCTTTCAACTGGAAAACGGTGACATGCGAACTACGTGTTCCAAGAAATATCAACAGCCTATTTAAGATTAAAGGAAGATTCAAAAGTCCAACGTAATATCAGTTAGTGCATAAGATTCCTATTAATATATTGTCTCAGAGAATTCAACATTAAAAGTAATTAATTGGTTCAATACGGTATCTGCTAACATACTTGTAGAATAAAATATTTGGCACGTAAACAAGGATAAATTGGAACGGCCCCAATCTTCTACACTGTTTCACCATATCCCCTAAGCTTCTAGATTGGGTTATCATGCTGATAATTATGATCGGATCGGATCATAATCAAGCATCTTAAAGTAGGATCTAATCCAGTGAAAAATATTCAGGTTGACCCCTTAACATTTTTTTAAATATGTTTTAATTATATCCAGTGAAAAATATTCGGATCTTATCATAACTATTTAATTTTTTAATAATTCTTTGCATCAAGAGAACATCACCTCCTTATCATTCATAGAGAGAGAAAATAAGAGAGATAACAATGATGCTAGCTAGTAGATTAGCATTTGGTTGCTCCTTTGAGCCACAAAGCTCGATTGTCAATCCCTACATCTCCTTTCGGCATCACCTAACGTGGCATGTCAAAAGCCTATTTAGAGACCACAGTGATAAAGTGTTTTATTAGGGGCATACATCTTCTCCCATGGAGAATTGGATTTCGTCAATTCTTTAATCTTGACCGTCCCTCTATCCCATCTTTCATCTCAACCATCAATGCACTAATTAATTTATCGATATAAAAAATGATTAAAAAAAGAAAATAATATAAGGAGTGAAAGAGAAAAAAGAATTAAAAGATTCAATATTTAGTATGATGGCTTCGCATACCAAACCAATTAGCTTGGTTATGTGTATATATATATATATATAATAATCATGACTCTTTTCGTTCAATTTTTTTTTATAAAAGATAACTAGTAGTAATGGTCATTGTTTATTTTTCTGTACCACTCATATGCAACATATTTTGATGGATCTCCAAATTTTTACACCAAGTTCTATAATAGTTATATTGATTGTTTCAAATATGTAATAAGCAAACTACTAAGATATGACTAATTTTCTTCTGAATCAAGTAGCAAAATTGTTTTTCTAATCCTAAAGACGCATTGCTGATGTTAGCCGACGTTGATGGGTTATTGCACCAGAGCTTGTCAAACTCTATACCCCTTTTGGTTGTGGCCTAACCAACATGGGGATGTGTACTATGAACGCAAATTAAGACTATGATAAAAAGCAGTAGACACCACAAAGATAAATCCAAGAATTTATTTGATGACCCCTTAATGATGATGCAGGCCCTTCATTAGGATAAGGTGATTATTTCTATCTCGAGGCTCATGCTATCGATCCCTTGATCTTAGTCGTTCATCTTATTGTGCACTTTGTTTCCAACAGTTAATCAGTATAATTAGAAACTATAAAATTTATGATCTCTTTGATAATTTGTTAACGAAGCATTATGATGGTTCATAATGGGAAGCATCTGATGGTGCCACAAAATCAATATCATTAATTTCATATAAATGCACATGTCATCATGGTTTTTCTTAAACTAATAAGGATGCTTTATCCGACACAAAAGCAAGTTAGCCCTATTCTGAGTACGAAATGGGTGTCATAATAAGAGCCTTTAACAATTACGATGATTGTGATCTCCCAAATAATGATACTACTAATAAAAGGATTCAAACAATAGATGAAGTAATTAGTCGGTGAGCCTCATCTGCCCGGAACCAATGAAACAATTTGCTTACTAGGAAAGAGAGAATGATGATGTTAGCTTCCATGGAAGCTAGCCACATTAATTAATAGGTGGTATTGCATTGGGTGGCTTCGTTGACCCTCAAGTTGTGTCAAAACTCTACCACCCCTAACCAACGAGGCATTTGGGCTGCTGCGTCTGCGATGCCAATGGTACAAGTAGTGGTGGTAGAGACCGCAGAGATAATGAATGCTTCATCAACAACGTGAAGCTTGCTATATTCTGCTAAACCCAGAACAATGACGATGAGGGTCCCCTTCTCAGAATCAGGTGGGAATGGCTCAGCTTTTATATCACACTGCACAAGAATATATAATAATGAATGGGTGATAAAATACTGATAAAGGCGGGCGCGAGGAAGAATAGTGTCGTCATACCTGTCCCACGCAGACGCTCCTGTGGTGAGCACCACAACCAGTAGAAGAGTAGGCCATAAGCAAATGCCAGTGTTGCAGTTGCTTTCCTTGTGATTCCTCTACCTTTTTTCCACCCTAGTTTTTTTGCCCATTTGCGGAAAAGCTTCGTATTGGTGAATCTTTGCGTCATGGCCGAGGTATCAGCATGGCTCAGTTCAATCTCGGATGTGCTTGGGTCGCCTTAGTTGGTGTTCGGGCAAGTAATCGACGTTGGATCGAGTGAAACTGATCATCCGTCTACTCGGGGACGGTTCCTTCTCCTGTTGATCGGCTCACGGCACGTCCTTTGATTCCTGCACACAGGTCGGGTCGGGGGATTCCCGACTCAATCCTTTCGAAGCTTAAGTCAACATTGGTGAGGGGGATTTGAGTGTTTTTTAGAGAGAGCGATAGCCCCCCTGGCGTCGACCAAGGGTAAGCTTTTATACCTGTGGATGAGGGTCAGTCGTACATGGTTCATTAATGGTTGCCGACTCCTCGGGCGGTCGGCTTGCATGAGCACTGATCGAGCTATACAGTCCTACATCAAGCGATGCCGATCCGAGCTTTCCGGAGCAGCTCTACGGTATGTGGCGCTGACTTTGTACGGCGTCGAATAGTATGAGAGAGACGACTGTCCTATTCGAGTCTGAGGTCTTGGGTTATGTCAACGTGGGGCTCTTTTGTTGGCATTGACATGGTTGCTAACCTCTGTCATGTGGATGGTGTCAACATATGCCATATCACTCTCTCTCTCTCTCTCCCCCCCCTCCTCAAGAGGCGTGCCCCGGGTTCCTCGTGGAGGGGCTTGGGGCATGGCTTGGTGCTTTTCTCTGGCAAGGTTAGCTGTTGTGCTGAGATGGTTGGCTTGGTCATTGGTTAATTGAGAGCTTCTATTCGGGAGCTGGATTAGTTTAGCAACACTACTCGAGTGTAGGACTGGCCGAGATGTGACTCGGACATTGGATTGGCCACGAGGTGTGACTCGAGCGTTAGACTACCCGAGACGTGACTAGGATGTTGGATTGGCCGTGAGGCATGGCTCGGGCATTGGATTGGCCGAGATGCGACTTGGAAGTTGGATTGGCCGTAAGGCGTGGCTCGGGCGTTGGACTGGCTGGGATGCGACTTGGACATGGGATTAGCTACGAGGCGTGGCTCGAGAGTTGGACTGGACAAGATGCGACTTGGACGTTGGATTGGCCGCGAGGCGTGGCTCGGGCGTTGGATTGGTCGAGATGCGACTTGGAAGTTAGATTGGTCACGAGGCGTGGCTTGGGTGTTGGACTAGCCGAGATGTGACTCGGACGTTGGATTAGCTGCGAGGTGTGGCTCGGGCATTGGATTGGCCGAGATGCGACTTAGAAGTTGGATTGGCCGTGAGGTGTGGCTCGGGCGTTGGACTAGCCGAGATGCGACTTGGACATGGGATTAGCTACGAGGCATGGCTCGAGAGTGGGACTGGATGAAATGCGACTTGGATGTTGGATTGGCCGCGAGGCATGGCTCGAGTGTTGGATTAGCCAAGATGCGACTCGGATGTTAGACTGGCCGCAAGGCGTGGCTCGGGCATTGGGTTGGCCGAGGTGTGCCTCGGATGTTGGACTGGCCACGAGGCATGGCTCAGGCATTGGATTTGGCTGAGATGCGACTCGAATGTTGGACTAGTCGCGAGGCGTGGCTTAGGCGTTGGACTGGTCATGAGGCGTGGCTCAAGCATTGGACTGGCCGAGATGTGACTCGGATGTTAGACTGGCTGCGAGGCGTGGCTCAAGCATTAGACTGGCCGAGATGCGACTCAAATATTAGACTAGCCACGAGGTGTGGTTCGGGCATTGAACTAGCCAAGATGCGACTCAGATGTTGGACTGGTAGTGAGGCGTGGCTCGGGCATTAGACTGGCTGAGATGCAACTCGGATGTTGGACTGGACGCGAGGCGTGGCTCAGGCATTGGACTGGCTGAGATGCAACTCAGATGTTGGACTGGCCACGAGGCGTGGCTTGGGTGTTGGACTGGCCGAGATGCGACTCGGATGTTGGACTAGCTACGAGGCGTAGCTCAGGCGTTGGACTGGCTGAGATGTGACTCGAGTGTTGGACTAGCCACGAGGCATGGCTCAAGCATTGTTTGGCTGAGGTGCACCATTGGGGCACTATTTGACCAAGGTGCACCATTGTGCACTATTTGGCCGACGTGTCCAACTCGGGCACTGTTTGGCCGAGGTGCACCATGGGATACTATTTCGCCGAGGTGCACAACTCGAGCATTGTTTGGCCAAGGTGCACCATTAGTGCAATGTTTGGCCGAGGTGCACCATGGGGGCACTGTTTGGCCGAGGTGCGCCATGGGGGCATTGTTTGGCCGAGGCGCACCATTAGTGTACTATTTGGCTGAGGTGCAAAACTTGGGTACTATTTAGCTAAGGTGCACCATGGGGGCGCTATTTGGCCGAGGTGCCCAACTCAGGCACTGTTTGGCCAAGGTGCACCATTAGTGCACTGTTTGGCTGAGGTGCACCATTAGTGCACTATTTGCCCGAGGTGCATGACTCGGGCACTGTTTGGCCGAGGTGTACTATGGGGGCACTATTTGGCCGAGGTGCACAACTCAGATATTGTTTGGCCAAGATGCACCATTAGTGCACTGTTTAGCCGAGGTGCACCATTAGTGCATTGTTTGTCCAAGATGCACCATGGGGGCACTGTTTGGCCGAGGTGCACAACTCGGGCACTGTTTGACCGAGGTGCCCAACTCAAGCACTGTTTGGCCAAGGTGCACCATTAGTGCACTGTTTGGCCGAGGTGCACCATTAGTACACTGTTTGGCCGAGGTACACCATGAGGGCACTGTTTGGCCGAGGTGCACAACTTATGCACTATTTGGCCGAGGTGCACCATGGGGGCATTGTTTGGCCGAGGTGCACAACTCAGGCATTGTTTGGCCGAGGTGCACTATTAGTGCACTATTTGGCCGAGGTGCACCATGGGGGCACTATTTGGCTGAGGTGCCCAACTCGGGCACTGTTTGGACAAGGTACACCATGGGGACACTGTTTGACCGAGGTGCACCATGGGGGCACTATTTGGCCGAGTTGAACAACTTGGGCACTGTTTGATCGAGGTGCACCATTAGTGCACTGTTTGGTCAAGGTGTACAACTCGGGCACTATTTGGCTGAGATGCACCATTAGTGCACTATTTGGCTGAGGTGCACCATGGGGCACTGTTTGACCAAGATGTACCATTAGTGCACTGTTTGGCCGAGGTGCACCATTAGGGCACTATTTGGCCGAGGTGCACCATGGGGGCACTGTTTTGCCGAGGTGCACCATGGGGGCACTGTTTGGTCGAGGTGCACAATTTGGGCATTGTTTGGCCGAGGTGCACCATTAGTGCACTGTTTGGCCATGGTGCACTATGAGGGCACTATTTGGTCGAGGTGCATAACTCGGGCACTATTTGTCCGAGGTGTACCATTAGTGTACTATTTGGCTGAGGTGCACCATGGGGGCACTGTTTGGCCGAGGTGCACCATGGGGGCACTATTTGGCCGAGGTGCACAACTCAGACACTGTTTGATCGAGGTGCACGATTAGTGCACTGTTTGGCCGAGGTGCACAACTCAGGCACTGTTTGGCCAAGATGCACGATTAGTGCACTGTTTGGCCGAGGTGCACCATGGGGCCACTATTTGGCCAAGGTGCACAACTCGGGCACTGTTTGATTGAGGTGCACCATTAGTGCACTGTTTGGCCGAGGTGCACAACTCAGGCACTGTTTAGCCGAGATGCACCATTAGTTTACTGTTTAGCCGAGGTGAACCATGGGGGCACTGTTGGCCGAGGTGCACAACTCGGGCACTGTTTGGCCGAGGTGCACCGCACCATGGGGGCTCTATTTGGCCGAGGTGCACAACTCTGGCACTATTTGACCGAGGTGCATCATTAGTGCACTGTTTGACTGAGGTGCACCATGGGGGCATTGTTTGGCCGAGGTGCACCATTAGTGCTCTGTTTGGCCGAGGTGCACCATGGGACACTATTTGGCCGAGGTGCACAACTCGGACACTATTTGGCCATGGTGCACCATTAGTGTACTATTTGGCCGAGTAGCAGGGCTTGGACCTCGACTGAACCAAGCAGTGATTCGCTGCACATTGCTAGCCGAGCAACACTGCTTGGACACAAGGGATCGGATTGGCCGAGCATCATAGCACGGTCGTCAGATTTGCCGAGCAACATAGCTCGGGCATTGACTTGTC